>WOVY01010068.1:0-40000 GCA_013436015.1 Rhipicephalus annulatus | reverse complement strand
AAATATTCACAAGGCCCTGGAACATCGAAGCCAGACTTGGAAACTCACGAGTATTAATTGTACCGATCATGCTCGGACGAAGTACGGCTATTTGGGCTAGTTGGTTTGAATTCATGGTAATAAGGGCTGCAGCGCGAGCACGAAGGTGCTAGAAGAAACAGACGAAAGGCGAGGCAAGGAAAGCAAAGAGGTCGTGTTGTCCTCTTTGCTTTCCTTGCCTCGCCTTTCGTCTGTTTCTTCTAGCACCTTCGTGCTCGCGCTGCAGCTCTTATTACCATGCTCGGACGCAAGCTATTGCAATGTTTCAGATATCCTTAAATCATTCAAATGCTGTATCTTTTTTTTTTGCAAACTTGTAATATAAGATTATTTCGCTGAGTTAGGATGACGTTGTTCCTGCTAAAACTGCATCAGTTGATTTTTTAGTTACCGTCAGCAACATCAAGCCAACATAACCAGCTTGATGTTCGTGACAAGTTAGAGACTTGCGAGAAAGTGTTTGTGTGAGAAATAGAGAGAAAGAGAGAGAGATAGAGAGGAAAGGCAGGAAGGGTAACCAAGCTTGGTTCGGTTGGCTACACCACACTTGGGGTAGGGAACAGGGGGAATAATAGAAAGAAAGTAGGCGTAGAAAAAAGAAGAAGAGTAAGAAAGAGATTTATAAATAGTGAGCTGAAGACTACACAGCTCGTTTTCAATCTGTTGTTTCACAAGCGCTCGTTATCTGTTGTTTCAAAGCACTCATTAAGTCCTGTGATTACTTTTATTGAACCTATGTTCCTCAGCCAATTACTCCAAGTGGGCTGGAAACGATGGAAGCAGAATGTCATTGGGTTGAATTACATTGCCCTGCGTCAATTAGCTGAGCCTGTATACAAAGTAAAAAGGTTAACTAGGTCAAACTTCAATAAAATGTATTATTATTCTAACAAAATTTTAGCTCTTGTACGCTGTGGTAAACAGTGCAGAGACTGTGACAACAATTCACTGATCGTTTTTACGTAAACCTTGTGTGAGTAACAGCAGGCTGATAACTGTTGATATATATGTCATGCTTTGCAGTCTTCCCGTGACGTGAGACTTTTGTTAATACATCAATGCGAAATCTTCTCAATACCAAAATGAAAATTGTTGTTTTAAAGTACCTGCATTCATGATATACTCAGCGTATTCCTAAGCACAACGGCACCATTTTTAAGGTTTTGACGACAGTATTCCAAATTAGAGCATAATCTTTAAATTATATTAAATTGCTGTCAGTACTACTTTACAATTTGAATCTCCTTACACCAGCCTTGTCAAGTTGTTTAAGCGCGTCTCGGCTATTCACTAGCATAGTATAGTCACTAGCTAGCATAGTCACTAGCATATGTCTAGCATAGTAGAACCCTGTAACGTGTGTGTGTGTGTGTGTGTGTGTGCGTGTGCGTGTGCGTGCGTGCGTGCGTGTGTGTGTGTGTGTGTGTGTGTGTGTGTGTGTGTGTGTTAAATGCCTCTGCTTCTCTCTTTTTTTACTCCGTCATTTTTCTCTCCGTGAGTAGGGTATCAAACTGGACGTAATCTAGCTCAGCTAAACTACGCGCCGAGTTTTCTGTACAAATTTTCTTATTCCCACTCTCTCTCTCTCTCTCTCTCTAGCATCGTGATTGGCTGAAATACTTTTTTGTACAATAAATCTTAGCGAAACAATCTCTTGTGAACACACACCATGTTTGGAGTATTTTATAATGTTATAATAACTTACTTTGTAACACTGTCATGACCCAGCGACGGTCCCGTCCTAAGATGTTAAGGAAAATCGAGTGGCGCTCACTGCAGCCCGTTGAGCCAGTCACCGCCTTTGCTCACGTCGTTGCTTGTCGACGTAGCCTGCAAGTCTGTGGTCCTAACGGGTTACTGTGTCCGGGCCTGGCACCGTGTCCCGGTGCTAACGTCACTCTCCGTGGTCTGCCTAAAGATTTGATGTAGCCTCGTTCTAGGACTGCGTCAGCTGTAGCGAGACTCGTTCTGTGTGGCTGCAGAGCTGTCTCACTCGAATGTTAGTGAGATTGGTGGCCACACATTGATACAAAAGCCTTGCAGCCTTCAAACTCGGACGCCTTGCGCCGCTGACACCAGGGCACCTTCGATAGCCAGCCCTCTCTCTCACTACAGGGCCTGAGTAAACGATGCAAACTCGCTCCGTCATCGTCCTTTGCTGCTCGGCTCACGCTCATCAAAGCCGTATGTACCTTGCGTGTCCGCACTCCTGCTTCGAGCACATCTAATGCTTCGGTTTTACAACATGCTTCTTACTGATGGCATTGGCCCAATTTTTAAAAGTGTTTCTAAACTAATAACTGGTTTTTAATCACACTGGCCCTACTTGTGAAAAACTTCCTTTGTTTTCTCCACTATGCTCATAAGGCCGTCTCCGTTCCATTAGTTATTTTCTTTTATGGTAAAGTGTCACAAGAACAACCACACTTTCATTTACTTGTCACCATAAATCTGCCTCGTTTTCTTAAAGGGGCCCTGAAACACTTTTTTGAGTAACCTCACAAATTCAACGCCACAAAATTTTTAGGAATTCAACCAGTACGAGCGGAGTTACGAAGATTCGTCACACGCTGCAATCGCCTTCTTTCTTCTCTCGTCGTGACGAAAGCGCTGGAAGCTAAGCAAGAAGGGATAGGAGGGGCAAACAAAAAAAAAGACGTCACGCGCGCCTCGTGACCTTGAGCACTTGTTTTCTTCGAATACGCGGCTTTTTCAGTGCGATCGCGTGCGCACGCCTGGACAAGTGACAGCTTCTCGGGCCATCTCAATACCAACCGAGCGCGTCATGTTATTATCAGCCAATGGCTTATAGATGGGTTTGATACGTGTGACCTTTGAGCATCTTCCGTCATCTGTAGAGGGAAGAGAAAGCAATTTGCAGCTGAATTTGGTCATATATTGTGGATTCCAGGCCGGGCGCTGTGCTATAACAATTGGCTCGCGTGTTCTCGGGAGCCTCTACTATCGATCGGCACCGTTCTCTGATCATCCTCAAAAAAGTGTTGCAGGGTCTCTTTAAAGACGCAGTGCCGCACATTGGGGACTCCACCAGTTGCTCACGAACTTGCTGTGGGAACTCCTGCCAATACTGTTTCGACTGTGTCCACGTATAAGCAACGAAGGTTGCCTGTGCCTCTTTCTACGAATTAAGGCACCCTTTGACAGCTTCTGGGAGCCCGCTCATTTTTGGTTATCGAGAAATGTTCTGCATTTTAGGAATAGCTTTCGATGACATCAACTTCAGAAGTTTCACATTGTTTCGATATTATTGGAGCCCATCTCGCGTTTGGCTGCCTATACAAGAAAACAGTTGGAGAGCTGGGTTCTGTGCCCCCCCCCCCAAATACCCTCTCGTTCCTCCTGAGGGGCCACGCTAATGCTTGTGCTAGCTGGGAATCACTCGATAAGAATTCTAATAATCTTGTTTTCACTTCGTTAGTTGCCAATAGAACCAACAGTCTTTTCCAAAGATACATAGGACTTATCCTGGCGCCCAGACCATAACCATGGCTATGATTATAGTGGCAGTGTTAGCTGCATCCTTATTATTTATGCCTGTGAAGGGCCAATATCATGGTACTTCATTGCCAACCAGTCAACGCGGACCTGAAATATTCGATGATTGGCTCGTAAAAAAGGAGAATGAGGTAGACTAGGAAGCTGCACTGGTAATTTTTTCAGACTGATTTAAGTGCAAATGGATACAAAAGCGCAAACTTAAATGCCCAAGCGTGAACTGCCACTGGCCAGTTTGGAAGTTCGCCCTTGTGATGTATTTGTCTATGCGTGCTTTCTGTGTCCATGCGTTTAAAACACTGAATCTTCACCAATGGTTCGTTCGTACTTCATGGAGCTCACTCGTTGTTCATGCACTTCATACGCTTGACTTCATCGTGTGGTGTTCAAAAGCTCATTTGAAGTACATAAATATATTGCAGCTTTTCACATGAAAGTCATATTCCCGTAGGCGGCAAAACACTGTCATTGTTGAGGACTGAAAGCTTGTAAGTTACTTTAGCGTTGTAATGCCTCAAGTCATGGTATTTCTAGCCTTAATGCCTGCCAAAACGAAAATGACACACAAACCTGAAACAAGTATACTTATAAGAAATTATCAGGACGCCCAGACACACGTTAAAACGATAACCAGCCCGTACCACAAAGCTTCAGAAGTACATGCATACTTACTCCCTTCTACACGTACGCATACAGTGAGCTCCAGATGATCAGGAGTAGCCAGGAAATCCAGGAGCTCCTATGTTCTGTCGAAGAGACAACCAGAGAAAAGAACAGAGACGAAGCAGAACGAAAGGCCAGCCCTTTTGAAGACACACAGGAAAGTATCAACAGTTCTCAACACAGCATCGTACACTTCTTTGAAGAGTCACTCACTCTTAGGAAAGTACAAACACACATACCATGACTGCACTGTGTGCCTTGTACTAACAGGGACCCGGGTTCTTCTATTGCACGCTGCCCGGGACCTAACAACCAAGTACGTACGCCTCGTGAGCATATGCGCCCGTATTATTTTTTTCGTTAGAGGGGGAGGCAAGCTTCACCAGAGCTCCACCACTTTCTTTCCCCCAAATGGTTTCGCCCGAAAACAAGGTAAAAAACGTGCTTTGCAATGATTTTACCAACGTAACTGAAGCCGACGACGTACTGCTCACGATGCGCAGGTAATAAAAATATGTCTGTTTTTTCGCGACAAAAAAAAACAAAAAGTTCCTTGGAGAAAACCAGAGAACGGGTATTAAACACATTTTCGCTGGCCCGTGCGGAAAACATGAACCGACTCGCTCAGCAGAAAAAATACTTTTTACTGACGGTTGCTGCATTTGATCTCCGAAATTCCGGGGTCATAGAAAGGGAGTAGAGTTCTTGAAATGCGACATCTAGAATCATCGGCTTCCGCCAAGAATCTTCGCGGGTCAATACCACAGTTCCTGTGGTATTTCTCTTAATATCACAGTATCTGTGGTATACGTATGGTATGCATGCGAATGCAAGTAAATATCAAGATTTCTATTGGCTTCGTTGACGAAGTGTCTGGACACCTCGTAGCTGTTTCTTGCTAGAACCTTTTTCACTTTGATTTTGCATTCAGAAAATCAAAATCGAACTTCTTTCTTAATATTACAGGAGAGAAGTTTTAGGGGCGAAGCACATTATTGTCGCACCATCATCGTCGAGGGCTCGCCGTCGTCCCTAGTCGGAGCTCAGGTGCGAAATATCTGTGTGCGAAATCGTCTGCCCTGCAAGTACATATTGCTCATACGGTCGAAAAAACGAACCTAACTTCCTCCGCGAATTCGTCCGTCCACCCATTCGTGTGTGTGCCCGTAAATCTGTTTGTCCGCATACCTGTTCATCTGTCCATCTGTGCATCTGTCCCCCCGTCTTTTAATTGATTTGTGGTGTCTAACGTCCCAAAACCACTATTTATTATGATAGACGCCGTAGTGGAGGGCTCCGAAAATTTTGACCACCTGTGGTTCTTCAACGTGCACCCAAATCTGAGTACACAGGCCTACAACATTTCCGCCTCCATCGGAAATGCAGCCGCCACAGCCGGGATTTGATCCCGCGACCTGCATGCGGGTCAGCAGCCGAGTACCTTAGCCACTAGACCACCATGGCGCCCCCCCCCGTCTTTTATGCTAGTAAGCCACTACAACGTAGACATTATGCACCGTAATATCTAGCTTTGCTCACTGGTGACCATTCACATCTTTGGAGATGCGTGTGATCTCTACATAACTTCATCTACTCCTATTCCGAAAACGAAGTGTTATAAAAGGTAGGCTGTAACGAACAGCCGCTAAAGAAGGAAGGACAGACGAGCTTGTCGTCTATTTCTTCCTTTCGTCGTTTATACCTTGTAGTTGAGCTAAATTTGGCTTTGAAATGTCGACGGCCTAATAATGGGAGGTGTTGATGAAGTTTATTTCGAACCTTTATTTTTGAACCATCATTTGCGCTGTGGTATCTGACTTTCGGCCTGAAGCCTAGCTCAACGCCAGCCAAAACAAGCCTCTAGGTTCAATATCATAATTCCGTAAAAATGCCCTCGGGCCCTAGCACCGACGTGTGTCCACACAAAGGCAGTGTTGCCTTGAGTTCATTGATGGAACATGGCAAATCCATCTGGTGCTCACGTGTTTGTGGACAACTGCTCAAGGGTAGCAATCTGATTGTTGCGGTAGGTTGGCCAGATAATCTGGTACAAAATTCATCTGCCTCGTCTATGTCTCGTCGCTTTAGAGAGAGGGCTAAAACTTTGGATAGGTATCGCTGAGTTTGTTCTAGGAGCAGGCCTCGTATCATCCTCCGGTAAGTGCGACAATGGTTTACAAAGTTCAAGCTACTAAAAAAAATCAGGTCCAAGGTTGGGATTTGAGCTTATCAATCTTCCAATGAATCGTCTTCTGCAGATGCAGAGTGCTCCGAAAGTCTTTTATTGCCTCTATGCGTCGATATCCTCGTTCAGCGCGTAGTCAGATTGCTCGAAGCTGCTCTAAACTCTAAGATTCTGTCAATTCCGAAGACCACGTAAGAATACACGTAGTGTCGTGTATTATACTCTTGATTGTCTCCTCAAAGTCGAGTGAACTTTTCGATTGACACTGCTCTTCAAAACGAGATTGAAGGTTCGTCCAGTTCACCCCTTTTAATGCTGTCGCGGGTCTTGGAAGGTAATAAACCTTCACTCTTGACATATGTGAAAATTTTGTCACTTCCGTGCGTTTCAATTTCTGAGAACCACCCAGTACGCCTGAATAGGCTTCGCGATACAACCCAAGTCAAGATAGCTGCTTCACTTTGAACCACTGAAAAACGTTAGATTGCCGTCATGAGGTAAGAAACGTTCCTTGTCGGAGGCGAAAGACGTCAAATATCTGCCTTTTGCGTTGATCTTCGTACTTCACTAGTGTGTGTAATAAGCATTGAAGTCCCTAAGATGACGCACGGATGTGGTGTTCATGATAGGAGCTGAACTTACTGAACACAAGCAGCTTCTCTGAATTTGAACTATTTAGGTCTTCTACAACTGCCGAAAACAGCAAGGTTCTGATGTTTATTCACCGTGACCTCACCTGCATTCATCCGCCGGTGGTCCATCATGACGACAATGAATAGTTATGTCTAACAATGAAGAAGAGAGCCCGAATTTTTCGTAAAACCCAGTAACATTCCTAAGAAAGCAATTGCTACCCAATACTGCCTATATATTTCTGCTTGCGACTTTTGGTTTGAAGAATGCGGCGAAACTGTTCCAAAAGCCCACGGATAAAGCTATGCGGAAGCTACCGTTAGTTCATGTCTTTTCTTGCCGACATTCAAGATTAGTTTTTTCCTTGCCCTCAAAAATTTGTCACTTGCTTGACCTAAATTTTGTAGTGCAGGAAAAGCGACTTTTGCTGTGTCGGAAAGGCCAGCATAATTCTACCTGAAAACAAATGCGAAAACAGACATTTCAATGTACTTTTTTGATTACTAGCAGATTGATATACATAAATCTTCTAAGAAGAGAGATTGCACATGCAGCAATATCCCGCGCAAAGTCCTTGTCCAAGAAAATGGTTTTAGGCAGTGTCGGTGCCTGGCCAGCCTCTAGCATTACCCAGTACATACTTAGCGTTTTCGCGTGAATAGCACGCCCGTACAAAAGACATGCGCTGTATCTAGATCTGGGATGCAGCATAACCTATAAGTAAGCACGTCTGTAAGTCAACTAGTACAGTGAATATCGCACCAAAGTGTGACGGCGTAAACACAGCAGCACAGAAAAATACTTCAAGCTACACAGAATAAATAAAATAAAACAATGCAAAACATCGAAAACCGCACGCTTGAACTTATTCGCTCCCATTGATAGTCATTTTCAGCACTGTTAGTTTTGACACCCAGTGACAGCAAAGTCATCGATAAATTTCTGCCTAGATGGAAAGACCTATTTTTGTAACTTTCCAGGTAACTGGTGACGAAAGACACGTATGTTGTGGTGTGGTGTGCTGGTACAGAGGTATGGCGCTACACTTCCCGCAGGATAGCTCATAAGCCACTGGCATGTGCATAGTTGCGTAGCACTGCGCGTGACCTTCTTTGTGGCCTGCTCGCGCTTCCCCTTAATAATGTCGCTATTTCTATTTTATCTGAAAAGAGGAAACCGGTGAGGTATTCGCCTGAAAATTTCGCAAGGCTAGATCCGCCGGCAATCTACAGTTTTCTCATTGTTCTCGTGCTCCTCATATCGAAAACTAAATCATAATAAACTTGTCATTTAGCCTGCGACAGTAAATGCGAGTCAACCAGCTGCTTCGTCATTCGAGGTTGGGCAGTGATTTCGTCGCAAGAGCGCAATGGACAAGGTACCCTGGTTTTGTTCTTCCTGTCCCTAGCGCTTTCGCGTTGAAACCAGTGCGTTATCAGCGAACTTGGTGACTCGTTAGAACAAAGTAGCAAACATCAATCGCATCCGTTTTGTAAAGCGCAATGGCGCGGATATACATCGTTAAAATTGGAACATCCGTTAAAAAAAGGTTGTTACTCCCGTCTCCAATGATGACTTAGAACAAAGAGTCCACAATTTTGTGTGATACTTCGAGTAGACTACACTTGAATCTTGTTGCACGATAGCACCAGCGCCTCCGCAATATGTACTTCGAAAACAGTACAAAATATGTCGGTTATCGTTATGGATACAACCAAATTTTTTTTTGGTCGCAATGAGCATGCACCGCCGTTCAGTGCTAATGCGGTGTGGCGCTTCGACCGTTCGTCCCTGAGTGCTACCATGTTTGTCGTTTACGGCAATGTGAACTATTGTGTGTGGAAATGAACACACTGGTTTTGATTGCGAGTGCAAACTGGTTGCTGGTGCGGCGACCAAGAAAGCTGAAAAGAAGGAGAAAAAAAGAACGTTAGTAAACAAGTCGCCAGATAGAAACGGTGTATTTAAAACAATATACATACGTTGTAGGCCCGCGCCTCTCATAGTCATATTGGGGTATTGGGACACTAAACCCTACATATGATACCATACGTTGTAGGCTGTTAATATAGGATTACACTTTACATCTCATCTGCGTGAATTTCAGTTGATCAGTTGATCAGAAAATCTTAATATTGATGAAAGTTACGTGGCATGAACTGGCCATTAGGTGTTGGCAGGATGGGGAAGCAGCTATTCGGAACAATTTATAGTTCAACACTCATGTAAAGGTTTAAAAAAGCATACAAAAAGCTGCAAGCAGTGCTACTGTACAGCCTTCACCAAGAGCACCATCGTATGAAAAGCAAGAACCATTGAGTCTTAGAGTCACTGTAGCATCCACATGGGGTGTGTTGCAAAATCAGTGCTCTTATTTTTGCTGGTATTTCCGTAACAATGTGAAAATATTATCCCACTAAAGTCTCTGGCTCTAGGAACTTTGCCCGTGTATCCTAGATTTTGTACCTTGTTTTTGGAAATAATAAGACTTGAAACTTGAAACATGTGAACATCTGCCTGAAAACAGGCTCTCGAAAATGGAAAAAATTGCTACTAGCACCAATTTTCTTTTCTCTACAGTAAGTGGTGAGATAAGTGAACATTGATTATGATGCGATTATAGCGATCATGTTCAGAGCAGAGCAACACGCATAATGAACTGTGACACACGAGAGATTTTACTTCTCACGAGCAAGCATTGGCATAGCCAAGAAGGGAGGTTTTGCTTGTGCATATATAGAGGCATACATACAAACGCGCGCACGAACATACATTTTGTTTGGTTGACGCCCCCCCCCCGTAAAAAAATTGAGGCTAAGCCCTTGCGAGGAAGTTATTAACTAACAGATAGTTGTTTCCGAAGAAATCATCCGCAGAGTGACTTAATCTCCAATAAAATTTGCCTCTAACTCGAGGCTTACTAAAGAAAACTAGTAACACAAGGATGCACTTTGAGCTCTAGCTGACCCGAAAAGGTTGCCACGTTGAACTCGTTGGGCGTGCAAGGAAAACGCTCCTTCTCAATCACCGAACGATAACAGCCCATCATGCCCCTAGTAAGATGGCTGCCACAGCCACCCCTTTACGGTTGGCGCGGCTTCACTCGTAGGCAAGAATTCTCAATACAGCGATTTTTAAACCCTCTTAGGCCCTCCGTACCATACCACCGTGTTACGCGCGGCCTACACGTCACAACTCACCCTCGCTGTCTCTCTGGTTAGTGTGTGATGATAGCTGAACGAGAATTCCGCCACATGTTCAGCTGGCTTCCAGCTGGGCTACCTAGATTGCATCCGTGCGGCCACTACCATGCGTTCAATTTTCACATGGTCCATGGTAGATATCTTTATCCACAACTCTGAGATTTCACAGTACCCTCATAAAAGAGGAGAGACATTTAGCAAAGTAGGCCTTCTCAAAGCGCATCACCAAATGTCCGTACACCCTACCGATGTTTAGAAGATCGTTATTATTACACTCTCCTACCTGGCTCAGTGTGTGCGCCTGTCGTTTTCAGCGGGAAATATGAACTCAAAACTTCAATATATATATATATATATATATATATATATATATATATATACACATATGACGTGTGAAGTTATGGTTGGTAGAAGCTGAGGAGGAAGAAGTGCAGAACAGAATAAACATGGGTATGAGCCAGGCCACGTCACCCAGTCATCATAGCGTCACACAAGTCGACAGAATGAAGACCTGGCGGCCACTTCATCAACCAGCCACCATCTCCGAACGTCTCAGCAAGACGCAGTGACCAAACGTGGACCACGAAAGTACATCCCAACCCTACACCACGACCAGCATTACGACAGCACCTTCAGACGACCTTCCCATCCCCAAGTACACCGCAGCAGCAGACGATGGACCTGTACAGGACTGGTTCGACCTGTTCGAGCACCACGCAACCGCTGCATCATGGTCGGAACGGGAAATGATCATCAACTTCACTGACTACATCTCCGGTGAGGCATTCAAGTTTTACCTGACACACATATTCCAAAACGACGAATCATAGCAAACGATCAGGGAAGAGATGATTGCCCATTTTAATGACTGTGACAAGGACTTCCTCATTACCGACCATTTGCATACAACCACACTCGACCGTCACAGTCCACGCTTATTTCTCAAGAAACGTGGCGTTCCACCAGGTTTCTCTTCACGAAAGTCGGCATTTCCAAAGTCGTGGCACCAACGTACGACACGAGACGTCGCTCACCCTACTGATGCCTTTCATGCTTCGTCTCGCATACATGGTCCGCCACCTGGTTTTCTACGACGCAGCTCTTCAAAGGCTCCTAACGGTCACTATTCGTGTCATAAGGACGCGTTGTTCGTGGTAGACCAGCTGACACCTGGGGAAAATACCAAACAACGCCAAGATGACTCAAAGAGTGAAAATCAGTCTTCACGCATTGGAGCAGCTTACTCCCCATCTCGAAGACTTGGCCCGCCTCCTGCTTTTCCATCGCTTGGCTCTTGCGTGACTCACAATGTCCATCTCACATCTAGCACGCTCACAATGGTTGGGATAGAGCTGCGGAGCTCGGACGATGCTACGCCAAGCCCTGGACTTATCACCCAGATTCATGCGCCAGAACAGCTCGCATCGTTAGTTGCACAGAAAGAGGGCCATTCACAACTAAACCTTTTCGAACTACCTCTGTTGCGGTGTTGCCGTCCAGTGCGCAGCCACCAGAAACTCCAAACACAGAAGGCTCAGACGCAGCGAACGTCGCATGCTACCAGGTGCAAGAACCACTCATAGTGAGCCGCGAAGAAGAAGCCCCTGATGAACTATCTGTCAACTGTGAATGTTTTTGTCACAAGAGTTCGTTTCCACGGCACCGCAGACTTGCCAAAATTTGCATTTTCAACCTGGTGATGCGACGTCACATGTGGTACCCTCATGCAGTGGTCACCAATCCAAGAATCGAACCAATTCAGAAGCAAATCATACATCAAACCTCGTACACAGTTGTCTTTCAAAAGCGTCCGTAATCAACCACGTCACAGAAGCCCCTGAAGAGCAGGCTAGCAATGATGGCGCACCACCAACCATGCCCGATAAGCAAGAAACCTGTTCACCATGCATCAGCTGTCTACAGGACGTGTCAAACCTTAAAGTAAATGAATGTCCCATTCCGGAAGGCTTGCCATTACAGCCATCTCCTGAGCAGCATCAGCAAAGCAAGCATAGCCCAGCGCGCAACCTCATGCGACAACAAAATAGACTGCAACGAAGGCATCGACGAACGCGAAATTCAACGGAAGCACACTCACCAATTGAAGAACAGTGGAAAATAAGATCTATAACCCAAAAAGTATTCCAAGACGTCAAATTTTCTCGCACAGAGGAAAGTCGCCAGAGACGCTCCCTGCGCCTGCAGTTACACAGACCGCAACACCACGGAAAACGCCAAGAAAGATGCGGAAGCACTTCTTGCATACCGCCAGCCCGCAGGCATCACGCCGTCACAATCCGCCAAGAAGCACGCATTTTAGAAGCAAAGCGTCTGTCGCAGCCACGACTCAGAATCCAACGCATGAGACATCCGACCTTCCAACGCTACAAGAACTCCCAACCTTGTTCGTTCCATCATCATTTTTAACGCTGAAGGCATGGTTGTGCTCTCCAGAACGCAACAGCCAACATCGCCAACCTGGGGTTTCCTAGATATCACCGGACTGCCTTTCCTGTGAACATTTTGTGCAAAGGCATTGAACCGCCGTGTGGCATGGAACTACTGCACTTTCTGGCATTATTTTTTTTTATTATAAGACTCCATTTGTTCATGCTTTCTAGATTGTAGCTCGCGCAATCTTTCGGGGGGAAAGGGAATCGTGTGACGTATGAAGTTATGGTTGGTAGAAGCTGGGGAGGAAGAAGTGCAAAACAGAATAAACATGGGTATGAGCCAGGCCACGTCACCCAGTCATCATAGCGCCACACACACACACACACACACACATATATATATATATATATATATATATATATATATATATATATATATATATGTATATATATATATATATATATATATATATATATATATATATATATATATATATATATATATATATACCTTCAGCGCCGAAAGCTGCTTTCAGCGAAAGTTTCGCGAGTGGCACTTTGGCTTTGGCTGCGACATCTGCAACTGCCTGTAATCGCACGTTTCATCTCCACTGGTTAAGTACCTGTACGGAGTGCTTGGGCCGGGATTTTTATTTGGCTTGTTCCGTAGGGCGTACTGGTGCTGGTACAAATTATGACTCCAACCATAACCTCGTTTTCTTTGGCCGCACTGTTGAGGCTGTACTGATGCATCAGGATAACGTCCTTTGAGGTGGGGTTGGCGTTCATATGCTGGGCGATGAAAAGTTTAGAGTCAAGTAAAATACTTTACACGTATTTCCTGGATGCAGTTTGGGGGCTACGTTGATACTGCGTACCAAATAAAGAAAAGCCTTTATTTTGGCGATAATTCAAACATGGCGGATTTTTACACCATGGCTGTCAAGTCATGTCACTATGCTCTTAACCTGAACCAGGTTTCACGTTTATACGCGGTTGATAAACACGCAATAAGTCACACTGACATTCTAACAACCCAATATACGTGGCACCTTAAAGGGACACTAAATTAAATAAACATTTACTTCAGAATGAAAGCTCGATGCATAACAACATCTAAAACGACAATATTATCAACAACAGTGTCCTACTTACCGAGTGCCCTACTCACAAGAACACATGCGCCGCGGTGGGACATTTTGAAAATGATCCCGATGACATCAGACGAACCGTCTACAATTAATCACTAGTAATCGATCTAACTGCACTAAATAAAGAACCTTCGGTGCCTCAAGGGACGCAGATAAAATGTTTCTTGTTCGTTTCTGTTTGATTCATGAAAAGAAGAACCGCCGGACGTTACTATGAGGAATGGCGTGATTGGTTCAAAAGTTCAGTTTTCGTGTAGTTTCACTGGACAGGTAATTCCATCTAGCGGTGCCTAGTTGAACCGAAATACGTCTGCAATCTCAGAGCAAATGGCGAGAAATTTATCAATGGCCGTTGTCTGCTGTGGCTCCCACTGCTTTCAGTCTGTTACTACTAGCGCAGTAAAGCTGGACAACGTTGTGCACGGCAACAGTGATGTGAGTCGGTCTAGTTGGTCTGCTTCTTGAGGCGGGTGATTCGAAGTGCGCTCAGCCAATGCAGACCAATAAAACGTGATTTCATTTCAAAATAGGCCCTTCCTTGGCACAAAAGTAACACTACGAGGTTTCTGGGCCGCTATTTTAACAAGGAACGTCGACTTATTAGTTGTTTTAACGTCCATATAATAGTATTAGCTGCACGGAATATTTCATTGAATAATAAATACTAAGACGGAGAGAGTGAGAGAAAAAAAGGGCAAAGGCATGGAGGTTGACCAAGTCTTGGGGTCGTGTTTCGGCGCAGTGTTCGGAGCCTTCGTTCCTCGAAAGAAGATCTTTCAAAATCTGCCAAGGTTAGTTTAAGAAAACAGATCTTGAATTGCCGACATACCTCTTCTATATCACTTCTTCCGTCGGAACAAAAGGTGTTCATTTGATTAATATAGAGAATATTTAAAACAGGTTGGATTGCGATTACTTGAACCACAGGAACTTTATTGAATACGGCAATGACTCAAGCATGGTTCGAGTTGCTGCTGTTACATTGATAAACACATTCAAAAGCGAACACGCCTAATATTTGTGACAGACAACAATAAATGAAGAAAACGTTGCAGGAAGACCTTACATATCTTAAGATAAGTATTTCTGTGATTGTTTTTGACTTAGTGATAGCAGAAATCACTGGATTTCCTTTTCTTCAATGCGAGATTTTCGTTCCGAAATGTAGGCAGCTCCTGTTATCTGCAAATAGAATATTCGTCAACATAAAATTGTAGCATGGCCACGTTCATTTACTGACCCCTAGGTAGCCATATAAAGTCATGTGAAGGTCAGTAACCAAGTTTTTTTTTTTTTTAATTTAACTGCGAACTGAGAACAGTGAACATACCATACACAAGTACGAGTTGTTCATATTTAACAAAAAGAATGCCTTTTGAAATCCTTTTCCATGAAAAATTAACAAAAATGAAGGGTTCTGTTACATTGGTGCCACAAGACATAATTAAGATATACAAGTCTTAAGTTAGTTAGTTAGTTATGTTGGGTTTAGTGGCGCAAAAGCAACTAAGGCTATGCTGCGCCAGCCACATGGTGAAAAAAAAAAAAAAAAAAAAGGAGAGAAAAAAGAGCAAAAGAAAACGTCACTAGTTAGCTCGGCATACATTGTGCTGTGAAAGTCTGATTGAAAAACTATTTTCTCTGAGGGAGTAAATCCGTCAGTCAGGGGAAATTGTGCTTCGTCGTCCAAGTGATTTTTCCTTTACAATGGTCATAACTATGAATGCGCGGTTAACGATGACTAATGGAATAAAATGAATAATGTTGTGCGGCTGTATAGAGACCTAAAACCAATCGCGTAATGTGTATACTTTTAAAATTATGGACATGGTACATGGTGTGGTCAATGGGTATGGTATGTGCGTGAGGTGATTTTGTCAAAAAATGTAAGGGGATCGCTCCAGCACTCCCGCCTCACCTGTGTCCTTGTGCGCAAGGACCAGGAGGTAAGTGCTGTGTTCAGAAGAAGCTGTCACAGCACTGACCTCTCGCAAGAGGCCGTGCTGTGGCCACACAGGTTCGTGAATCTTGCAGATCTGTACCGTACAAATACGATGGCGTGCTTCTTATAACTTATTTAGAAATTTGGTGTCATCCAGGAAGTTGACAACGTCAGTTAGGGGTATCAGCGCGTCATCTCCTAGAAGGAACATGGGGTGGACGTGGAATGCGTAACTTGTACAAGGTGTAAAAAATGTTTTCTTCGATGTGCTTCCAAATGTGCGCATGTAAGCAAGATGTGCAACACTGTTAGAGGTTCATCGCATTATCACATGTTGGCTGTTTTTTCTTGTTTTAACAATTATGAGTGATGTGCGTGTGACCAATTCGAAGACGGCACAGGATTACTTCGATAAAACGTTCTTGGTGGTAGCATGACTTCCATTCACTTAGGAATGGCTTGATTAGTTGAAGTTTGTTGTTGCCTGTCATATTCCATTCCCGTTGCCATTTAGATGTTAGCGCTGTACGGATTGCGCGGATACTATCCCTAACGGGAACATTTACTTGCGAGATACTTAAGTTCTTTGCTGCTGCTGCGCACTGATCTGCCCTTTCATTTCCGGGTATCCCGACGTGACTTGGGACCCAGCAGAAACGGATATTTTGTCCTTCACTTAGACGCGATAATACGCTTAAAATGTCGCCGATGAAGGGTTCGTATTGAGAGCGTATATGGAGGGCCTTCAATGCACTCAAGGAATCCGTAAAAAGTATTGCTTTCTTGTATCTAGCACTTTCAATTCTTTTTACTGCCATCCACAAGGCATAACATTCAGCAGTAAAAACTGAAACAAACCGTGGTAATCTGACTGTTTCTTCCCACGCACCTTGGACGACACTGCTACCGACATAGCTAGCCGCTTTGGAGCCATCAGTGTAAAATTCTTTGTATGTGCTGTACCTTTCTTGAACGATGCGAAATTCTTGCAGTATGTGTTCACGTGGTGTACCTTGTTTTTTGAGATGTGTCAATGAGAGGTCAAGAAATTGCGTAAAGTTTTTCCAGGGAGGCAGCCTTCTTGGCCTTTTAGTAACAGAAAGGGCATCTGTAGGGACGTTACACTCGCGACATTTTTCTTCGAATCTGAGTATAAGTGGCCTTATTGCGTTTGGTTTGTTTGTGTAATGGAGTCGTTTGTCACAGTGTGTGATAATGTTGTAGCATATATGGTTTGGCGATGAGCGAACTCTTAGGACATATGTAAGCATTAGCTGCGTTCGTCTGCTGTCCAGTGCCGGTTCGTTACTCTCGGAGTACAAGCTGGGAAGCGGCGAGGTCCGGTATGCAACCGGTTGCCAAGCGTATCCCTTTGTTATGTACGGGGTCGAGTCTCTTGAGGTAGGATTGTCTCGCTGAACCGTAAACTACACTTCCATAATCTAATTTGCTACGCACCAATGAACGATATATGTGCAGAAGGCACTTACGGTCAGCGCCCCACCGCTTCCGCGACAGAACTTTGAGGACATTGAGTGCCCTAGTCGCTTTAATTTTTAGACTGGTAATGTGTGATAGAAAGTTAAGTTTCTTGTCAAATATGACTCCTAGAAACTTGTGCTCTTGTTTAACTGGTAGGACTGTTTCATTTAGTTCAAGAATTGGGTCCGGCTGCAAGCCTCTTTTATGAGAATACACTACGGCAACTGTCTTTTCCCCGGAGAAACAGAAGCCGTTTTCTCCGCCCATTGTGTTAGTTTGTTCAACGTGATTTGAATCTGTCGTTGACATGTCACCATGTTAGACGCGCGGCACGCAATCTGGAGGTCATCAACGTACAGAGAATGCATCAGTGTGGATGGTATAACTTTGTTTACAGAGTTCATTTTCACAACAAAAAGTGTAGTGCTCAGAACGCACCCCTGAGGTACACCGTTTTCTTGAGTAAATACACGAGAGAGTGTCACGCCAAGGCGGACCTGGAAGGTTCGGTTGGACAAAAGTCGAAGAGACAGTTAAGCATTCTGCCGCGGATTCCCAGATCCGCCAAGTCTCGTAAAATACCATACCTCCAAGTAGTGTCGTAGGCTTTTTGAAGATCGAAAAAGACTGCTAGGCAGTGTTGTTTGTGTAAGAAAGCTTCTCGTATTGTGTTTTCAAGCCGAACTAGGTGGTCAATTGTTGAACAACCTTTTTTGTACCCGCATTGATGGATATCTAGTGAGTTTTCTGTTTCGAGGACGTACGTAAGCCTGATGTTAATGACACTCTCGTAGGTTTTTGCAAGACAACTTGTAAGTGCGATTGGCCTATAGCTGTTTGCTAATGTAGAATCTTTTCCCGTTTTTAGGAATGGGATTATAATGGCCTTCTTCCAATCCGTGGGCATTCGACCAGTTTGCCAAATAACGTTGAAGAAAAACAGAAGGGCCTCGACTGTTTTTGGCGACAGGTGGGCAAGCATTGCATAGTGTATTGTGTCAGGACCAGGCGCTGTTTTTTACCTGTGGAGAGTACTGTGTTCAGTTCATGGATGGTTAAAGGCGCATTGTATGGCAAGTCTAAGAAACCTGCTGTGGGAAGCTTTTGTTTTTCTATAGATTGCTTGTGCCTTAGGAACGTTTCTGAATAGTTTGCTGAGCTAGATATGTTGTAAAAGTGAAGCCCTAATAGGTCTGCCTGTTCCTGTAGGGATGTCTGAGTACCTGTTGTTGAAAGAAAGGGGATGGTATAGGCAGCGTAGTTGCCATTAAACTTGCGAACCTGATCCCACATTCTTTTGGATGTGACCGAGCTGTTTATGGATGAAACGTAGTTTTGCCAGGAGATTTTCTCGGCTTGCCTACGAACATATCTAGCTTTCGCTTTCGCCTTTTTGAAGGAGATGAGGTTATCGTACGTCGGGTACCTCCGGAAGATACCCAGGCTTTATTTTGGAGTTTTTTGGCTTCTGTACATTCGTGCGTCCACCAGGGCTTCAAATTCTTTTTTAAGCAACCAGAAGACTGAGGAATAGCTCTCTTTGCTGCCGCGATTATACACGTTGTAATCCTTTGATTCATTTCATCTACGCTCAGATTATTTAGACTCTCTTTATCCAGACTGGCTTGATCGGTAAAGAGAGCCCAGTCTGCCAAATGAAGTCGCCAGCGGGGTGGTCTAGAGGGTATGGTAGGAAGTGCTGTGGTTAGACTGATGAGTGCAGGCATGTGGTCACTACCGTATGGATTATCTATTACCTTCCATTTAAAATCTGTGAACAGCGCTGGAGAGCATAGCGCAAGGTCCAGGCAGCTCATAGCTCCTGAACTTGGGAGCAGTAAGTGGCAGCGCCAGAATTTAAAAGACAAACATCGTTGGCTAAAATAAAATCTTCAAGTGTTTGTCCTCTAGAGTCAACTGTTTTACTACCCCAAAGCGTGTTATGTGCATTAAAATCACCTGCTATCACAAAAGGTTCGGGTAGTTGGTCTAGAATTAATTCTAAATCGCTTACGGTGAATTGCGTGTGCGGTGGAATGTAGAGGGAACAGACGGTGATGGTTTTGTGCGCTACAATGGTAACGGCGGCGGCTTCTATATGACTATTAATATGAATTTCTCTCACTGCTATACCACCTTTAACAACAACAGCCACACCGCCCGACAGTCGGCTTGCCTGCGTACGATCGCGCCGCACAACAGTGAAGCCTTTTAGGATGTTTTGATATCGATCACCTAGGTTGGTTTCCTGAAGGCACAAGGCTACAGGAGAAAAGTCGTGTAGTATTTCCTTTACGTCACCAAAATTGTTTAAAAGCCCTCTACAGTTCCAATGAATTATAAAAGCCATGTTGAATGTAAAAGTTTAAAAATCGAAGGACAAGTGAGTAGGATATAGTAGAATGGAGGTGACTTGCTTCTAAAAGAACTAAAAATGCGAGTTCCAAAATGGTGTAGGTTCACTTATTTTACAGGACCCTTTTCTGGCCCTGTAATTGGGTTTTGCTTTTTTTGGAGCGGTCGAGAGTGTCTCGCCGCTCCTTAGGCGCTGCCTGCACCGCTGGGCTAGAAGTAGTGTCCATCGCCTCGTGCAAGACGTCGGACAGTTGCTCTAGCGAGCGATGATGGCGTTGTGTAGGCCTCGTCTTGGCAGACGAGGCCTTTGACCCCACCAGAGAAGAGGTCGGCAGGAACCTCTTTGGCCTCTGAGCTGTCCCGGCTGGTGCCAGGTCTAGGAGAGGCCTCCAGTGTGGCCACGTTAGGGAGGGTAGGGCAGCCGTGGCTGCTCCCACCGTGGGGGCGAGGGGCGGTCGCCTCAGCGCACTACGCGTGGCCTGGACGGCCGCCGCCTGATGCCGTTGTGGTGCTGGCCCCCGTTGCACCACTTCGGCGAATGATGACTTTTTAGCAAGGTACGGTGAGAGGCGCTGTCTGGCTTCGCGGAAGCTTATGTTTTCCTTATATTGATAGTGATGACCTCCTTCTCTTTTCTCCAAGCTGTGCAGGATCTCGAGTACGCGGGTGGTCACCATCACAATTTGCACAGTGAGCTTCAGCATTGCAGTTGTCATCAGCAGAGTGTCCCGTAGCACTGACTTAGCACAAGTAAGCTAGCTCACGAGAACTGTCGTATAGTACCGTGCGCTAACCAATTGCGCCCTGGGGAATACGGTCGCACGAAATGAGGCGGTGCCTTAAAGAATGTGCCCAGCACATAACTCCAGTAAACAAATGTTTCGAGCCAAGAAGTCGACAGAATGAGCATACAACCTCATGGATAAATCTGAAAACTAATAAAAAGTTCATTCCCCAGGTGAGGCTCGAACTCACAACCCCGGCATAGCTCACGAGAACTGTCGTATAAGTACCGTGCGCTAACCAATTGCGCCACTGGGGAATACGGTCGCACGAAGGAGCGGTGCCTTAAAGAATGTGTCCCTGCACATAACTCCAGTAAACAAGTGCTTTCGAGCCAGGAAGTCGACAGAATTGTGTATACAACCTCATGGCTAAATCTGAAAACTAATAAAAAGTTCATTCCCCAGGTGAGGCTCGAACTCACAACCCGGCATAGCTCACGAGAACTGTCGTATAAGTACCGTGCGCTAACCAATTGCGCCACTGGGGAATACGGTCGCACGAAGGAGCGGTGCCTTAAAGAATGTTCCATGCACATAACTCCAGTAAACAAATGCTTTCGAGCCAGAAAGTCGACAGAATTGAGCATACAACCTCATGGATAAATCTGAAAACTAATAAAAAGTTCATTCCCCAGGTGAGGCTCGAACTCACAACCCCGGCATAGCTCACGAGAACTGTCGTATAAGTACCGTGCGCTAACCAATTGCGCCACTGGGGAATACGGTCGCACGAAGGAGCGGTGCCTTAAAGAATGTTCCCTGCACATAACTCCAGTAAACAAGTGCTTTCGAGCCAAGAAGTCGACAGAATTGAGCATACAACCTCATGGATAAATCTGAAAACTAATAAAAAGTTCATTCCCAGGTGAGGCTCGAACTCACAACCCCGGCATAGCTCACGAGAACTGTCGTATAAGTACCGTGCGCTAACCAATTGCGCCACTGGGGAATACGGTCGCACGAAGGAGCGGTGCCTTAAAGAATGTTCCTGCACATAACTCTAGTAAACAATGTTTTCGAGCCAAGAAGTCGACAGAATTGAGCATACAACCTCATGGATAAATCTGAAAACTAATAAAAAGTTCATTCCCAGGTGAGGCTCGAACTCACAACCCCGGCATAGCTCACGAGAACTGTCGTATAAGTACCGTGCGCTAACCAATTGCGCCACTGGGGAATACGGTCGCACGAAGGAGCGGTGCCTTAAAGAATGTTTCCTGCACATAACTCTAGTAAACAAATGTTTTCGAGCCAAGAAGTCGACAGAATTGAGCATACAACCTCATGGATAAATCTGAAAACTAATAAAAAGTTCATTCCCCAGGTGAGGCTCGAACTCACAACCCCGGCATAGCTCACGAGAACTGTCGTATAAGTACCGTGCGCTAACCAATTGCGCCACTGGGGAATACGGTCGCACGAAGGAGCGGTGCCTTAAAGAATGTTCCTGCACATAACTCCAGTAAACAAATGTTTTCGAGCCAAGAAGTCGACAGAATTGAGCATACAACCTCATGGATAAATCTGAAAACTAATAAAAAGTTCATTCCCCAGGTGAGGCTCGAACTCACAACCCCGGCATAGCTCACGAGAACTGTCGTATAAGTACCGTGCGCTAACCAATTGCGCCACTGGGGAATACGGTCGCACGAAGGAGCGGTGCCTTAAAGAATGTTCCCTGCACATAACTCCAGTAAACAAATGCTTTCGAGCCAGGAAGTCGACAGAATTGAGCATACAACCTCATGGATAAATCTGAAAACTAATAAAAAGTTCATTCCCCAGGTGAGGCTCGAACTCACAACCCCGGCATAGCTCACGAGAACTGTCGTATAAGTACCGTGCGCTAACCAATTGCGCCACTGGGGAATACGGTCGCACGAAGGAGCGGTGCCTTAAAGAATGTTCCCTGCACATAACTCCAGTAAACAAATGCTTTCGAGCCAGGAAGTCGACAGAATTGAGCATACAACCTCATGGATAAATCTGAAAACTAATAAAAAGTTCATTCCCCAGGTGAGGCTCGAACTCACAACCCCGGCATAGCTCACGAGAACTGTCGTATAAGTACCGTGCGCTAACCAATTGCGCCACTGGGGAATACGGTCGCACGAAGGAGCGGTGCCTTAAAGAATGTTCCCTGCACATAACTCCAGTAAACAAATGTTTCGAGCCAAGAAGTCGACAGAATTGAGCATACAACCTCATGGATAAATCTGAAAACTAATAAAAAGTTCATTCCCCAGGTGAGGCTCGAACTCACAACCCCGGCATAGCTCACGAGAACTGTCGTATAAGTACCGTGCGCTAACCAATTGCGCCACTGGGGAATACGGTCGCACGAAGGAGCGGTGCCTTAAAGAATGTTCCCTGCACATAACTCCAGTAAACAAATGTTTTCGAGCCAAGAAGTCGACAGAATTGAGCATACAACCTCATGGATAAATCTGAAAACTAATAAAAAGTTCATTCCCCAGGTGAGGCTCGAACTCACAACCCCGGCATAGCTCACGAGAACTGTCGTATAAGTACCGTGCGCTAACCAATTGCGCCACTGGGGAATACGGTCGCACGAAGGAGCGGTGCCTTAAAGAATGTTTCCTGCACATAACTCTAGTAAACAAATGTTTTCGAGCCAAGAAGTCGACAGAATTGAGCATACAACCTCATGGATAAATCTGAAAACTAATAAAAAGTTCATTCCCAGGTGAGGCTCGAACTCACAACCCCGGCATAGCTCACGAGAACTGTCGTATAAGTACCGTGCGCTAACCAATTGCGCCACTGGGGAATACGGTCGCACGAAGGAGCGGTGCCTTAAAGAATGTTCCCTGCACATAACTCTAGTAAACAAATGTTTTCGAGCCAAGAAGTCGACAGAATTGAGCATACAACCTCATGGATAAATCTGAAAACTAATAAAAAGTTCATTCCCCAGGTGAGGCTCGAACTCACAACCCCGGCATAGCTCACGAGAACTGTCGTATAAGTACCGTGCGCTAACCAATTGCGCCACTGGGGAATACGGTCGCACGAAGGAGCGGTGCCTTAAAGAATGTTCCTGCACATAACTCTAGTAAACAAATGTTTTCGAGCCAAGAAGTCGACAGAATTGAGCATACAACCTCATGGATAAATCTGAAAACTAATAAAAAGTTCATTCCCAGGTGAGGCTCGAACTCACAACCCCGGCATAGCTCACGAGAACTGTCGTATAAGTACCGTGCGCTAACCAATTGCGCCACTGGGGAATACGGTCGCACGAAGGAGCGGTGCCTTAAAGAATGTTCCCTGCACATAACTCTAGTAAACAAATGTTTTCGAGCCAAGAAGTCGACAGAATTGAGCATACAACCTCATGGATAAATCTGAAAACTAATAAAAAGTTCATTCCCCAGGTGAGGCTCGAACTCACAACCCCGGCATAGCTCACGAGAACTGTCGTATAAGTACCGTGCGCTAACCAATTGCGCCACTGGGGAATACGGTCGCACGAAGGAGCGGTGCCTTAAAGAATGTTCCCTGCACATAACTCCAGTAAACAAATGCTTTCGAGCCAAGAAGTCGACAGAATTGAGCATACAACCTCATGGATAAATCTGAAAACTAATAAAAAGTTCATTCCCCAGGTGAGGCTCGAACTCACAACCCCGGCATAGCTCACGAGAACTGTCGTATAAGTACCGTGCGCTAACCAATTGCGCCACTGGGGAATACGGTCGCACGAAGGAGCGGTGCCTTAAAGAATGTTCCCTGCACATAACTCCAGTAAACAAATGTTTTCGAGCCAAGAAGTCGACAGAATTGAGCATACAACCTCATGGATAAATCTGAAAACTAATAAAAAGTTCATTCCCCAGGTGAGGCTCGAACTCACAACCCCGGCATAGCTCACGAGAACTGTCGTATAAGTACCGTGCGCTAACCAATTGCGCCACTGGGGAATACGGTCGCACGAAGGAGCGGTGCCTTAAAGAATGTTCCCTGCACATAACTCTAGTAAACAAATGTTTTCGAGCCAAGAAGTCGACAGAATTGAGCATACAACCTCATGGATAAATCTGAAAACTAATAAAAAGTTCATTCCCCAGGTGAGGCTCGAACTCACAACCCCGGCATAGCTCACGAGAACTGTCGTATAAGTACCGTGCGCTAACCAATTGCGCCACTGGGGAATACGGTCGCACGAAGGAGCGGTGCCTTAAAGAATGTTCCTGCACATAACTCTAGTAAACAAATGTTTTCGAGCCAAGAAGTCGACAGAATTGAGCATACAACCTCATGGATAAATCTGAAAACTAATAAAAAGTTCATTCCCAGGTGAGGCTCGAACTCACAACCCCGGCATAGCTCACGAGAACTGTCGTATAAGTACCGTGCGCTAACCAATTGCGCCACTGGGGAATACGGTCGCACGAAGGAGCGGTGCCTTAAAGAATGTTCCCTGCACATAACTCTAGTAAACAAATGTTTTCGAGCCAAGAAGTCGACAGAATTGAGCATACAACCTCATGGATAAATCTGAAAACTAATAAAAAGTTCATTCCCCAGGTGAGGCTCGAACTCACAACCCCGGCATAGCTCACGAGAACTGTCGTATAAGTACCGTGCGCTAACCAATTGCGCCACTGGGGAATACGGTCGCACGAAGGAGCGGTGCCTTAAAGAATGTTCCCTGCACATAACTCTAGTAAACAAATGTTTTCGAGCCAAGAAGTCGACAGAATTGAGCATACAACCTCATGGATAAATCTGAAAACTAATAAAAAGTTCATTCCCCAGGTGAGGCTCGAACTCACAACCCCGGCATAGCTCACGAGAACTGTCGTATAAGTACCGTGCGCTAACCAATTGCGCCACTGGGGAATACGGTCGCACGAAGGAGCGGTGCCTTAAAGAATGTTCCCTGCACATAACTCTAGTAAACAAATGTTTTCGAGCCAAGAAGTCGACAGAATTGAGCATACAACCTCATGGATAAATCTGAAAACTAATAAAAAGTTCATTCCCCAGGTGAGGCTCGAACTCACAACCCCGGCATAGCTCACGAGAACTGTCGTATAAGTACCGTGCGCTAACCAATTGCGCCACTGGGGAATACGGTCGCACGAAGGAGCGGTGCCTTAAAGAATGTTCCTGCACATAACTCTAGTAAACAAATGTTTTCGAGCCAAGAAGTCGACAGAATTGAGCATACAACCTCATGGATAAATCTGAAAACTAATAAAAAGTTCATTCCCCAGGTGAGGCTCGAACTCACAACCCCGGCATAGCTCACGAGAACTGTCGTATAAGTACCGTGCGCTAACCAATTGCGCCACTGGGGAATACGGTCGCACGAAGGAGCGGTGCCTTAAAGAATGTTCCCTGCACATAACTCCAGTAAACAAATGCTTTCGAGCCAAGAAGTCGACAGAATTGAGCATACAACCTCATGGATAAATCTGAAAACTAATAAAAAGTTCATTCCCAGGTGAGGCTCGAACTCACAACCCCGGCATAGCTCACGAGAACTGTCGTATAAGTACCGTGCGCTAACCAATTGCGCCACTGGGGAATACGGTCGCACGAAGGAGCGGTGCCTTAAAGAATGTTCCCTGCACATAACTCCAGTAAACAAATGCTTTCGAGCCAAGAAGTCGACAGAATTGAGCATACAACCTCATGGATAAATCTGAAAACTAATAAAAAGTTCATTCCCCAGGTGAGGCTCGAACTCACAACCCCGGCATAGCTCACGAGAACTGTCGTATAAGTACCGTGCGCTAACCAATTGCGCCACTGGGGAATACGGTCGCACGAAGGAGCGGTGCCTTAAAGAATGTTCCCTGCACATAACTCCAGTAAACAAATGTTTTCGAGCCAAGAAGTCGACAGAATTGAGCATACAACCTCATGGATAAATCTGAAAACTAATAAAAAGTTCATTCCCCAGGTGAGGCTCGAACTCACAACCCCGGCATAGCTCACGAGAACTGTCGTATAAGTACCGTGCGCTAACCAATTGCGCCACTGGGGAATACGGTCGCACGAAGGAGCGGTGCCTTAAAGAATGTTCCCTGCACATAACTCTAGTAAACAAATGTTTTCGAGCCAAGAAGTCGACAGAATTGAGCATACAACCTCATGGATAAATCTGAAAACTAATAAAAAGTTCATTCCCAGGTGAGGCTCGAACTCACAACCCCGGCATAGCTCACGAGAACTGTCGTATAAGTACCGTGCGCTAACCAATTGCGCCACTGGGGAATACGGTCGCACGAAGGAGCGGTGCCTTAAAGAATGTTCCCTGCACATAACTCCTAGTAAACAAATGTTTTCGAGCCAAGAAGTCGACAGAATTGAGCATACAACCTCATGGATAAATCTGAAAACTAATAAAAAGTTCATTCCCCAGGTGAGGCTCGAACTCACAACCCCGGCATAGCTCACGAGAACTGTCGTATAAGTACCGTGCGCTAACCAATTGCGCCACTGGGGAATACGGTCGCACGAAGGAGCGGTGCCTTAAAGAATGTTCCCTGCACATAACTCCAGTAAACAAATGTTTTCGAGCCAAGAAGTCGACAGAATTGAGCATACAACCTCATGGATAAATCTGAAAACTAATAAAAAGTTCATTCCCCAGGTGAGGCTCGAACTCACAACCCCGGCATAGCTCACGAGAACTGTCGTATAAGTACCGTGCGCTAACCAATTGCGCCACTGGGGAATACGGTCGCACGAAGGAGCGGTGCCTTAAAGAATGTTCCCTGCACATAACTCTAGTAAACAAATGTTTTCGAGCCAAGAAGTCGACAGAATTGAGCATACAACCTCATGGATAAATCTGAAAACTAATAAAAAGTTCATTCCCCAGGTGAGGCTCGAACTCACAACCCCGGCATAGCTCACGAGAACTGTCGTATAAGTACCGTGCGCTAACCAATTGCGCCACTGGGGAATACGGTCGCACGAAGGAGCGGTGCCTTAAAGAATGTTCCCTGCACATAACTCTAGTAAACAAATGTTTTCGAGCCAAGAAGTCGACAGAATTGAGCATACAACCTCATGGATAAATCTGAAAACTAATAAAAAGTTCATTCCCCAGGTGAGGCTCGAACTCACAACCCCGGCATAGCTCACGAGAACTGTCGTATAAGTACCGTGCGCTAACCAATTGCGCCACTGGGGAATACGGTCGCACGAAGGAGCGGTGCCTTAAAGAATGTTCCCTGCACATAACTCTAGTAAACAAATGTTTTCGAGCCAAGAAGTCGACAGAATTGAGCATACAACCTCATGGATAAATCTGAAAACTAATAAAAAGTTCATTCCCCAGGTGAGGCTCGAACTCACAACCCCGGCATAGCTCACGAGAACTGTCGTATAAGTACCGTGCGCTAACCAATTGCGCCACTGGGGAATACGGTCGCACGAAGGAGCGGTGCCTTAAAGAATGTTCCCTGCACATAACTCTAGTAAACAAATGTTTTCGAGCCAAGAAGTCGACAGAATTGAGCATACAACCTCATGGATAAATCTGAAAACTAATAAAAAGTTCATTCCCAGGTGAGGCTCGAACTCACAACCCCGGCATAGCTCACGAGAACTGTCGTATAAGTACCGTGCGCTAACCAATTGCGCCACTGGGGAATACGGTCGCACGAAGGAGCGGTGCCTTAAAGAATGTTCCCTGCACATAACTCTAGTAAACAAATGTTTTCGAGCCAAGAAGTCGACAGAATTGAGCATACAACCTCATGGATAAATCTGAAAACTAATAAAAAGTTCATTCCCCAGGTGAGGCTCGAACTCACAACCCCGGCATAGCTCACGAGAACTGTCGTATAAGTACCGTGCGCTAACCAATTGCGCCACTGGGGAATACGGTCGCACGAAGGAGCGGTGCCTTAAAGAATGTTCCCTGCACATAACTCCAGTAAACAAATGCTTTTCGAGCCAAGAAGTCGACAGAATTGAGCATACAACCTCATGGATAAATCTGAAAACTAATAAAAAGTTCATTCCCCAGGTGAGGCTCGAACTCACAACCCCGGCATAGCTCACGAGAACTGTCGTATAAGTACCGTGCGCTAACCAATTGCGCCACTGGGGAATACGGTCGCACGAAGGAGCGGTGCCTTAAAGAATGTTCCCTGCACATAACTCCAGTAAACAAATGTTTTCGAGCCAAGAAGTCGACAGAATTGAGCATACAACCTCATGGATAAATCTGAAAACTAATAAAAAGTTCATTCCCCAGGTGAGGCTCGAACTCACAACCCCGGCATAGCTCACGAGAACTGTCGTATAAGTACCGTGCGCTAACCAATTGCGCCACTGGGGAATACGGTCGCACGAAGGAGCGGTGCCTTAAAGAATGTTCCCTGCACATAACTCTAGTAAACAAATGTTTTCGAGCCAAGAAGTCGACAGAATTGAGCATACAACCTCATGGATAAATCTGAAAACTAATAAAAAGTTCATTCCCCAGGTGAGGCTCGAACTCACAACCCCGGCATAGCTCACGAGAACTGTCGTATAAGTACCGTGCGCTAACCAATTGCGCCACTGGGGAATACGGTCGCACGAAGGAGCGGTGCCTTAAAGAATGTTCCCTGCACATAACTCTAGTAAACAAATGTTTTCGAGCCAAGAAGTCGACAGAATTGAGCATACAACCTCATGGATAAATCTGAAAACTAATAAAAAGTTCATTCCCCAGGTGAGGCTCGAACTCACAACCCCGGCATAGCTCACGAGAACTGTCGTATAAGTACCGTGCGCTAACCAATTGCGCCACTGGGGAATACGGTCGCACGAAGGAGCGGTGCCTTAAAGAATGTTCCCTGCACATAACTCTAGTAAACAAATGTTTTCGAGCCAAGAAGTCGACAGAATTGAGCATACAACCTCATGGATAAATCTGAAAACTAATAAAAAGTTCATTCCCCAGGTGAGGCTCGAACTCACAACCCCGGCATAGCTCACGAGAACTGTCGTATAAGTACCGTGCGCTAACCAATTGCGCCACTGGGGAATACGGTCGCACGAAGGAGCGGTGCCTTAAAGAATGTTCCCTGCACATAACTCCAGTAAACAAATGTTTTCGAGCCAAGAAGTCGACAGAATTGAGCATACAACCTCATGGATAAATCTGAAAACTAATAAAAAGTTCATTCCCCAGGTGAGGCTCGAACTCACAACCCCGGCATAGCTCACGAGAACTGTCGTATAAGTACCGTGCGCTAACCAATTGCGCCACTGGGGAATACGGTCGCACGAAGGAGCGGTGCCTTAAAGAATGTTCCCTGCACATAACTCTAGTAAACAAATGTTTTCGAGCCAAGAAGTCGACAGAATTGAGCATACAACCTCATGGATAAATCTGAAAACTAATAAAAAGTTCATTCCCCAGGTGAGGCTCGAACTCACAACCCCGGCATAGCTCACGAGAACTGTCGTATAAGTACCGTGCGCTAACCAATTGCGCCACTGGGGAATACGGTCGCACGAAGGAGCGGTGCCTTAAAGAATGTTTCCCTGCACATAACTCCTAGTAAACAAATGTTTTCGAGCCAAGAAGTCGACAGAATTGAGCATACAACCTCATGGATAAATCTGAAAACTAATAAAAAGTTCATTCCCCAGGTGAGGCTCGAACTCACAACCCCGGCATAGCTCACGAGAACTGTCGTATAAGTACCGTGCGCTAACCAATTGCGCCACTGGGGAATACGGTCGCACGAAGGAGCGGTGCCTTAAAGAATGTTCCCTGCACATAACTCCAGTAAACAAATGTTTTCGAGCCAAGAAGTCGACAGAATTGAGCATACAACCTCATGGATAAATCTGAAAACTAATAAAAAGTTCATTCCCCAGGTGAGGCTCGAACTCACAACCCCGGCATAGCTCACGAGAACTGTCGTATAAGTACCGTGCGCTAACCAATTGCGCCACTGGGGAATACGGTCGCACGAAGGAGCGGTGCCTTAAAGAATGTTCCCTGCACATAACTCCAGTAAACAAATGCTTTTCGAGCCAAGAAGTCGACAGAATTGAGCATACAACCTCATGGATAAATCTGAAAACTAATAAAAAGTTCATTCCCCAGGTGAGGCTCGAACTCACAACCCCGGCATAGCTCACGAGAACTGTCGTATAAGTACCGTGCGCTAACCAATTGCGCCACTGGGGAATACGGTCGCACGAAGGAGCGGTGCCTTAAAGAATGTTCCCTGCACATAACTCCAGTAAACAAATGTTTTCGAGCCAAGAAGTCGACAGAATTGAGCATACAACCTCATGGATAAATCTGAAAACTAATAAAAAGTTCATTCCCCAGGTGAGGCTCGAACTCACAACCCCGGCATAGCTCACGAGAACTGTCGTATAAGTACCGTGCGCTAACCAATTGCGCCACTGGGGAATACGGTCGCACGAAGGAGCGGTGCCTTAAAGAATGTTCCCTGCACATAACTCTAGTAAACAAATGTTTTCGAGCCAAGAAGTCGACAGAATTGAGCATACAACCTCATGGATAAATCTGAAAACTAATAAAAAGTTCATTCCCCAGGTGAGGCTCGAACTCACAACCCCGGCATAGCTCACGAGAACTGTCGTATAAGTACCGTGCGCTAACCAATTGCGCCACTGGGGAATACGGTCGCACGAAGGAGCGGTGCCTTAAAGAATGTTCCCTGCACATAACTCCAGTAAACAAATGCTTTTCGAGCCAAGAAGTCGACAGAATTGAGCATACAACCTCATGGATAAATCTGAAAACTAATAAAAAGTTCATTCCCCAGGTGAGGCTCGAACTCACAACCCCGGCATAGCTCACGAGAACTGTCGTATAAGTACCGTGCGCTAACCAATTGCGCCACTGGGGAATACGGTCGCACGAAGGAGCGGTGCCTTAAAGAATGTTCCCTGCACATAACTCCAGTAAACAAATGTTTTCGAGCCAAGAAGTCGACAGAATTGAGCATACAACCTCATGGATAAATCTGAAAACTAATAAAAAGTTCATTCCCCAGGTGAGGCTCGAACTCACAACCCCGGCATAGCTCACGAGAACTGTCGTATAAGTACCGTGCGCTAACCAATTGCGCCACTGGGGAATACGGTCGCACGAAGGAGCGGTGCCTTAAAGAATGTTCCCTGCACATAACTCCAGTAAACAAATGTTTTCGAGCCAAGAAGTCGACAGAATTGAGCATACAACCTCATGGATAAATCTGAAAACTAATAAAAAGTTCATTCCCCAGGTGAGGCTCGAACTCACAACCCCGGCATAGCTCACGAGAACTGTCGTATAAGTACCGTGCGCTAACCAATTGCGCCACTGGGGAATACGGTCGCACGAAGGAGCGGTGCCTTAAAGAATGTTCCCTGCACATAACTCCAGTAAACAAATGTTTTCGAGCCAAGAAGTCGACAGAATTGAGCATACAACCTCATGGATAAATCTGAAAACTAATAAAAAGTTCATTCCCCAGGTGAGGCTCGAACTCACAACCCCGGCATAGCTCACGAGAACTGTCGTATAAGTACCGTGCGCTAACCAATTGCGCCACTGGGGAATACGGTCGCACGAAGGAGCGGTGCCTTAAAGAATGTTCCCTGCACATAACTCTAGTAAACAAATGTTTTCGAGCCAAGAAGTCGACAGAATTGAGCATACAACCTCATGGATAAATCTGAAAACTAATAAAAAGTTCATTCCCCAGGTGAGGCTCGAACTCACAACCCCGGCATAGCTCACGAGAACTGTCGTATAAGTACCGTGCGCTAACCAATTGCGCCACTGGGGAATACGGTCGCACGAAGGAGCGGTGCCTTAAAGAATGTTCCCTGCACATAACTCCAGTAAACAAATGTTTTCGAGCCAAGAAGTCGACAGAATTGAGCATACAACCTCATGGATAAATCTGAAAACTAATAAAAAGTTCATTCCCCAGGTGAGGCTCGAACTCACAACCCCGGCATAGCTCACGAGAACTGTCGTATAAGTACCGTGCGCTAACCAATTGCGCCACTGGGGAATACGGTCGCACGAAGGAGCGGTGCCTTAAAGAATGTTCCCTGCACATAACTCCAGTAAACAAATGTTTTCGAGCCAAGAAGTCGACAGAATTGAGCATACAACCTCATGGATAAATCTGAAAACTAATAAAAAGTTCATTCCCAGGTGAGGCTCGAACTCACAACCCCGGCATAGCTCACGAGAACTGTCGTATAAGTACCGTGCGCTAACCAATTGCGCCACTGGGGAATACGGTCGCACGAAGGAGCGGTGCCTTAAAGAATGTTCCCTGCACATAACTCCAGTAAACAAATGTTTTCGAGCCAAGAAGTCGACAGAATTGAGCATACAACCTCATGGATAAATCTGAAAACTAATAAAAAGTTCATTCCCCAGGTGAGGCTCGAACTCACAACCCCGGCATAGCTCACGAGAACTGTCGTATAAGTACCGTGCGCTAACCAATTGCGCCACTGGGGAATACGGTCGCACGAAGGAGCGGTGCCTTAAAGAATGTTCCCTGCACATAACTCCAGTAAACAAATGTTTTCGAGCCAAGAAGTCGACAGAATTGAGCATACAACCTCATGGATAAATCTGAAAACTAATAAAAAGTTCATTCCCCAGGTGAGGCTCGAACTCACAACCCCGGCATAGCTCACGAGAACTGTCGTATAAGTACCGTGCGCTAACCAATTGCGCCACTGGGGAATACGGTCGCACGAAGGAGCGGTGCCTTAAAGAATGTTCCCTGCACATAACTCTAGTAAACAAATGTTTTCGAGCCAAGAAGTCGACAGAATTGAGCATACAACCTCATGGATAAATCTGAAAACTAATAAAAAGTTCATTCCCCAGGTGAGGCTCGAACTCACAACCCCGGCATAGCTCACGAGAACTGTCGTATAAGTACCGTGCGCTAACCAATTGCGCCACTGGGGAATACGGTCGCACGAAGGAGCGGTGCCTTAAAGAATGTTCCCTGCACATAACTCTAGTAAACAAATGTTTTCGAGCCAAGAAGTCGACAGAATTGAGCATACAACCTCATGGATAAATCTGAAAACTAATAAAAAGTTCATTCCCCAGGTGAGGCTCGAACTCACAACCCCGGCATAGCTCACGAGAACTGTCGTATAAGTACCGTGCGCTAACCAATTGCGCCACTGGGGAATACGGTCGCACGAAGGAGCGGTGCCTTAAAGAATGTTCCCTGCACATAACTCCAGTAAACAAATGTTTTCGAGCCAGAAGTCGACAGAATTGAGCATACAACCTCATGGATAAATCTGAAAACTAATAAAAAGTTCATTCCCAGGTGAGGCTCGAACTCACAACCCCGGCATAGCTCACGAGAACTGTCGTATAAGTACCGTGCGCTAACCAATTGCGCCACTGGGGAATACGGTCGCACGAAGGAGCGGTGCCTTAAAGAATGTTCCCTGCACATAACTCCAGTAAACAAATGTTTTCGAGCCAAGAAGTCGACAGAATTGAGCATACAACCTCATGGATAAATCTGAAAACTAATAAAAAGTTCATTCCCCAGGTGAGGCTCGAACTCACAACCCCGGCATAGCTCACGAGAACTGTCGTATAAGTACCGTGCGCTAACCAATTGCGCCACTGGGGAATACGGTCGCACGAAGGAGCGGTGCCTTAAAGAATGTTCCCTGCACATAACTCCAGTAAACAAATGTTTTCGAGCCAAGAAGTCGACAGAATTGAGCATACAACCTCATGGATAAATCTGAAAACTAATAAAAAGTTCATTCCCCAGGTGAGGCTCGAACTCACAACCCCGGCATAGCTCACGAGAACTGTCGTATAAGTACCGTGCGCTAACCAATTGCGCCACTGGGGAATACGGTCGCACGAAGGAGCGGTGCCTTAAAGAATGTTCCCTGCACATAACTCCAGTAAACAAATGTTTTCGAGCCAGAAGTCGACAGAATTGAGCATACAACCTCATGGATAAATCTGAAAACTAATAAAAAGTTCATTCCCCAGGTGAGGCTCGAACTCACAACCCCGGCATAGCTCACGAGAACTGTCGTATAAGTACCGTGCGCTAACCAATTGCGCCACTGGGGAATACGGTCGCACGAAGGAGCGGTGCCTTAAAGAATGTTCCCTGCACATAACTCCAGTAAACAAATGTTTTCGAGCCAAGAAGTCGACAGAATTGAGCATACAACCTCATGGATAAATCTGAAAACTAATAAAAAGTTCATTCCCCAGGTGAGGCTCGAACTCACAACCCCGGCATAGCTCACGAGAACTGTCGTATAAGTACCGTGCGCTAACCAATTGCGCCACTGGGGAATACGGTCGCACGAAGGAGCGGTGCCTTAAAGAATGTTCCCTGCACATAACTCCAGTAAACAAATGTTTTCGAGCCAAGAAGTCGACAGAATTGAGCATACAACCTCATGGATAAATCTGAAAACTAATAAAAAGTTCATTCCCCAGGTGAGGCTCGAACTCACAACCCCGGCATAGCTCACGAGAACTGTCGTATAAGTACCGTGCGCTAACCAATTGCGCCACTGGGGAATACGGTCGCACGAAGGAGCGGTGCCTTAAAGAATGTTCCCTGCACATAACTCCAGTAAACAAATGTTTTCGAGCCAAGAAGTCGACAGAATTGAGCATACAACCTCATGGATAAATCTGAAAACTAATAAAAAGTTCATTCCCCAGGTGAGGCTCGAACTCACAACCCCGGCATAGCTCACGAGAACTGTCGTATAAGTACCGTGCGCTAACCAATTGCGCCACTGGGGAATACGGTCGCACGAAGGAGCGGTGCCTTAAAGAATGTTCCCTGCACATAACTCCAGTAAACAAATGCTTTTCGAGCCAAGAAGTCGACAGAATTGAGCATACAACCTCATGGATAAATCTGAAAACTAATAAAAAGTTCATTCCCCAGGTGAGGCTCGAACTCACAACCCCGGCATAGCTCACGAGAACTGTCGTATAAGTACCGTGCGCTAACCAATTGCGCCACTGGGGAATACGGTCGCACGAAGGAGCGGTGCCTTAAAGAATGTTCCCTGCACATAACTCCTAGTAAACAAATGTTTTCGAGCCAAGAAGTCGACAGAATTGAGCATACAACCTCATGGATAAATCTGAAAACTAATAAAAAGTTCATTCCCCAGGTGAGGCTCGAACTCACAACCCCGGCATAGCTCACGAGAACTGTCGTATAAGTACCGTGCGCTAACCAATTGCGCCACTGGGGAATACGGTCGCACGAAGGAGCGGTGCCTTAAAGAATGTTTCCTGCACATAACTCTAGTAAACAAATGTTTTCGAGCCAAGAAGTCGACAGAATTGAGCATACAACCTCATGGATAAATCTGAAAACTAATAAAAAGTTCATTCCCCAGGTGAGGCTCGAACTCACAACCCCGGCATAGCTCACGAGAACTGTCGTATAAGTACCGTGCGCTAACCAATTGCGCCACTGGGGAATACGGTCGCACGAAGGAGCGGTGCCTTAAAGAATGTTCCCTGCACATAACTCTAGTAAACAAATGTTTTCGAGCCAAGAAGTCGACAGAATTGAGCATACAACCTCATGGATAAATCTGAAAACTAATAAAAAGTTCATTCCCCAGGTGAGGCTCGAACTCACAACCCCGGCATAGCTCACGAGAACTGTCGTATAAGTACCGTGCGCTAACCAATTGCGCCACTGGGGAATACGGTCGCACGAAGGAGCGGTGCCTTAAAGAATGTTCCCTGCACATAACTCCAGTAAACAAATGCTTTCGAGCCAGGAAGTCGACAGAATTGAGCATACAACCTCATGGATAAATCTGAAAACTAATAAAAAGTTCATTCCCCAGGTGAGGCTCGAACTCACAACCCCGGCATAGCTCACGAGAACTGTCGTATAAGTACCGTGCGCTAACCAATTGCGCCACTGGGGAATACGGTCGCACGAAGGAGCGGTGCCTTAAAGAATGTTCCCTGCACATAACTCCAGTAAACAAATGCTTTCGAGCCAAGAAGTCGACAGAATTGAGCATACAACCTCATGGATAAATCTGAAAACTAATAAAAAGTTCATTCCCCAGGTGAGGCTCGAACTCACAACCCCGGCATAGCTCACGAGAACTGTCGTATAAGTACCGTGCGCTAACCAATTGCGCCACTGGGGAATACGGTCGCACGAAGGAGCGGTGCCTTAAAGAATGTTCCCTGCACATAACTCCAGTAAACAAATGCTTTCGAGCCAAGAAGTCGACAGAATTGAGCATACAACCTCATGGATAAATCTGAAAACTAATAAAAAGTTCATTCCCCAGGTGAGGCTCGAACTCACAACCCCGGCATAGCTCACGAGAACTGTCGTATAAGTACCGTGCGCTAACCAATTGCGCCACTGGGGAATACGGTCGCACGAAGGAGCGGTGCCTTAAAGAATGTTCCCTGCACATAACTCTAGTAAACAAATGTTTTCGAGCCAAGAAGTCGACAGAATTGAGCATACAACCTCATGGATAAATCTGAAAACTAATAAAAAGTTCATTCCCCAGGTGAGGCTCGAACTCACAACCCCGGCATAGCTCACGAGAACTGTCGTATAAGTACCGTGCGCTAACCAATTGCGCCACTGGGGAATACGGTCGCACGAAGGAGCGGTGCCTTAAAGAATGTTCCCTGCACATAACTCTAGTAAACAAATGTTTTCGAGCCAAGAAGTCGACAGAATTGAGCATACAACCTCATGGATAAATCTGAAAACTAATAAAAAGTTCATTCCCCAGGTGAGGCTCGAACTCACAACCCCGGCATAGCTCACGAGAACTGTCGTATAAGTACCGTGCGCTAACCAATTGCGCCACTGGGGAATACGGTCGCACGAAGGAGCGGTGCCTTAAAGAATGTTCCCTGCACATAACTCTAGTAAACAAATGTTTTCGAGCCAAGAAGTCGACAGAATTGAGCATACAACCTCATGGATAAATCTGAAAACTAATAAAAAGTTCATTCCCCAGGTGAGGCTCGAACTCACAACCCCGGCATAGCTCACGAGAACTGTCGTATAAGTACCGTGCGCTAACCAATTGCGCCACTGGGGAATACGGTCGCACGAAGGAGCGGTGCCTTAAAGAATGTTTCCTGCACATAACTCTAGTAAACAAATGTTTTCGAGCCAAGAAGTCGACAGAATTGAGCATACAACCTCATGGATAAATCTGAAAACTAATAAAAAGTTCATTCCCAGGTGAGGCTCGAACTCACAACCCCGGCATAGCTCACGAGAACTGTCGTATAAGTACCGTGCGCTAACCAATTGCGCCACTGGGGAATACGGTCGCACGAAGGAGCGGTGCCTTAAAGAATGTTCCCTGCACATAACTCTAGTAAACAAATGTTTTCGAGCCAAGAAGTCGACAGAATTGAGCATACAACCTCATGGATAAATCTGAAAACTAATAAAAAGTTCATTCCCCAGGTGAGGCTCGAACTCACAACCCCGGCATAGCTCACGAGAACTGTCGTATAAGTACCGTGCGCTAACCAATTGCGCCACTGGGGAATACGGTCGCACGAAGGAGCGGTGCCTTAAAGAATGTTCCCTGCACATAACTCCAGTAAACAAATGTTTTCGAGCCAAGAAGTCGACAGAATTGAGCATACAACCTCATGGATAAATCTGAAAACTAATAAAAAGTTCATTCCCCAGGTGAGGCTCGAACTCACAACCCCGGCATAGCTCACGAGAACTGTCGTATAAGTACCGTGCGCTAACCAATTGCGCCACTGGGGAATACGGTCGCACGAAGGAGCGGTGCCTTAAAGAATGTTCCCTGCACATAACTCCAGTAAACAAATGTTTTCGAGCCAAGAAGTCGACAGAATTGAGCATACAACCTCATGGATAAATCTGAAAACTAATAAAAAGTTCATTCCCCAGGTGAGGCTCGAACTCACAACCCCGGCATAGCTCACGAGAACTGTCGTATAAGTACCGTGCGCTAACCAATTGCGCCACTGGGGAATACGGTCGCACGAAGGAGCGGTGCCTTAAAGAATGTGCCCAGCACATAACTCCAGTAAACAAATGCTTTCGAGCCAGGAAGTCGACAGAATTGTGTATACAACCTCATGGCTAAATCTGAAAACTAATAAAAAGTTCATTCCCCAGGTGAGGCTCGAACTCACAACCCCGGCATAGCTCACGAGAACTGTCGTATAAGTACCGTGCGCTAACCAATTGCGCCACTGGGGAATACGGTCGCACGAAGGAGCGGTGCCTTAAAGAATGTTCCCTGCACATAACTCCAGTAAACAAATGCTTTTCGAGCCAGAAGTCGACAGAATTGAGCATACAACCTCATGGATAAATCTGAAAACTAATAAAAAGTTCATTCCCCAGGTGAGGCTCGAACTCACAACCCCGGCATAGCTCACGAGAACTGTCGTATAAGTACCGTGCGCTAACCAATTGCGCCACTGGGGAATACGGTCGCACGAAGGAGCGGTGCCTTAAAGAATGTTCCCTGCACATAACTCCTAGTAAACAAATGTTTTCGAGCCAAGAAGTCGACAGAATTGAGCATACAACCTCATGGATAAATCTGAAAACTAATAAAAAGTTCATTCCCCAGGTGAGGCTCGAACTCACAACCCCGGCATAGCTCACGAGAACTGTCGTATAAGTACCGTGCGCTAACCAATTGCGCCACTGGGAATACGGTCGCACGAAGGAGCGGTGCCTTAAAGAATGTTTCCTGCACATAACTCTAGTAAACAAATGTTTTCGAGCCAAGAAGTCGACAGAATTGAGCATACAACCTCATGGATAAATCTGAAAACTAATAAAAAGTTCATTCCCCAGGTGAGGCTCGAACTCACAACCCCGGCATAGCTCACGAGAACTGTCGTATAAGTACCGTGCGCTAACCAATTGCGCCACTGGGGAATACGGTCGCACGAAGGAGCGGTGCCTTAAAGAATGTTTCCCTGCACATAACTCTAGTAAACAAATGTTTTCGAGCCAAGAAGTCGACAGAATTGAGCATACAACCTCATGGATAAATCTGAAAACTAATAAAAAGTTCATTCCCAGGTGAGGCTCGAACTCACAACCCCGGCATAGCTCACGAGAACTGTCGTATAAGTACCGTGCGCTAACCAATTGCGCCACTGGGGAATACGGTCGCACGAAGGAGCGGTGCCTTCAAAGAATGTTCCCTGCACATAACTGCCAGTAAACAAGTCTTTCGAAGCCAGGAAGTCGACAGAATTGAGCATACAACCTCATGGATAAATCTGAAAACTAATAAAAGTTCATTCACCAGGTGAGGCTCGAACTCACAACGCCGGCATAGCTCACGAGAACTGTCGTATATTTACCGCCCCCCCTGCGCTCAACCAATTGCGCCCCTGGGGCTACTGGTCGCACGAAGGAAGCGGTTCCTCAAAGAATGTTACCTGCCGCATGAACTGCAGTAATACAAGTGCTTTCGAAGCCAGGAAGTCGACAGAATTGAGCATACAACCTCATGATAAATCTGAAACACTAATAACAAGTTCATTTCCCAGGTGAGGCTCGAACTCAAAACCCCGGCAAGCTCACGAGAACTGTCGTATAAGTACCGTGCGCTAACCAATTGCGC
>WOVY01010067.1:0-43115 GCA_013436015.1 Rhipicephalus annulatus | reverse complement strand
GGACCCAGCAGAAACCGGATATTTTGTCCTTTCACTTAGACGCGATAATACGCTTAAAATGTCGCCGATGAAGGGTTCGTAATTGAGAGCGTATATGGAGGGCCTTCAATGCACTCAAGGAATCCGTAAAAAGTATTGCTTTCTTATCTAGCACTTTCAATTCTTTTTTACTGCCATCCCACAAGGCTAACATTCAGCAGTAAAAAACTGAAACAAACCGTGTAATCTGACTGTTTCTTCCCACGCACCTGGGACGACACTGCTACCGACATAGCTAGCCGCTTTGGAGCCATCAGTGTAAAATTCTTTGTATGTGCTGTACCTTTCTTGAACGATGCGAAATTCTTGCAGTATGTGTTCAACGTGGTGTACCCTTTTTTTTGAGATGTGTCAATGAGAGGTCAAGAAATTGCGTAAAGTTTTTTCCAGGGAGGCAGCCTTCTTGGCCTTTTAGTAACAGAAAGGGCATCTGTCGGACGTTACACTCGCGACATTTTTCTTCGAATCTGAGTATAAGTGGCCTTATTGCGTTTGGTTTGTTTGTGTAATGGAGTCGTTTGTCACAGTGTGTGATAATGTTGTAGCATATATGGTTTGGCGATGAGCGAACTCTTAGGACATATGTAAGCATTAGCTGCGTTCGTCTGCTGTCCAGTGCCGGTTCGTTACTCTCGGAGTACAAGCTGGGAAGCGGCGAGGTCCGGTATGCACCGGTTGCCAAGCGTATCCTTTGTTATGTACGGGGTCGAGTCTCTGAGGTAGATTGTCTCGCTGAACCGTAAACTACACTTCCATAATCTAATTTGCTACGCACCAATGAACGATATATGTGCAGAAGGCACTTACGGTCAGCGCCCCACCACCGCTTCCGCGACAGAACTTTGAGGACATTGAGTGCCCTAGTCGCTTTAATTTTTAGACTGGTAATGTGTGATAGAAAGTTAAGTTTCTTGTCAAATATGACTCCTAGAAACTTGTGCTCTTGTTTAACTGGTAGGACTGTTTCATTCAGTTCAAGAATTGGGTCCGGCTGCAAGCCTCTTTTCTGAGAATCACTACGGCACTGTCTTTTGTCTTTTCCGGAGAAACAGAAGCCGTTTTTCTCCGCCCATTGTGTTAGTTTGTTCAACGTGATTTGAATCTGTCGTTGACATGTCACCATGTTAGACGCGCGGGCACGCAATCTGGAGGTCATCAACGTACAGAGAATGCATCAGTGTGATGGTATAACTTTGTTTACAGAGTTCATTTTCACAACAAAAAGTGTAGTGTCAGAACGCACCCCTGAGGTACACCGTTTTCTTGAGTAAATACACGAGAGAGTGTCACGCCAGGCGGACCTGGAAGGTTCGGTTGGACAAAAATAGTCGAAGAGACAGTTAAGCATTCTGCCGCGGATTCCCAGATCCGCCAAGTCTCGTAAAATACCATACCTCCAAGTAGTGTCGTAGGCTTTTTGAAGATCGAAAAAGACTGCTAGGCAGTGTTGTTTGTGTAAGAAAGCTTCTCGTATGTGTTTCTTCAAGCTAACTAGGTGGTCAATTGTTGAAAACCTTTTTTGGGTACCCGCATTGATGGATATCTAGTGAGTTTCTGTTTTCGAGGACGTACGTAAGCCTGATGTTAATGACACTCTCGTAGGTTTTTGCAAGACAACTGTAAGTGCGATTGGCCTATAGCTGTTTGCTAATGTAGAATCTTTTCCCGTTTTAGGAATGGGATTATAATGGCCTTCTTCCAATCCGTGGGCATTCGACCAGTTTGCCAAATAACGTTGAAGAAAAACAAGAAAGGGCCTCGACTGTTTTTGGCGACAGGTGGGCAAGCATTGCATAGTGTATTGTGTCAGGACCAGGTGCTGTTTTTTTACCTGTGGAGAGTACTGTGTTCAGTTCATGGATGGTTAAAGGCGCATTGTATGGCAAGTCTAAAGAAACCTGCTGTGGGAAGCTTTTGTTTTTCTATAGATTGCTTGTGCCTTAGGAACGTTTCTGAATAGTTTGCTGAGCTAGATATGTTGTAAAAGTGAAAGCCCTAATAGGTCTGCCTGTTCCTGTAGGGATGTCTGAGTACTGTTGTGAAAGAAAGGGGATGGTATAGGCAGCGTAGTTGCCATTAAACTTGCGAACCTGATCCCACATTCTTTTGGATGTGACCGAGCTGTTTATGGATGAACGTAGTTTTGCCAGGAGATTTTCTCGGCTTGCCTACGAACATATCTGCTTTCGCTTTCCGCCTTTTGAAGGAGATGAGGTTATCGTACGTCGGGTACCTCCGGAAGATACCCCAGGCTTTATTTGGAGTTTTTTGGCTTCTGTACATTCGGTGCGTCCACCAGGGCTTCAAATTCTTTTTTAAGCACCAGAAGACTGAGGGATAGCTCTCTTTGCTGCCGCGATTATACACGTTGTAATCCTTTGATTCATTTCATCTACGCTCAGATTATTTAGACTCTCTTTATATCCAGACTGGCTTGATCGGTAAAGAGAGCCCAGTCTGCCAAATGAAGTCGCCAGCGGGGTGGTCTGGAGGGTATGGTAGGAAGTGCTGTGGTTAGACTGATGAGTGCAGGCATGTGGTCACTACCGTATGGATTATCTATTACCTTCCATTTAAAATCTGTGAACAGCGCTGGAGAGCATAGCGCAAGGTCCAGGCAGCTCATAGCTCCTGAACTTGGGGAGCAGTAAGTTGGCAGCGCCAGAATTTAAAAGACAAACATCGTTGGCTAAAATAAAATCTTCAAGTGTTTGTCCTCTAGAGTCAACTGTTTTACTACCCCAAAGCGTGTTATGTGCATTAAAATCACCTGCTATCACAAAAGGTTCGGGTAGTTGGTCTAAAATTAATTCTAAATCGCTTACGGTGAATTGCGTGTGCGGTGGAATGTAGAGGGAACAGACGGTGATGGTTTTGTGCGCTACAATGGTAACGGCGGCGGCCTCTATATGACTATTAATATGAATTTCTCTCACTGCTATACCACCTTTAACAACAACAGCCACACCGCCCGACAGTCGGCTTGCCTGCGTACGATCGCGCCGCACAACAGTGAAGCCTTTTAGGATGTTTGATATCGATCACCTAGGTTGGTTTCCTGAAGGCACAAGGCTACAGGAGAAAAGTCGTGTAGTATTTCCTTTACGTCACCAAAATTGTTTAAAAAGCCCTCTACAGTTCCAATGAATTATAAAAGCCATGTTGAATGTAAAGTTTAAAAATCGAAGGACAAGTGAGTAGGATATAGTAGAATGGAGGTGACTTGCTTCTAAAAGAACTAAAAAATGCGAGTTCCAAAATGGTGTAGGTTCACTTATTTTACAGGACCCTTTTCTGGCCCTGTAATTGGGGTTTTGCTTTTTTTGGAGCGGTCGAGAGTGTCTCGCCGCTCCTTAGGCGCTGCCTGCACCGCTGGCTAGAAGTAGTGTCCATCGCCTCGTGCAAGACGTCGGACAGTTGCTCTAGCGAGCGATGATGGCGTTGTGTAGGCCTCGTCTTGGCAGACGAGGCCTTTGACCCCACCAGAGAAGAGGTCGGCAGGACCTCTTTGGCCTCTGAGCTGTCCCGGCTGGTGCCAGGTCTAGGAGAGGCCTCCAGTGTGGCCACGTTAGGGGAGGGTAGGGCAGCCGTGGCTGCTCCCACCGTGGGGGCGAGGGGCGGTCGCCTCAGCGCACTACGCGTGGCCTGGACGGCCGCCTGATGCCGTTGTGGGTGCTGGCCCCCGTTGCACCACTTCGGCGAATGATGACTTTTTAGCAAGGTACGGTGAGAGGCGCTGTCTGGCTTCGCGGAAGCTTATGTTTTCCTTATATTTGATTAGTGATGACCTCCTTCTCTTTTCTCCAAGCTGTGCAGGATCTCGAGTACGCCGGGTGGTCACCATCACAATTTGCACAGTGAGCTTCAGCATTGCAGTTGTCATCAGCAGAGTGTCCCGTAGCACTGCACTTAGCACAAGTAAGCTGCCCTCGGCAGCTCTGTGATGCATGGCCAAACCTTTGGCACTTGAAGCAGCGCCTTGGGTTCGGAATGTATGGTCTGACGTGCAACTTCAAGTAGCCTGTTTCTATTTCGTCTGGGAGTGTGCTAGAGTTGAAGGTAACGATTATGTGCCTAGTGAGTATTTCCCTGTTGTCTCGTCTGATTTTTATTCGTTGTACCTGTACAACATTCTCATCCTTCCAGCCGGCCAGGAGTTCATCGTCAGTAAGGTCCATGAGGTCATCGTCTGACACGACACCCTTCACCGTATTCATTGTTCTGTGGGCGGTGACAGTTATCGGTTGGTCCCCAAACGCTACAAGGTTCGTCAATTTTTGATACTGCGACTTATCTTTAACTTCAACCAGCAGGTCCCCACTGGCCATCTTCGTGGCTTTGTAGCCGCTTCCGATGGTCTCAGTGAGACACCTTGACACTAGGAAAGGTGAAATGTTACGGACTTTTTTGTCGGCGTTCTCACAGTGGATGACGTGATACTTGGGGAAGGTGTCTTTCTTTTTCTGGAGGATTTCAGCGGTTGCATCGGTGCGCCCCCGCTTCGGGGGACGATCATTTGCGAAAATGTTGGACGATCCCATTAAATGAGTACATTGTTCGGCAACAATGCCAGTCACCACCACCGAGCCCAACAAGGGGACACGGCAGAGGTTGTGCTGGAGCAAGCCCTGCCATGCCAACTGTACATCGTTGCTATAACCAAATATGGTGTACCCAAGGTAGGACCACCACACAAGGTTAACCCTCGCCGCCAGGAAAATTGGAAGTAAATAGAAGAGAGTAGAAGACAGGACAGATAGATAGCGAGAGATAAAGACGAAGATGTAGGCAGAGAGAGATAGGAAAAGGCGACTGCCGATTTCCCCTGGGTGGGTCAGCCCAGGGGTGCCGTCTACGTGAAGCCGGGGCCAAAGGGGTGTGTTGCCTCTGCCGGGGGGCCTTAAAGGTCCAATCACCCAGCGTCGGCTCAACCCCCAGGATCCCCTTTTCCCCGGACACGGCAAAGCCACGCACGGCTAGGCGTGGGAGGGAGTAGAAACTCCCCCGTTAGCTCGGGTCCGTGGTGTCGCTACACACCAAACGCCTACTTGCGCAGGCGCCCCTGCGGGGGAACTGTCGTATAAGTACCGTGCGCTAACCAATTGCGCCACTGGGGAATACGGTCGCACGAAGGAGCGGTGCCTTAAAGAATGTTCCCTGCACATAACTCCAGTAAACAAGTGCTTTCGAGTTAAGAAGTCGACAGAATTGAGCATACAACCTCATGGATAAATCTGAAAACTAATAAAAAGTTCATTTCCCAGGTGAGGCTCGAACTCAAAACCCCGGCATATCTCACGAGAACTGTCGTATAAGTACCGTGCGCCAACCAATTGCGCCACTAAGGAATACTGTCGCCCAAAGGAGCGGTGTCTTAAAGAATGTTTCCTGCACATAACTCTAGTAAACAAATGTTTCAAGCCAAGAAGTCGAAAGAATTGAGCATACAACCTCATGGATAAATCTGAAAACTAATAAAAAGTTCATTCCCAGGTGAGCCTCGAACTCACAACCCCGGCATAGCTTACGAGAACTGTCGTATAAGTACCGTGCGCTAACTAATTGCGCCAATGGGGAGTACGGTCGCACGAAGGAGCGGTGCCTTAAAGAATGTTTCCTGCACATAACTCTAGTAAACAAATGTTTTCGAGCCAAGAAGTCGACAGAATTGAGCATACAACCTCATGGTTAATTCTGAAAAATTTTATAAAAAGTTCATTTTCCTGGTGAGGCTCGAACTCAAAACCCCGGCATAGCTCACGAGAACTGTCGTATAAGTACCGTGCGCTAACCAATTGCGCCACTGGGGAATACGGTCGCACGAAGGAGCGGTGCCTTAAAGAATGTTCCCTGCACATAACTCCAGTAAACAAATGTTTTCGAGCCAAGAAGTCGACAGAATTGAGCATACAACCTCATGGATAAATCTGAAAACTAATAAAAAGTTCATTTCCCAGGTGAGGCTCGAACTCACAACCCCAGCATAGCTCACGAGAACTGTCGTATATGTACCGTGCGCTAACCAATTGCGCCACTGGGAAATACGGTCGCACGAAGGAGCGGTTCCTTAAAGAATGTTTCATGCGCATAACTCCAGTAAACAAGTGCTTTCGAGCAACTGTCGTATATGTACCGTGCGCTAACCAATTGCGCCACTGGGGAATACGATCGCACGAAGGAGCGGTTCCTTAAAGAATGTTCCCTGCGCATAACTCCAGTAAACAAGTGCTTTCGAGCCAGGAAGTCGACAGAATTGAGCATACAACCTCATGGATAAAGCTGAAAAATAATAAAAAGTTCATTCCTCAGGTGACGCTCGAACTCACAACCCCGGCATAGCTCACGAGAACTGTCGTATAAGTACCGTGCGCTAACCAATTGCGCCACTGGGGAATACGGTCCCACGAAGAAGCGGTGCCTTAAAGAATGTGCCCAGCACATAACTCCAGTAAACAAATGCTTTCGAGCCAGGAAGTCGACAGAATTGTGTATACAACCTCAAGGCTAAATCTGAAAACTAATAAAAAGTTCGTTCTCGAGGTGAGGCTCGAACTCACAACCCCGGCATAGCTCACGAGAACTATCGTATAAGTACCGTGCGCTAACCAATTGCGTCACTGGGGAATACGGTCGCACGAAGGAGCGGTTCCTCAATGAATGTTCCCAGCGCATAACTGCAGTAAACGAGTGCTTTCGAGCCAGGAAGTCGACAGAATTAAGCATACAACCTCATGGTTAAATCTGAAAACTAATAAAAAGTTCATTTCCCAGGTGAGGCTCGAACTCACAACCCCTGCATAGCTCACAAGAACTGTCGTATAAGTACCATGCGCTATCCAATTGCGCCACTGGGGAATACGGTCGCACGAAGGAGCGGTGCCCTAAAGAATGTTTCCTGCACATAACTCTAGTAAACAAATGTTTTCGAGCCAAGAAGTCGACAGAATTGAGCATACAACCTCAAGGATAAGTCTGAAAACTAATAAAAAGTTCATTCACCAGGTGAGGCTCGAACTCACAACCCCGGCATAGCTCACGAGAACTGTCGTATAAGTACCGTGCGCTAACCAATTGCGCCACTGGGGAATACGGTCGCACGAAGGAGCGGTGCTTTAAAGAATGTGCCCAGCACATAACTCCAGTAAACAAATGCTTTCGAGCCAGGAAGTCGACAGAATTGTGTATACAACCTCATGGCTAAATCTGAAAACTAATAAAAAGTTCATTCCCCAGGTGAGGCTCGAACTCACAACCCCGGCATAGCTCACGAGAACTGTCGTATAAGTACCGTGCGCTAACCAATTGCGCCACTGGGGAATACGGTCGCACGAAGGAGCGGTGCCTTAAAGAATGTTCCCTGCACATAACTCCAGTAAACAAATGTTTTCGAGCCAAGAAGTCGACAGAATTGAGCATACAACCTCATGGATAAATCTGAAAACTAATAAAAAGTTCATTCCCAGGTGAGGCTCGAACTCACAACCCCGGCATAGCTCACGAGAACTGTCGTATAAGTACCGTGCGCTAACCAATTGCGCCACTGGGAATACGGTCGCACGAAGGAGCGGTGCCTTAAAGAATGTTTCCCTGCACATAACTCTAGTAAACAAATGTTTTCGAGCCAAGAAGTCGACAGAATTGAGCATACAACCTCATGGATAAATCTGAAAACTAATAAAAAGTTCATTCCCAGGTGAGGCTCGAACTCACAACCCCGGCATAGCTCACGAGAACTGTCGTATAATGTACCGTGCGCTAACCAATTGCGCCACTGGGGAATACGGTCGCACGAAGGAGCGGTGCCTTAAAGAATGTTTCCCTGCACATAACTCTAGTAAACAAATGTTTTCGAGCCAGGAAGTCGACAGAATTGAGCATACAACCTCATGGATAAATCTGAAAACTAATAAAAAGTTCATTCCCCAGGTGAGGCTCGAACTCACAACCCCGGCATAGCTCACGAGAACTGTCGTATAAGTACCGTGCGCTAACCAATTGCGCCACTGGGGAATACGGTCGCACGAAGGAGCGGTGCCTTAAAGAATGTTTCCTGCACATAACTCTAGTAAACAAATGTTTTCGAGCCAAGAAGTCGACAGAATTGAGCATACAACCTCATGGATAAATCTGAAAACTAATAAAAAGTTCATTCACCAGGTGAGGCTCGAACTCACAACCCCGGCATAGCTCACGAGAACTGTCGTATAAGTACCGTGCGCTAACCAATTGCGCCACTGGGGAATACGGTCGCACGAAGGAGCGGTGCTTTAAAGAATGTGCCCAGCACATAACTCCAGTAAACAAATGCTTTCGAGCCAGGAAGTCGACAGAATTGTGTATACAACCTCATGGCTAAATCTGAAAACTAATAAAAAGTTCATTCCCCAGGTGAGGCTCGAACTCACAACCCCGGCATAGCTCACGAGAACTGTCGTATAAGTACCGTGCGCTAACCAATTGCGCCACTGGGGAATACGGTCGCACGAAGAAGCGGTGCCTTAAAGAATGTGCCCAGCACATAACTCCAGTAAACAAATGCTTTCGAGCCAGGAAGTCGACAGAATTGTGTATACAACCTCATGGCTAAATCTGAAAACTAATAAAAAGTTCATTCCCAGGTGAGGCTCGAACTCACAACCCCGGCATAGCTCACGAGAACTGTCGTATAAGTACCGTGCGCTAACCAATTGCGCCACTGGGGAATACGGTCGCACGAAGGAGCGGTGCCTTAAAGAATGTTCCCATGCACATAACTCCAGTAAACAAATGCTTTCGAGCCAGGAAGTCGACAGAATTGAGCATACAACCTCATGGCTAAATCTGAAAACTAATAAAAAGTTCATTCCCCAGGTGAGGCTCGAACTCACAACCCCGGCATAGCTCACGAGAACTGTCGTATAAGTACCGTGCGCTAACCAATTGCGCCACTGGGGAATACGGTCGCACGAAGGAGCGGTGCCTTAAAGAATGTTCCCTGCACATAACTCCAGTAAACAAATGTTTTCGAGCCAAGAAGTCGACAGAATTGAGCATACAACCTCATGGATAAATCTGAAAACTAATAAAAAGTTCATTCCCAGGTGAGGCTCGAACTCACAACCCCGGCATAGCTCACGAGAACTGTCGTATAAGTACCGTGCGCTAACCAATTGCGCCACTGGGGAATACGGTCGCACGAAGGAGCGGTGCCTTAAAGAATGTTTCCCTGCACATAACTCCAGTAAACAAATGTTTTCGAGCCAAGAAGTCGACAGAATTGAGCATACAACCTCATGGATAAATCTGAAAACTAATAAAAAGTTCATTCCCAGGTGAGGCTCGAACTCACAACCCCGGCATAGCTCACGAGAACTGTCGTATAAGTACCGTGCGCTAACCAATTGCGCCACTGGGGAATACGGTCGCACGAAGGAGCGGTGCCTTAAAGAATGTTCCCTGCACATAACTCCAGTAAACAAATGTTTTCGAGCCAAGAAGTCGACAGAATTGAGCATACAACCTCATGGATAAATCTGAAAACTAATAAAAAGTTCATTCCCAGGTGAGGCTCGAACTCACAACCCCGGCATAGCTCACGAGAACTGTCGTATAAGTACCGTGCGCTAACCAATTGCGCCACTGGGGAATACGGTCGCACGAAGGAGCGGTGCCTTAAAGAATGTTTCCTGCACATAACTCTAGTAAACAAATGTTTTCGAGCCAAGAAGTCGACAGAATTGAGCATACAACCTCATGGATAAATCTGAAAACTAATAAAAAGTTCATTCCCAGGTGAGGCTCGAACTCACAACCCCGGCATAGCTCACGAGAACTGTCGTATAAGTACCGTGCGCTAACCAATTGCGCCACTGGGGAATACGGTCGCACGAAGGAGCGGTGCCTTAAAGAATGTTTCCTGCACATAACTCTAGTAAACAAATGTTTTCGAGCCAAGAAGTCGACAGAATTGAGCATACAACCTCATGGATAAATCTGAAAACTAATAAAAAGTTCATTCCCAGGTGAGGCTCGAACTCACAACCCCGGCATAGCTCACGAGAACTGTCGTATAAGTACCGTGCGCTAACCAATTGCGCCACTGGGGAATACGGTCGCACGAAGGAGCGGTGCCTTAAAGAATGTTTCCTGCACATAACTCTAGTAAACAAATGTTTTCGAGCCAAGAAGTCGACAGAATTGAGCATACAACCTCATGGATAAATCTGAAAACTAATAAAAAGTTCATTCCCAGGTGAGGCTCGAACTCACAACCCCGGCATAGCTCACGAGAACTGTCGTATAAGTACCGTGCGCTAACCAATTGCGCCACTGGGGAATACGGTCGCACGAAGGAGCGGTGCCTTAAAGAATGTTCCCTGCACATAACTCCAGTAAACAAATGTTTTCGAGCCAAGAAGTCGACAGAATTGAGCATACAACCTCATGGATAAATCTGAAAACTAATAAAAAGTTCATTCCCAGGTGAGGCTCGAACTCACAACCCCGGCATAGCTCACGAGAACTGTCGTATAAGTACCGTGCGCTAACCAATTGCGCCACTGGGGAATACGGTCGCACGAAGGAGCGGTGCCTTAAAGAATGTTCCCTGCACATAACTCCAGTAAACAAATGCTTTCGAGCCAGGAAGTCGACAGAATTGAGCATACAACCTCATGGATAAATCTGAAAACTAATAAAAAGTTCATTCCCCAGGTGAGGCTCGAACTCACAACCCCGGCATAGCTCACGAGAACTGTCGTATAAGTACCGTGCGCTAACCAATTGCGCCACTGGGGAATACGGTCGCACGAAGGAGCGGTGCCTTAAAGAATGTTTCCTGCACATAACTCTAGTAAACAAATGTTTTCGAGCCAAGAAGTCGACAGAATTGAGCATACAACCTCATGGATAAATCTGAAAACTAATAAAAAGTTCATTCCCAGGTGAGGCTCGAACTCACAACCCCGGCATAGCTCACGAGAACTGTCGTATAAGTACCGTGCGCTAACCAATTGCGCCACTGGGGAATACGGTCGCACGAAGGAGCGGTGCCTTAAAGAATGTTTCCTGCACATAACTCTAGTAAACAAATGTTTTCGAGCCAAGAAGTCGACAGAATTGAGCATACAACCTCATGGATAAATCTGAAAACTAATAAAAAGTTCATTCCCAGGTGAGGCTCGAACTCACAACCCCGGCATAGCTCACGAGAACTGTCGTATAAGTACCGTGCGCTAACCAATTGCGCCACTGGGGAATACGGTCGCACGAAGGAGCGGTGCCTTAAAGAATGTTTCCCTGCACATAACTCTAGTAAACAAATGTTTTCGAGCCAAGAAGTCGACAGAATTGAGCATACAACCTCATGGATAAATCTGAAAACTAATAAAAAGTTCATTCCCAGGTGAGGCTCGAACTCACAACCCCGGCATAGCTCACGAGAACTGTCGTATAAGTACCGTGCGCTAACCAATTGCGCCACTGGGGAATACGGTCGCACGAAGGAGCGGTGCCTTAAAGAATGTTCCCTGCACATAACTCCAGTAAACAAATGTTTTCGAGCCAAGAAGTCGACAGAATTGAGCATACAACCTCATGGATAAATCTGAAAACTAATAAAAAGTTCATTCCCAGGTGAGGCTCGAACTCACAACCCCGGCATAGCTCACGAGAACTGTCGTATAAGTACCGTGCGCTAACCAATTGCGCCACTGGGGAATACGGTCGCACGAAGGAGCGGTGCCTTAAAGAATGTTCCTGCACATAACTCTAGTAAACAAATGTTTTCGAGCCAAGAAGTCGACAGAATTGAGCATACAACCTCATGGATAAATCTGAAAACTAATAAAAAGTTCATTCCCAGGTGAGGCTCGAACTCACAACCCCGGCATAGCTCACGAGAACTGTCGTATAAGTACCGTGCGCTAACCAATTGCGCCACTGGGGAATACGGTCGCACGAAGGAGCGGTGCCTTAAAGAATGTTCCCTGCACATAACTCCAGTAAACAAATGCTTTTCGAGCCAAGGAAGTCGACAGAATTGAGCATACAACCTCATGGATAAATCTGAAAACTAATAAAAAGTTCATTCCCAGGTGAGGCTCGAACTCACAACCCCGGCATAGCTCACGAGAACTGTCGTATAAGTACCGTGCGCTAACCAATTGCGCCACTGGGGAATACGGTCGCACGAAGGAGCGGTGCCTTAAAGAATGTTCCCTGCACATAACTCCAGTAAACAAATGCTTTCGAGCCAGGAAGTCGACAGAATTGAGCATACAACCTCATGGATAAATCTGAAAACTAATAAAAAGTTCATTCCCAGGTGAGGCTCGAACTCACAACCCCGGCATAGCTCACGAGAACTGTCGTATAAGTACCGTGCGCTAACCAATTGCGCCACTGGGGAATACGGTCGCACGAAGGAGCGGTGCCTTAAAGAATGTTCCCTGCACATAACTCCAGTAAACAAATGCTTTCGAGCCAGGAAGTCGACAGAATTGAGCATACAACCTCATGGATAAATCTGAAAACTAATAAAAAGTTCATTCCCCAGGTGAGGCTCGAACTCACAACCCCGGCATAGCTCACGAGAACTGTCGTATAAGTACCGTGCGCTAACCAATTGCGCCACTGGGGAATACGGTCGCACGAAGGAGCGGTGCCTTAAAGAATGTTCCCTGCACATAACTCCAGTAAACAAATGTTTTCGAGCCAAGAAGTCGACAGAATTGAGCATACAACCTCATGGATAAATCTGAAAACTAATAAAAAGTTCATTCCCAGGTGAGGCTCGAACTCACAACCCCGGCATAGCTCACGAGAACTGTCGTATAAGTACCGTGCGCTAACCAATTGCGCCACTGGGGAATACGGTCGCACGAAGGAGCGGTGCCTTAAAGAATGTTTCCTGCACATAACTCTAGTAAACAAATGTTTTCGAGCCAAGAAGTCGACAGAATTGAGCATACAACCTCATGGATAAATCTGAAAACTAATAAAAAGTTCATTCCCAGGTGAGGCTCGAACTCACAACCCCGGCATAGCTCACGAGAACTGTCGTATAAGTACCGTGCGCTAACCAATTGCGCCACTGGGGAATACGGTCGCACGAAGGAGCGGTGCCTTAAAGAATGTTTCCTGCACATAACTCTAGTAAACAAATGTTTTCGAGCCAAGAAGTCGACAGAATTGAGCATACAACCTCATGGATAAATCTGAAAACTAATAAAAAGTTCATTCCCAGGTGAGGCTCGAACTCACAACCCCGGCATAGCTCACGAGAACTGTCGTATAAGTACCGTGCGCTAACCAATTGCGCCACTGGGGAATACGGTCGCACGAAGGAGCGGTGCCTTAAAGAATGTTTCCTGCACATAACTCTAGTAAACAAATGTTTTCGAGCCAAGAAGTCGACAGAATTGAGCATACAACCTCATGGATAAATCTGAAAACTAATAAAAAGTTCATTCCCAGGTGAGGCTCGAACTCACAACCCCGGCATAGCTCACGAGAACTGTCGTATAAGTACCGTGCGCTAACCAATTGCGCCACTGGGGAATACGGTCGCACGAAGGAGCGGTGCCTTAAAGAATGTTCCCATGCACATAACTCCAGTAAACAAATGCTTTCGAGCCAGGAAGTCGACAGAATTGTGTATACAACCTCATGGCTAAATCTGAAAACTAATAAAAAGTTCATTCCCCAGGTGAGGCTCGAACTCACAACCCCGGCATAGCTCACGAGAACTGTCGTATAAGTACCGTGCGCTAACCAATTGCGCCACTGGGGAATACGGTCGCACGAAGGAGCGGTGCCTTAAAGAATGTTTCCTGCACATAACTCTAGTAAACAAATGTTTTCGAGCCAAGAAGTCGACAGAATTGAGCATACAACCTCATGGATAAATCTGAAAACTAATAAAAAGTTCATTCCCAGGTGAGGCTCGAACTCACAACCCCGGCATAGCTCACGAGAACTGTCGTATAAGTACCGTGCGCTAACCAATTGCGCCACTAGGGAATACGGTCGCACGAAGGAGCGGTGCTCTTAAAGAATGTTTCCTGCACATAACTCTAGTAAACAAATGTTTTCAAGCCAAGAAGTCGACAGAATTGAGCATACAACCTCATGGATAAATCTGAAAACTAATAAAAAGTTCATTCCCAGGTGAGGCTCGAACTCACAACCCCGGCATAGCTCACGAGAACTGTCGTATAAGTACCGTGCGCTAACCAATTGCGCCACTGGGGAATACGGTCGCACGAAGGAGCGGTGCCTTAAAGAATGTTTCCTGCACATAACTCTAGTAAACAAATGTTTTCGAGCCAAGAAGTCGACAGAATTGAGCATACAACCTCATGGATAAATCTGAAAACTAATAAAAAGTTCATTCCCCAGGTGAGGCTCGAACTCACAACCCCGGCATAGCTCACGAGAACTGTCGTATAAGTACCGTGCGCTAACCAATTGCGCCACTGGGGAATACTGGTCGCACGAAGGAGCGGTGCCTTAAAGAATGTTACCTGCACATAACTCCAGTAAACAAATGTATTCGAGCCAAGAAGTCGACAGAATTGAGCATACAACCTCATGGATAAATCTGAAAACTAATAAAAAGTTCATTCCCAGGTGAGGCTCGAACTCACAACGCCGGCATAGCTCACGAGAACTGTCGTATAAGTACCGTGCGCTAACCAATTGCGCCACTGGGGAATACGGTCGCACGAAGGAGCGGTTCCTCAATGAATGTTCCCTGCGCATAACTGCAGTAAACAAGTGCTTTCGAGCCAGGAAGTCGACAGAATTGAGCATACAACCTCATGGATAAATCTGAAAACTAATAAATTGTTCATTCACCAGGTGAGGCTCGAACTCACAACCCCGGCATAGCTCACGAGAACTGTCGTATAAGTACCGTGCGCTAACCAATTGCGCCACTGGGGAATACGGTCGCACGAAGGAGCGGTGCCTTAAAGAATGTTCCCTGCACATAACTCCAGTAAACAAGTGCTTTCGAGTTAAGAAGTCGACAGAATTGAGCATACAACCTCATGGATAAATCTGAAAACTAATAAAAAGTTCATTTCCCAGGTGAGGCTCGAACTCAAAACCCCGGCATATCTCACGAGAACTGTCGTATAAGTACCGTGCGCCAACCAATTGCGCCACTAAGGAATACTGTCGCCCAAAGGAGCGGTGTCTTAAAGAATGTTTCCTGCACATAACTCTAGTAAACAAATGTTTCAAGCCAAGAAGTCGAAAGAATTGAGCATACAACCTCATGGATAAATCTGAAAACTAATAAAAAGTTCATTCCCAGGTGAGCCTCGAACTCACAACCCCGGCATAGCTTACGAGAACTGTCGTATAAGTACCGTGCGCTAACTAATTGCGCCAATGGGGAGTACGGTCGCACGAAGGAGCGGTGCCTTAAAGAATGTTTCCTGCACATAACTCTAGTAAACAAATGTTTTCGAGCCAAGAAGTCGACAGAATTGAGCATACAACCTCATGGTTAATTCTGAAAAATTTATAAAAAGTTCATTTCCTGGTGAGGCTCGAACTCAAAACCCCGGCATAGCTCACGAGAACTGTCGTATAAGTACCGTGCGCTAACCAATTGCGCCACTGGGGAATACGGTCGCACGAAGGAGCGGTGCCTTAAAGAATGTTCCCTGCACATAACTCCAGTAAACAAATGTTTTCGAGCCAAGAAGTCGACAGAATTGAGCATACAACCTCATGGATAAATCTGAAAACTAATAAAAAGTTCATTTCCCAGGTGAGGCTCGAACTCACAACCCCAGCATAGCTCACGAGAACTGTCGTATATGTACCGTGCGCTAACCAATTGCGCCACTGGGAAATACGGTCGCACGAAGGAGCGGTTCCTTAAAGAATGTTCCATGCGCATAACTCCAGTAAACAAGTGCTTTCGAGCAACTGTCGTATATGTACCGTGCGCTAACCAATTGCGCCACTGGGGAATACGATCGCACGAAGGAGCGGTTCCTTAAAGAATGTTCCCTGCGCATAACTCCAGTAAACAAGTGCTTTCGAGCCAGGAAGTCGACAGAATTGAGCATACAACCTCATGGATAAAGCTGAAAACTAATAAAAAGTTCATTCCTCAGGTGACGCTCGAACTCACAACCCCGGCATAGCTCACGAGAACTGTCGTATAAGTACCGTGCGCTAACCAATTGCGCCACTGGGGAATACGGTCCCACGAAGAAGCGGTGCCTTAAAGAATGTGCCCAGCACATAACTCCAGTAAACAAATGCTTTCGAGCCAGGAAGTCGACAGAATTGTGTATACAACCTCAAGGCTAAATCTGAAAACTAATAAAAAGTTCGTTCTCGAGGTGAGGCTCGAACTCACAACCCCGGCATAGCTCACGAGAACTATCGTATAAGTACCGTGCGCTAACCAATTGCGTCACTGGGGAATACGGTCGCACGAAGGAGCGGTTCCTCAATGAATGTTCCCAGCGCATAACTGCAGTAAACGAGTGCTTTCGAGCCAGGAAGTCGACAGAATTGAGCATACAACCTCATGGTTAAATCTGAAAACTAATAAAAAGTTCATTTCCCAGGTGAGGCTCGAACTCACAACCCCGGCATAGCTCACAAGAACTGTCGTATAAGTACCATGCGCTATCCAATTGCGCCACTGGGGAATACGGTCGCACGAAGGAGCGGTGCCCTAAAGAATGTTTCCTGCACATAACTCTAGTAAACAAATGTTTTCGAGCCAAGAAGTCGACAGAATTGAGCATACAACCTCAAGGATAAGTCTGAAAACTAATAAAAAGTTCATTCACCAGGTGAGGCTCGAACTCACAACCCCGGCATAGCTCACGAGAACTGTCGTATAAGTACCGTGCGCTAACCAATCGCGCCACTGGGGAATACGGTCGCACGAAGGAGCGGTGCTTTAAAGAATGTGCCCAGCACGTAACTCCAGTAAACAAATGCTTTCGAGCCAGGAAGTCGACAGCATTGTGTATACAACCTCATGGCTAAATCTGAAAACTAATAAAAAGTTCATTCCCCAGGTGAGGCTCGAACTCACAACCCCGGCATAGCTCACGAGAACTGTCGTATAAGTACCGTGCGATAACCAATTGCGCCACTGGGGAACATGGTCGCACGAAGGAGCGGTGCCTTAAAGAATGTTCCCTGCACATAACTCCAGTAAACAAATGTTTTCGAGCGAAGAAGTCGACAGAATTGAGCATACCACCTCATGGATAAAGCTGAAAACTAATAAAAAGTTCATTCCCCAGGTGAGGCTCGAACTCACAACCCCGGCATAGCTCACGAGAACTGTCGTATAACTACCGTGCGCTAACCAATTGCGCCACTGGGAAATACGGTCGCACGAAGGAGCGGTGCCTTAAAGAATGTTTCCTGCACATAACTCTAGTAAACAAATGTTTTCGAGCCAAGAAGTCGATAGAATTGACCATACAACCTCATGGTTAAATCTGAAAACTTATAAAAAGTTCATTCCCCAGGTGAGGCTCGAACTCACAACACCGGCATAGCTCAAGAGAACTGTCGTATATGTACCGTGCGCTAACCAATTGCGCCACTGGGGAATACGGTCGCACGAAGGAGTGGTGCCTTAAAGAATGTTTCCTGCACATAACTCTAGTAAACAAATGTTTTCGAGCCAAGAAGTCGACAGAATTGAGCATACAACCTCATGGATAAATCTGAAAACTAATAAAAAGTTCATTTCCCAGGTGAGGCTCGAACTCACAACCCCGGCATAGCTCACAAGAACTGTCGTATAAGTACCATGCGCTATCCAATTGCGCCACTGGGGAATACGGTCGCACAAAGGAGCGGTGCCTTAAAGAATGTTTCCTGCACATAACTCTAGTAAACAAATGTTTTCGAGCCAAGAAGTCGACAGAATTGAGCATACAACCTCATGAATAAATCTGAAAACAATTAAAAGTTCATTCACCAGGTGAGGCTCGAACTCACAACCCCGGCATAGCTCACGAGAACTGTCGTATAAGTACCGTGCGCTAACCAATTGCGCCACTGGGGAATACGGTCGCACGAAGGAGCGGTGCTTTAAAGGATGTGCCCAGCACATAACTCCCGTAAACAAATGCTTTCCAGCCAGGAAGTCGACAGAATTGTGTATACAACCTCATGGCTAAATCTGAAAACTAATAAAAAGTTCATTCCCCAGGTGAGGCTCGAACTCACAACCCCGGCATAGCTCACGAGAACTGTCGTATAAGTACCGTGCGCTAACCAATTGCGCCACTGGGGAATACGGTCGCACGAAGAAGCGGTGCCTTAAAGAATGTGCCCAGCACATAACTCCAGTAAACAAATGCTTTCGAGCCAGGAAGTCGACAGAATTGTGTATACAACCTCATGGCTAAATCTTAAAACTAATAAAAAGTTCATTCCCCAGGTGAGGCTCGAACTCACAACCCCGGCATAGCTCACGAGAACTGTCGTATAAGTACCGTGCGATAACCGATTGCGCCACTGGGTAATACGGTCGCACGAAGGAGCGGTGCCTTAAAGAATGTTCCCTGCACATAACTCCAGTAAACAAATGTTTTCGAGCCAAGAAGTCGACAGAATTGAGCATACAACCTCATGGATAAAGCTGAAAACTAATAAAAAGTTCATTCCCCAGGTGAGGCTCGAACTCACAACCCCGGCATAGCTCACGAGAACTGTCGTACAACTACCGTGCGCTAACCAATTGCGCCACTGGGGAATACGGTCGCACGAAGGAGCGGTGCCTTAAAGAATGTTTCCTGCACATAACTCTAGTAAACAAATGTTTTCGAGCCAAGAAGTCGACAGAATTGAGCATACAACCCTCATGGATAAATCTGAAAACTAATAAAAAGTTCATTCACCAGGTGAGGCTCCAACTCACAACCCCGGCATAGCTCACGAGAACTGTCGTATAAGTACCGTGCGCTAACCAATTGCGCCACTGGGGAATACGGTCGCACGAAGGAGCGGTGCTTTAAAGAATGTGCTCTGCACATAACTTTAGTAAACAAATGCTTTCGAGCCAGGAAGTCGACAGAATTGTGTATACAACCTCATGGCTAAATCTGAAAACTAATAAAAAGTTCATTCCCCAGGTTAATCTCGAACTCACAACCCCGGCATAGCTCACGAGAACTGTCGTATAAGTACCGTGCGCTAACCAATTGCGCCACTGGGGAATACGGTCACACGAAGGAGCGGTGCTTTAAAGAATGTGCCCAGCACATAACTCCAGTAAACAAATGCTTTCGAGCCAGGAAGTCGACAGAATTGTGCATACAACCTCATGGCTAAATCTGAACACTAATAAAAAGTTCATTCCCCAGGTGAGGCTCGAACTCACATCCCCGGCATAGCTCACGAGAATTGTCGTATAAGTACCGTGCGCTAACCAATCGCGCCACTGGGAAATATGGTCGCACGAAGGAGCGGTGTCTTAAAGAATGTGCCCAGCACATAACTCCAGTAAACAAATGCTTTCGAGCCAGCAAGTCGACAGAATTATGTATACAACCTTATGGCTAAATCTGAAGACTAATAAAAAGTTCATTTCCCATGTGAGGCTCGAACTCACATTCCCGGCATAGCTCACGAGAAATGTCGTATAAGTACCGTGCGCTAACCAATTGCGCCACTGGGGAATACGGTCGCACGAAGGAGCGGTGCCTAAAGAATGTGCCCAGCACATAACTCCAGTAAACAAATGCTTTCGAGCCAGGAAGTCGACAGAATTGAGTATACAACCTCATGGCTAAATCTGAAAAGTAATAAAAAGTTCATTCCCCAGGTGAGGCTCGAACTCACAACCCCGGCATAGCTCACGAGAACTGTCGTATAAGTACCATGCGCTAACCAATTGCGCGACTGGGGAATACGGTCGCACGAAGGAGCGGTGCCTTAAAGAATATTCCCTGCACATAACTCCAGTGAACAAATGTTTTTGAGCCAAGAAGTCGACAGAATTGAGCATACAACCTCATGGATTAATCTGAAAACTAATAAAAAGTTCATTCCCCAGGTGAGGCTCGAACTCACAACCCCGGCATAGCTCACGAGAACTGTCGTAGAAGTACCATGCGCTAAGCAATCCCACCACTGAGTTTTTTCTTTATTCAGCGTTAAGTACATCTTGTACACACATTAATACAAACACTTTCGCAAGAAGTAAAAACAAGCATTTCAAAATGCCAACCACACTTTGCTTGGTGTGGTATGATCAAAAACATTTAAGCGCGACAAGTTCGTTCAATGCAGGTAGCCACTCTGGTTGCTCATCTCCTGCATTTATGATATCTCTTATATAGGCTATGCTTTCAATGAAGTATTCTCTGGCAGAGCGAGCATTAACATCAATATGACGATATGCCATGCGAGCTCTCCAGATAGCGTGCATACTTAACATAAACATATCATACGGTATGCCTGTGTCACTATAAACAGGTAGAAAACGGATTCCGTAAGGCGTTAAAGGTAGTGTTTTCATGTTCTTTGCAGAATGTCCTAAAGAAAAGTAGCGTCGAAAGAATCTAAAAAAAGGTGATCAATGCTATCTGGCTTGTGACATAAAAGACAAATAAAAGACCATGAAACAAATAAACCTTTTCCCTGTAGCCATGATTTTTTAGGAAGTGATCCAGTGTGTAGTTAAAAGAAAAATGTCTTTGCTCGTACGCCCAATATTTTAACCCTTATCAGGACGTTTTTCCCAGGACCTTTTCCATACATTGTACGGAACATCAGCACAGGTAGCATTACGTCAGTAAAGTCCTTGTATAGTTGTCTTTTTGTCACCCACTTAGATACTGTAAAGAAAACCGTACTTTTAGTATATTGAAAGCAGACATCTCTTCGCGCAGATAACCATGAATGCCTATGCGCCCAGCACATCAGCAAGATACAATAAACTCGGGTAGATGCCAGCCTAATCTAATTTGAAGCATAGTATGCAGGAAAGGATGCTTCTGATCACGCAAAAAAATAAACCTTGAAACTATTTGCTTGAGAATTAAGTGGGCTAGTCCTTGCCCACCTGCCTTCACTGAGCGGAAAAGATTTGTATGGGTCGAACGTTCCCACTTGGAGGCCCAAACCAAAGTTGCAAAAACTCTGTGTACCTTTTTTATGCTTCAGCGGTTCATGCACAGCACTTGAAGTACATACAAAATTTCGTCCGCTAGAAATATATTGCAGACCGTTGACCACGCGAATATCGAAAGGTTTTTCCCTCCCCATTCGTTCACTTTCTCTCTTCCGTTTTCTGTCTCTTCTTTCCAATATTCAGTGGGATGATTATAACTCTGCAATTGTACACCAAGATACTTCGTCGGCACGAAGCTCCACTTCACCTTTTCGAAGACGTCAGGCTTTTTGTCCCAGGTTCCATGCCAAAAACCTGCACTCTTATCCCAATCTAAGGCACTGCCTGACCACTTGCATTACTTATCTGCTACGCTAACTGCTTCACTAATGCTTTCCCTGTCCTTGAAAAACACAGCGATATTCGCTGCGTATGTCAATACTTTGACCTCAGTCGCCATCAACTGAAAGCCACGTATTCTTTCATTGCTACCTATGTTCAAACAAAAGAGCTCCAAATACAAGGCAAATAACAATGGGGAAATCGGACATCCCTGACGAGCACTTCTAGCGACTGGAAAGTTTTCCGTGACTTCCTTGTTAATAACAGGGCTAGCAACGTAGTTTCTATACGACATCTTTACGCCATCTAATATAACACTTCCAACATTTACACGTTCCAATATTGAAAATAGTACTGCATGCACAACACGGTCAAAAGCCTTTTCCAGATCTCTTTGCAACATCGCTACTTGGCTGTCCCATACAACGCAGCAATCGAGAGTGCTCCTCGCGGTGTGGATGTTGGTGCCAATTGTTCTACCCATAGTTCCAAATGTTTGGTGCGGTCCTACTAATACCTTTATCACACTTTGTATTCTCTTGGCAAGCACCTTCATAAAAATCTTATAGCCTGTGTTAGTGAGGCTTATAGGGCGATAAGCGCTCACCGACAAGAGCTTTACCGGGTCATCACTTTTCGGGATAAGTACAATATGTGACCTTCGAATAGACAGCGGAATTTCCTTCACCTCACAAGCCTCTGCAACGAGGCGACAAAGTACCCCCGACAGCTCATCTCTGAATGTTTTGTAAAAGGCTGCACCTAGTCCGTCTGGGCCGGGCGTTTTACCTTCAGACAATTTGTCAATGGCCCTTTCAATTTAGCCAACTGAAATTGGCTGCTCCAGGCGTTCGGTGGTCTCCTTATCTAGTGTAGGCATTATTGACAAGAACTCGCTGCCCAAGGCTTTTTTCTCTTTTGCCGTTGCTGCCCAGCAATTCTTTGTAACAATCGATAAACGCTTGTTTTATCAGTTGTTTGTTCGTGATGATCACCTCCCCATATTTAAGCATTTTATTTCATTGCGGAACGCGTAGCGCTTTTCTTCGCACAGCGAGCGTTTCGTCGGTGTTTCGCCCATCCAGAAGCGCTCTGCTCGTGCGCGTATAACTGCTCCTCTGTATTTTTTATATCCGCTTTTTCGAGCTGGTTTTTTACTGCTCTTATCTCTTTAGCTAAGGTGCCTGGTCGCGTGCTCTCAAGTGACAACAAGAGTTTAAGTTGGCCGAGTAGTTCCTTTTCATTTGTCTTTTCCTTGTAACGCACCGTGCATGATCTTTCAATTGCAGCAATTTTAACTTTTTGCTTGAACTCTTCCTATGCAGCGACATATCGCCCCGACTCAGTCAAGAGTATTTTATCGATAAGCGTTTTAACCTTGTCCCCGAACACTTCATCGCTAAGTAATTTATTGTTCACTTTTCACAACTTCCACGGATAGATTGGCTTTTTCTTCTTCACACCTATCGTAAACATTACGGCGCTATGGTCACTGAAGGATACCGGCTTATGCTTATAACTGCTACATAGCGGCGAAAGTGCTTGTGATACGTACGCTCTGCCTAATCGGGCACAGAAATTGTGCTGGAAATGCCTGTACCTTAGGCCATTTTTATTTAACATTGCCTACATCTTCCAACTCCCTATCTTGCATAAGCTCTGACAACAACAAGGCACTTTGATCACGTGTGGTTAGCCTTTTGATTCTACCTTCTCTGAAACACACACAGTTGAAATCGCCCAGAAGTATCACGTTTCTTTCACATTTTAAGTACTCTTAGACACATGCAAAGAAGGGTAAACGTTCAGTTGCACTGTTCGGTGCATATACACAAATAATACGCCATTTCACACCAAATCCAACAAAATCACACGAGACAAGGCGGCCATCATCGGTAGTATGAACGCACTTTTCAACTAACCCTAAACAATTGCGCAAGAAGAGGGTGCACCCCCATCCCCCCCCCGAGGTACCAACAGAGTGACAAATGCAAACATTATTGCGGGGCCTAAAAGGTTGGACCATACAGTCCGCTGGTTCTTTGCTTTCGACCTTCGTTTCCTGTACCGCTACAATATCGAGGTCGTTCTCGAGAAAGAGGCGACTAACCTAATACTGCTTTCGTCGAGACCGTAGGCCACGCACATTTAAGGTAGCCACACGTAACTCTGTTTCATGCTGTGAAGGCCGTGCGAACGATAGTGCGGACTGCACGGTTCTTACCTCACCACGTGATACAACCCTGGCTTTTGTGGTTGAATTTGTGGGTATACACGAACAAGTCGTGCCCCCTTTACATGCTTTACATAATGATGAAGCCATCTTTGTCACACTCTTTTTCACTTACTGATGTTGGTCCCTCGTTGAAAGTCTCTCTCCCGTGACTACGAGGGTGGCTTGGGTGGTGGACGCACGCCCGCCGTGACGTTCGGCTTGAACCCGGAGCTGAGTCGCCTGTGTGCAGGTGTTTTGGCTGCTGGCTTACTTCCAATCGTTTTCTGTTCTGCGTCTTTTTCAGTGTTCTTCTCGCGCGAACGCTTTGCACATGCCACCCCACTAGCGGTGTTTATGACTTCAGGCTGTTCGGTCGACGTCGCGGTATTGTCGTCCTTCTCGTCGCGCTTTTTGTCTGACGGTACGATGCTAAAATCCTTGCTGTGTTGTCTGATACGTCTGGTTTGTACCTTCTGAGCTACTTCACATCCATCGTCCTTGGGGCCCTTAGAGAGGGGTGTGAACACCGGACCCTCAATCTTGCTGCCAGCGACGTCTTCTGCCTCAAATTCGTCCATTAGATATTCCGCGACGTGATCACCAGCCACAGGCGCAGCCACGCTGGCGTAGGTTTGGACACATTCGCTGTCATCGTGCCCATAGCGTTTGCACCGTCCGCAGCGAGGTACACGACAGTCCCGGCGTATATGGCCCGTTCGTCGACACCGTAAGTAAAGTGGTTGATTGATGATTAGTGGTATTTATTGGTGCAAGGGCCAGATATGGCCAAAAAGCGCCAGAGCGATGATAATGAATTGTGGGATGTGCAGTGTAGATAAAACAAATGTGACGTGGCTGTAAATGGGCCTTAAAAACAGTCGCTGTAGGTGTGTAAAAATATACACATGGTAAAATTACGGCAATGACAAATGATGTGAGCTATGGAGACATAAAATGATTTAAAAGTGATAAGTATGTCAAATAAAAACTTGGCATGGAGCACCAGTGCCTCGACAGAGCCCTTAAAACAAGAGCATGGAGGCCTGGGCTCATTGAAATCTGCTATCACAGCAGCATCCTCTGAACAGAGGATGTGCTATGAACCTGTTGGGCTAAAAACATTCAATTTTGGACTAAACACATTCAATACTACATCCTTTAAAAAGCTTAAAACTGATTTTGTATCAAAAAGCGGCTCTTCACCGAGAAACATAATCGGATGTAAAGGAAGATTATAGCGGTATGCTAAAGCAAAATATTTCTTTCTCTCCCTTTCAGCTTCCGCACACTCCAGGAGGACGTGGAGGACGGTTAGCCTGTCACGACATCTACCAAAAGTAGGAGGTTCATCGCCAGTCAGAAGAAAGTTATGAGTACCATAAGTGTGTCCTATTCTGAGGCGACAGAATAGGACATCAGTTCGCCGTGTTCTTGTAGCGGAGGGCCAGTAACCCAACCGCGGCTTAATCAAATGAAGCTTATTATTTATTTCTGTGTCCCACAAGCGTTGCCAGTGGCTTCGCAGTTTCTTTCGTAGAAAGGGTTTTAGATCTGTTGCAGGGACAGTAGCGGTGGGGTTACTAGCGCGCATTATAATTGACGTGGCCATTTGGTCAGCTAACACATTGCCCTCGATACTTCTATGGCCAGGTACCCAGCAAATAGTAACATGCTGGTTGGACATATACGCTGTACACAGAACGGAATATAGCTCAATTATTATCGGATTTCTGAATCTGAAAAGGGATCTTAATGCATTTACGACGCTTAACGAGTCTGTGAATATAATTGATTTTTGTATGTTTGATTTCCGTATATGCTTTACAGCGGACAATAGTGCATAACCCTCAGCCGTAAATATACTTGTTTCCGGGTGCAGCACGCCGGATTCCGAGAAGGATGGTCCGACGGCTGCATAAGCCACCCCTGCATGCGACTTAGAAGCGTCAGTATAAAACTCTACGCATGAGTAGTTGGACTGGAGTTCTCGGAAATGCAATTTAATATGTGCTTCAGGAGCGTGTTTAGTGATCTCAACAAATGAGGTGTCACAGTGTATAAGCTGCCACTGCCACGGCGTTAAAAGTATCGCTGTGGGCGTAGGACAGAGTTCCAGCAACGGAACACCCATTTCCTCACACTAGTTTCTCACACGCAAGGAGAACGGCTTTCTCACTGTGGGTCGATTATGGAAGAGGGTGGCAGCGGTCATATCGTTTATAGTTGAATAAGATGGATGCTTGATGTTTGCACGTACCTTTATAAAATATGTGAAACTGCTATAGGATCACTGCAGGTGAAGTGACCACTGATTCGACTCTACATAGAGGCTCTGCATCAGGCTTGTCCTGAAAGCACCGGTTGCAAGTCGGATACCGAGATTGTGAACGGGGTCTAGGATTTTTAATGCACTTGGCGTTGCGGAATGATAAATTATAGAGGCATAATCAAGGCGCGACCCGACAAGGCTTTTGTATAACTTCAAGAGGCACTTTCGATCACTACCCCATGTTGTACGTGACAGGAGTTTTAGGACGTTCATCGCTTTCAAACATTTCATTTTGACATATTTAATATGGGGAATAAACGTAAGCTTAGAATCTAAAGTGGTTCCCAGGAATTTATGCTCGCTGCTTACAGAGAGTTGGTCTCCCTTGATCGTAATATTTGGAAGTGGCATTACCCCTCGTTTGTTGGAGAAGAGTACGCAAGTACTTTTCTGGGTGTTTATTTTAAAACCGTTTTCATCCGCCCATTTAGAGAATTTATTCATTCCAAGCTGCACTTGTCGTTCGCAGACACACATACTGCATGATTTGAAACTCATCTGCACATTATCAACATACACAGAATAAAATATCGCACTTGGAACGACTGACTGCAGGGAGTTCATTTTTACAATAAAGAGTGTGCAACTAAGCACGCCCCCTTGCGGAACACCAGCCTCTTGGGTAAAAGTTCTAGAGAGAACATTTCCCACTTTTACGCGAAAGGTTCGGTTAGACAGGTAACTTTTAATTGTGTTTAGCATGTTCCCACGGATGCCCATGGTGACAAGATCGCGGAGAATCCCAAATCGCCATGTGGTGTCATACGCCTTCTCTAAGTCTAGGAATACCGAAAGTACAAACTGCCTATGAATAAATGCATCTCTGATTTATGTCTCTATGCGAACAAGGTGGTCTGTTGTCGACCTCCCCTCTCTGAAACCACACTGATGGGGGTCTAGTATACTGTTACTTTCTAAAAAGTGGATTAAGCGCCGGTTTATCATTTTCTCATATAGTTTGCATAGACAGCTTGTTAGCGCTATTGGCATGTAGCTGGCGGCCAAAGACGGATCTTTGCCTTGTTTAAGTACAGGGATGACTGTAGCTTCTTTCCATGACAATGAAATATACCCAGCTGCCCACATGTTATTGAAGAGAGGAGTGTTTTTAGTGCTTCGGGGTGGAGGTACTTGACCATTTCGTATGTTATACGATCAACACCTGGCGCTGAGTTGTTGCAGCACGCAAGAGATGCCTTAACTTCAGCTAATGTAAATGGGCAGTTGTAAGACTCACTGGATGGACGTTTACATTTAAGGGGCTGTCGCTCTTCGCGTTCTTTGAATTTTAAGAAAGTTTCTGTATAGTTTGATGCACTTGACACGTATTCAAAGTGTTCGCCTAGGCAGTCCGCCTGCTCCTCTAGGCTCTCACCTCGGCTACTTACCAAGGGTAGGGGGTGTGACTCCCGACCCATTAACTTCTTTACCCTATTCCAAACCTTCGTTTCATCGGTGTAAGAGTTTATACCAGAGATGTACCTATTCCAACTTTCTTTCTTTGCAAGACGATGCGTTCTTCTGGCTTGGGACTTAACCTGTTTGAAATTGTTGAGGTTTTCAGCCGTCGGGTAATTTCGGAGTAGTCTCCAAGCTTTATTTTGTCTATTGCGTGCTTTCCGACAATCGTCGTTCCACCATGGGATGCGACGTTTATTGGTCATTCCGTTGGTCTGCTTGATACATTTCACTGCAGCGTCAATAATAAAACTTGTTAGGTATGCTACAGCATCGTCTATATTAAAATCAGCAATCTCATCTCCGTCTAAAAATGTAATTTCTCGAAATAATTCCCAGTTGGCTGAATTGGTGTTCCAGCGAGGAAAGTCAGGCGAGCGTGTATCTTCTTTTGTTAACTTTAACATAATCGGGAAGTGGTCACTCCCAAAAGGGTTCTTGAGAACGAACCACTCCAGGTATGGAATTATGGCACTCGAGACAATACTCAGGTCAATAGAAAAGTATGTGTTATGTGCAGTGCTATAATACGTTGGTTCTTTTTTGTTTAGTAGACATGCACCTGACGAAAACAGAAAGTGTTCTATTAGGCGTCCGCGTGCATCTAAACGGGAGTCGCCCCAAAGGGGATTATGTGCATTTAGATCACCAACGACTATATATGGCGGAGGAAGTTCATCAATGAAGCTTCGAAATTCTGTCTTCGAAAGTTGATAGCACGGAGGAATGTAAATAGAAGTAATTGTTAGTAGCTTCCCGAACAGCACTGCTCGGACAGCAACTGCTTCAAGAGAAGTTCGGAGGTTTAATTGCTTACAGGCAACACCTTTATCAACTATTATAGCGACACCGCCCGACGAGGCGACAGCGTCGTCACGGTCTTTGCGGTAGATGGCATATTGCTTTAGAAAGTTTGTTTGTGTGGACTTGAGGTGTGTTTCCCGAACACACAGCACCTTTGGAGTGTGTTTATTAAGGAGGTATATAATATCATCGAGGTTATGGAGAAGTCCTCCCACATTCCACTGTAAAATCTGCGTGTCCATTTTAAATGTGTTTTGTGCTGTGTGCTCAAGGATAGAGAATTAGCTCACGGACCCTTTCCAGGGGCCATGACACGAGATTTATCTTTTTTGGATCGGTCGACGGAGTCGCGCCGATTCTTAGGCGCTTGCTGCGCCCTCACGCTCGGAGTTGTGTCCATTGCCTCTAGCGAGGCACTGGACAAGCGCTCTTGCGAGCGCTGCAGTTGTTTTGAGGGCATCGCCTCTAAAGGCAACCTCTAAAGGCCTTCGCGGCCCCCAGCCCAAAGGTTGGTGGGTCCTTCTTCGACGGCGGAGCAGCACTGGCTGCAACCGCCGAGGGGGTGGATGGCGTCACCGCCGGCTCACTACGCGTGTGCCAGACAGCCGCCGGAGGCCGTCGTGGCGCTGCCCCCTGACACGCCACTTCGGCAAAGCTGGTTTCTGGTAGGTAGGACACCGGCCTTCGTGCCTCCCTAAAGGAAATGTTTTGTTTTACTTTAATTGTAACAATTTTCTTTTCTTTTTTCCAGCGTGGGCATGACCGTGAGTATGCGGCATGCTCCCCATTACAGTTCGCACAGTGAAGAGAGTTTTCACAGGCTTCAGATGTGTGTTCTTCAGCACTACATTTGGCGCAAGTTAGGCGGCCTCGGCAGTTCTGTGAACTGTGGCCGAACCGCTGGCATTTGAAGCATCGGAGAGGGTTTGGTATATATGGCCTCACTCGAAGCTTGATATACCCAGCCTCAACGGAGTCTGGCAGTATACTTGAATTAAACGTAAGTATAAGGTGCTTAGTCTGGAGTTCTTTGCCATCACGTCTCATATCCTTATTCGTTTCACGTTGATGACATTCTGTTCGCTGAAACCCTCCAGGAGTTCAGCCTCCGTCAGCCCTAACAGGTCATCATCTGAGACAACGCCACGGGTGATGTTCATGGTTCGGTGTGGGGTTACTATTAATTTTGTATCTCCAAATTTCACTAGATTAGACAATTTTTCATACTGTTTCTGATCGCGGAGCTCCAACAGGAGGTCACCACTTGCCATTCTCGATGCTTTATATCCTGGGCCAAATATTTCAGTCAAAGACTTCGAAACAAGAAAAGGTGAAATTGTTCTCACTGGTTTGCCGGGTGTGTCAGCGTGGATAACGTGGAATCGTGGAAAGGATACTCTTTGGTGACCAAAAAACTGGAATACTTCATCGGTGCGCCCTCTTTTCTGAGGGCGATCAGGGAGTGGGGGGAAGGAACAAGCCATAAGAAAAGGTTTATTTTCGGCAGTGGCGCCAGCCACCCACCATGGAGTCCTACAAGGGGACGCTGCAGTGTCTGTAAGCACAGGACCTGCAGACGCCAGCTGTACACCACCGCTATAACCGAATATGGTGTATCCAAGGTAGGAAAGCCACACAGGGTTAATCCTTGCCGCCAGGAAACACGGAAGTCAACGGAAGAGAGTAGAGGACAGGACAGATTTAAAGACGAGAAAAGACTAAGATGTAGGGAGAGAGAGATAGGAAAAGGCGACTGCCGATTTCCCCTGGGTGGGTCAGCCCAGGGGTGCCGTCTACGTGAAGCCGGGGCCAAAGGGGTGTGTTGCCTCTGCCGGGGGGCCTTAAGGGTCCAATCACCCAGCGTCAGCTCAACCCCCAGGATCCCCTTTTCCCCGGACACGGCAAAGCCACGCACGGCTAGGCGTGGGAGGGAGCTGAAACTCCCCAGTTAGCTCGGGTCCGTGGTGTCGCTACTTGCCAAACACCTACTTGCGCAGGCGCCCCTGCGGGGAATTAAAGTGGTGCCCGTCCTGGCACAACCAAAAGCGTGTTTACACCACCCACTCGGAGCTGGTGTGGCAAAACTTCGACGGTCACACTATTTTCAGCTGCAGGTATACCATCCTGGTCGAGGATACTTTGTCAGCAGTTCCATGGACGTGCCATCGTTCTTTCGTCACTTCGGTCACTTTTCCATAATTTACTAGCGCGGTGCGCACATCTTCGTCTGGTACATAATGTAGTAGCCAATAAATGTTTAGGCGCACGTCCTGTTTGTTCAAGTCAATGACGATGCACGCTTGCCCTTCACCTTTACGTCGCCAAGCGCTAACATGTTCTTCGTGGCTTGTGCTGTACTGAAAGTCACAGCCCAGACGTGATTCATTTGGAATGCGCCTAAGGCAACTACCTCAGGTAGAACACCCAGGTGCACCAAAGCATCGCGTATATCTTCAGCACGATAAGGTCTTGCCTTGATATCTCCGTGTAGAAAAATAGTATTCTGAACCCACGCACCTGTAGGCAACTGCGGCAGAACGACTTCGTAATCCTGTTCTTCACCGGCAACAATCCTGTTTCCACGGCCCATCTGGGCCGCTGTAACCGCCCCTACGGAGCACATGATGCACACGTCCGTACACTGTGGTGACCGGAAGTGGAATGCCAATTGCGCCACTGAGGAATATGGTCGCACGTAGGAGCAGTGCCTTGAAGAATGTTCCCTGCACATCATCATCATCATCATCATCATCATCAGCCTGACTACGTCCACTGCAGGACAAAGGCCTCTCCCATGTTCCGCCAGTTAACCCGATCCTGTGCTTGCTGCTGCCAATTTATACCCGCAAACTTCTTAATCTCATCTGCCCACCTAACCTTCTGTCTCCCCCTAACCCGCTTCCCTTCTCTCGGAATCCAGTCAGTTACCCTTAATGACCAGCGGTTATCCTGTCTACGCGCTACATGCCCTGCCCATGTCCATTTCTTCTTCTTGATTTCAGCTATGATATCCTTAACCCCCGTTTGTTCTCTAATCCACTCTGCTCTCTTCTTGTCTCTTAAGGTTACACCTACCATTTTTCTTTCCATTGCTCGCTGCGTCGTCCTCAATTTAAGCTGAACCCTTTTTGTTCCCTGCACACAACTCCAGTAAACAAATGTTTTTCGAGCCATGAAGTCGACAAAATTAGGTATACAACCTCATGGCTAAATCTGAAAACTAATAAGAAGTTCATTCCCAGGTGAGGCTCGAACTCACTACCCCGGCATTGCTCACGAGAACTGTCGTATAAGTACGGTGCGCTAACCAATTGCGCCACTGGGGAATGCAGTTTCATGTAGGAGCGGTGCCTTAACGAATATTCTCTGCACATAACTACAGTAAACAAAAGTTTTCGAGCCAGGCAGTCACCAGCATTGAGTATGCAATTAACCTCATGACTAAATATGAAAACTAATAAAAATTCATTCCCCAAATGAGGCTCGAACTCACAACCCTGGCATAGCTCACGAGAACTGTCGTATAAGTACCGTGCGCTAACCAATTGCGCCACTGGGGAATACGGATGCACGTAGGAGTGTTTCCTTTAATACTGTTGTCTACACACAACTCCAGTAAACAAATGTTTTCGAGCCAGGCAGTCAGTAGCATTGAGTATACAACATCATGACTAAATAAGAAAACTAATAAAAAGTTCATTTCGCAGGCGAGGCTCGAACTCACAACCCCGCCATAGCTCACGATAACTGTCGTATAAATCCCGTGCGGTAACGAATTGCGCCACTGGTAAATAGGGTTGCACAAAGGAGCAGGGCCTTAAAGAATGTTCCCTGCACATACCTCCAGTAAACAAATGTCATCGAACCAGGAAGTCACCAGCTTTGTGTATACAAATAACCTCATAACCAATTATGAAAACTAATACATTTCATGTCCCAGGTGGGTCTCGAACTCACAAACCCGACCTAGCTCCCGAGAACTGTCGTACAAGTACCGTGCGCTAACCAATTGCGTCACTGAGGAATATGGTTGCACGTAGGAGCGGTGCCTTAAAGAATATTCCCTGCACATAACTCCAGTGAACAAATGTTTTTGAGCCAAGAAGTCGACAGAATTGAGCATACAACCTCATGGATTAATCTGAAAACTAATAAAAAGTTCATTCCCCAGGTGAGGCTCGAACTCACAACCCCGGCATAGCTCACGAGAACTGTCGTAGAAGTACCATGCGCTAAGCAATCGCACCACTGAGTTTTTTCTTTATTCAGCGTTAAGTACATCTTGTACACACATTAATACAAACACTTTCGCAAGAAGTAAAAACAAGCATTTCAAAATGCCAACCACACTTTGCTTGGTGTGGTATGATCAAAAACATTTAAGCGCGACAAGTTCGTTCAATGCAGGTAGCCACTCTGGTTGCTCATCTCCTGCATTTATGATATCTCTTATATAGGCTATGCTTTCAATGAAGTATTCTCTGGCAGAGCGAGCATTAACATCAATATGACGATATGCCATGCGAGCTCTCCAGATAGCGTGCATACTTAACATAAACATATCATACGGTATGCCTGTGTCACTATAAACAGGTAGAAAACGGATTCCGTAAGGCGTTAAAGGTAGTGTTTTCATGTTCTTTGCAGAATGTCCTAAAGAAAAGTAGCGTCGAAACAATCTAAAAAAAGGTGATCAATGCTATCTGGCTTGTGACATAAAAGACAAATAAAAGACCATGAAACAAATAAACCTTTTCCCTGTAGCCATGATTTTTTAGGAAGTGATCCAGTGTGTAGTTAAAAGAAAAATGTCTTTGCTCGTACGCCCAATATTTTAACCCTTATCAGGACGTTTTTCCCAGGACCTTTTCCATACATTGTACGGAACATCAGCACAGGTAGCATTACGTCAGTAAAGTCCTTGTATAGTTGTCTTTTTGTCACCCACTTAGATACTGTAAAGAAAACCGTACTTTTAGTATATTGAAAGCAGACATCTCTTCGCGCAGATAACCATGAATGCCTATGCGCCCAGCACATCAGCAAGATACAATAAACTCGGGTAGATGCCAGCCTAATCTAATTTGAAGCATAGTATGCAGGAAAGGATGCTTCTGATCACGCAAAAAAAATAAACCTTGAAACTATTTGCTTGAGAATTAAGTGGGCTAGTCCTTGCCCACCTGCCTTCACTGAGCGGAAAAGATTTGTATGGGTCGAACGTTCCCACTTGGAGGCCCAAACCAAAGTTGCAAAAACTCTGTGTACCTTTTTTATGCTTCAGCGGTTCATGCACAGCACTTGAAGTACATACAAAATTTCGTCCGCTAGAAATATATTGCAGACCGTTGACCACGCGAATATCGAAAGGTTTTTCCCTCCCCATTCGTTCACTTTCTCTCTTCCGTTTTCTGTCTCTTCTTTCCAATATTCAGTGGGATGATTATAACTCTGCAATTGTACACCAAGATACTTCGTCGGCACGAAGCTCCACTTCACCTTTTCGAAGACGTCAGGCTTTTTGTCCCAGGTTCCATGCCAAAAACCTGCACTCTTATCCCAATCTAAGGCACTGCCTGACCACTTGCATTACTTATCTGCTACGCTAACTGCTTCACTAATGCTTTCCCTGTCCTTGAAAAACACAGCGATATTCGCTGCGTATGTCAATACTTTGACCTCAGTCGCCATCAACTGAAAGCCACGTATTCTTTCATTGCTACCTATGTTCAAACAAAAGAGCTCCAAATACAAGGCAAATAACAATGGGGAAATCGGACATCCCTGACGAGCACTTCTAGCGACTGGAAAGTTTTCCGTGACTTCCTTGTTAATAACAGGGCTAGCAACGTAGTTTCTATACGACATCTTTACGCCATCTAATATAACACTTCCAACATTTACACGTTCCAATATTGAAAATAGTACTGCATGCACAACACGGTCAAAAGCCTTTTCCAGATCTCTTTGCAACATCGCTACTTGGCTGTCCCATACAACGCAGCAATCGAGAGTGCTCCTCGCGGTGTGGATGTTGGTGCCAATTGTTCTACCCATAGTTCCAAATGTTTGGTGCGGTCCTACTAATACCTTTATCACACTTTGTATTCTCTTGGCAAGCACCTTCATAAAAATCTTATAGCCTGTGTTAGTGAGGCTTATAGGGCGATAAGCGCTCACCGACAAGAGCTTTACCGGGTCATCACTTTTCGGGATAAGTACAATATGTGACCTTCGAATAGACAGCGGAATTTCCTTCACCTCACAAGCCTCTGCAACGAGGCGACAAAGTACCCCCGACAGCTCATCTCTGAATGTTTTGTAAAAGGCTGCACCTAGTCCGTCTGGGCCGGGCGTTTTACCTTCAGACAATTTGTCAATGGCCCTTTCAATTTAGCCAACTGAAATTGGCTGCTCCAGGCGTTCGGTGGTCTCCTTATCTAGTGTAGGCATTATTGACAAGAACTCGCTGCCCAAGGCTTTTTTCTCTTTTGCCGTTGCTGCCCAGCAATTCTTTGTAACAATCGATAAACGCTTGTTTTATCAGTTGTTTGTTCGTGATGATCACCTCCCCATATTTAAGCATTTTATTTCATTGCGGAACGCGTAGCGCTTTTCTTCGCACAGCGAGCGTTTCGTCGGTGTTTCGCCCATCCAGAAGCGCTCTGCTCGTGCGCGTATAACTGCTCCTCTGTATTTTTTATATCCGCTTTTTCGAGCTGGTTTTTTACTGCTCTTATCTCTTTAGCTAAGGTGCCTGGTCGCGTGCTCTCAAGTGACAACAAGAGTTTAAGTTGGCCGAGTAGTTCCTTTTCATTTGTCTTTTCCTTGTAACGCACCGTGCATGATCTTTCAATTGCAGCAATTTTAACTTTTTGCTTGAACTCTTCCTATGCAGCGACATATCGCCCCGACTCAGTCAAGAGTATTTTATCGATAAGCGTTTTAACCTTGTCCCCGAACACTTCATCGCTAAGTAATTTATTGTTCACTTTTCACAACTTCCACGGATAGATTGGCTTTTTCTTCTTCACACCTATCGTAAACATTACGGCGCTATGGTCACTGAAGGATACCGGCTTATGCTTATAACTGCTACATAGCGGCGAAAGTGCTTGTGATACGTACGCTCTGCCTAATCGGGCACAGAAATTGTGCTGGAAATGCCTGTACCTTAGGCCATTTTTATTTAACATTGCCTACATCTTCCAACTCCCTATCTTGCATAAGCTCTGACAACAACAAGGCACTTTGATCACGTGTGGTTAGCCTTTTGATTCTACCTTCTCTGAAACACACACAGTTGAAATCGCCCAGAAGTATCACGTTTCTTTCACATTTTAAGTACTCTTAGACACATGCAAAGAAGGGTAAACGTTCAGTTGCACTGTTCGGTGCATATACACAAATAATACGCCATTTCACACCAAATCCAACAAAATCACACGAGACAAGGCGGCCATCATCGGTAGTATGAACGCACTTTTCAACTAACCCTAAACAATTGCGCAAGAAGAGGGTGCACCCCCATCCCCCCCCGAGGTACCAACAGAGTGACAAATGCAAACATTATTGCGGGGCCTAAAAGGTTGGACCATACAGTCCGCTGGTTCTTTGCTTTCGACCTTCGTTTCCTGTACCGCTACAATATCGAGGTCGTTCTCGAGAAAGAGGCGACTAACCTAATACTGCTTTCGTCGAGACCGTAGGCCACGCACATTTAAGGTAGCCACACGTAACTCTGTTTCATGCTGTGAAGGCCGTGCGAACGATAGTGCGGACTGCACGGTTCTTACCTCACCCGTGATACAACCCTGGCTTTTGTGGTTGAATTTGTGGGTATACACGAACAAGTCGTGCCCCCTTTACATGCTTTACATAATGATGAAGCCATCTTTGTCACACTCTTTTTCACTTACTGATGTTGGTCCCTCGTTGAAAGTCTCTCTCCCGTGACTACGAGGGTGGCTTGGGTGGTGGACGCACGCCCCGCCGTGACGTTCGGCTTGAACCCGGAGCTGAGTCGCCTGTGTGCAGGTGTTTTTGGCTGCTGGCTTACTTCCAATCGTTTTCTGTTCTGCGTCTTTTCAGTGTTCTTCTCGCGCGAACGCTTTGCACATGCCACCCACTAGCGGTGTTTATGACTTCAGGCTGTTCGGTCGACGTCGCGGTATTGTCGTCCTTCTCGTCGCGCTTTTTTGTCTGACGGTACGATGCTAAAATCCTTGCTGTGTTGTCTGATACGTCTGGTTTGTACCTTCTGAGCTACTTCACATCCATCGTCCTTGGGGCCCTTAGAGAGGGGTGTGAACACCGGACCCTCAATCTTGCTGCCAGCGACGTCTTCTGCCTCAAATTCGTCCATTAGATATTCCGCGACGTGATCACCAGCCACAGGCGCAGCCACGCTGGCGTAGGTTTGGACACATTCGCTGTCATCGTGCCCATAGCGTTTGCACCGTCCGCAGCGAGGTACACGAACAGTCCCGGCGTATATGGCCCGTTCGTCGACACCGTAAGTAAAGTGGTTGATTGATGATTAGTGGTATTTATTGGTGCAAGGGGCCAGATATGGCCAAAAAGCGCCAGAGCGATGATAATGAATTGTGGGATGTGCAGTGTAGATAAAACAAATGTGACGTGGCTGTAAATGGGCCTTAAAAACAGTCGCTGTAGGTGTGTAAAAATATACACATGGTAAAATTACGGCAATGACAAATGATGTGAGCTATGGAGACATAAAATGATTTAAAAGTGATAAGTATGTCAAATAAAAACTTGGCATGGAGCACCAGTGCCTCGACAGAGCCCTTAAAACAAGAGCATGGAGGCCTGGGCTCATTGAAATCTGCTATCACAGCAGCCTCCTGAACAGAGGATGTGCTATGAACCTGTTGGGCTAAAAACATTCAATTTTGGACTAAACACATTCAATACTACATCCTTTAAAAAGCTTAAAACTGATTTTGTATCAAAAAGCGGCTCTTCACCGAGAAACATAATCGGATGTAAAGGAAGATTATAGCGGTATGCTAAAGCAAAATATTTCTCTCTCCCTTTCAGCTTCCGCACACTCCAGGAGGACGTGGAGGACGGTTAGCCTGTCACGACATCTACCAAAAGTAGGAGGTTCATCGCCAGTCAGAAGAAAGTTATGAGTACCATAAGTGTGTCCTATTCTGAGGCGACAGAATAGGACATCAGTTCGCCGTGTTCTTGTAGCGGAGGGCCAGTAACCCAACCGCGGCTTAATCAAATGAAGCTTATATTTATTTCTGTTCCCACAAGCGTTGCCAGTGGCTTCGCAGTTTTCTTTCGTAGAAAGGGTTTTAGATCTGTTGCAGGACAGTAGCGGTGGGGTTACTAGCGCGCATTATAATTGACGTGGCCATTTGGTCAGCTAACACATTGCCCTCGATACTTCTATGGCCAGTACCCAGCAAATAGTAACATGCTGGGTTGGACATATACGCTGTACACAGAACGGAATATAGCTCAATGATTATCGGATTTCTGAATCTGAAAAGGGATCTTAATGCATTTACGACGCTTAACGAGTCTGTGAATATAATTGATTTTTGTATGTTTGATTTCCGTATATGCTTTACAGCGGACAATAGTGCATAACCCTCAGCCGTAAATATACTTGTTTCCGGGTGCAGCACGCCGGATTCCGAGAAGGATGGTCCGACGGCTGCATAAGCCACCCCTGCATGCGACTTAGAAGCGTCAGTATAAAACTCTACGCATGAGTAGTTGGACTGGAGTTCTCGGAAATGCAATTTAATATGTGCTTCAGGAGCGTGTTTAGTGATCTCAACAAATGAGGTGTCACAGTGTATAAGCTGCCACTGCCACGGCGTTAAAAGTATCGCTGTGGGCGTAGGACAGAGTTCCAGCAACGGAACACCCATTTCCTCACACTAGTTTCTCACACGCAAGGAGAACGGCTTTCTCACTGTGGGTCGATTATGGAAGAGGGTGGCAGCGGTCATATCGTTTATAGTTGAATAAGATGGATGCTTGATGTTTGCACGTACCTTTATAAATATGTGAAACTGCTATAGGATCGCTGCAGGTGAAGTGACCACTGATTCGACTCTACATATAGGCTCTGCATCAGGCTTGTCCTGAAAGCACCGGTTGCAAGTCGGATACCGAGATTGTGAACGGGGTCTAGGATTTTTAATGCACTTGGCGTTGCGGAATGATAAATTATAGAGGCATAATCAAGGCGCGACCCGACAAGGCTTTTGTATAACTTCAAGAGGCACTTTCGATCACTACCCCATGTTGTACGTGACAGGAGTTTAGGACGTTCATCGCTTTCAACATTTCATTTTGACATATTTAATATGGGGAATAAACGTAAGCTTAGAATCTAAAGTGGTTCCCAGGAATTTATGCTCGCTGCTTACAGAGAGTTGGTCCCCTTGATCGTAATATTTGGAAGTGGCATTACCCCTCGTTTGTTGGAGAAGAGTACGCAAGTACTTTTCTGGGTGTTTATTTTAAAACCGTTTTCATCCGCCCATTTAGAGAATTTATTCATTCCAAGCTGCACTTGTCGTTCGCAGACACACATACTGCATGATTTGAAACTCATCTGCACATTATCAACATACACAGAATAAATATCGCACTTGGAACGACTGACTGCAGGGAGTTCATTTTAACAATAAAGAGTGTGCAACTAAGCACGCCCCCTTGCGGAACACCAGCCTCTTGGGTAAAAGTTCTAGAGAGAACATTTCCCACTTTTACGCGAAAGGTTCGGTTAGACAGGTAACTTTTAATTGTGTTTAGCATGTTCCCACGGATGCCCATGGTGACAAGATCGCGGAGAATCCCAAATCGCCATGTGTGTCATACGCCTTCTCTAAGTCTAGGAATACCGAAAGTACAAACTGCCTATGAATAAATGCATCTCTGATTTATGTCTCTATGCGAACAAGGTGGTCTGTTGTCGACCTCCCCTCTCTGAAACCACACTGATGGGGGTAGTATACTGTTACTTTCTAAAAAGTGGATTAAGCGCGCGGTTTATCATTTTCTCATATAGTTTGCATAGACAGCTTGTTAGCGCTATTGGCATGTAGCTGGCGGCCAAAGACGGATCTTTGCCTTGTTTTAAGTACAGGGATGACTGTAGCTTCTTTCCATGACAATGAAATATACCCAGCTGCCCACATGTTATTGAAGAGAGGAGTGTTTTTAGTGCTTCGGGGTGAAGGTACTTGACCATTTCGTATGTTATACGATCAACACCTGGCGCTGAGTTGTTGCAGCACGCAAGAGATGCCTTAACTTCAGCTAATGTAAATGGGCAGTTGTAAGACTCACTGGATGGACGTTTACATTTAAGGGGCTGTCGCTCTTCGCGTTCTTTGAATTTTAAGAAAGTTTCTGTATAGTTTGATGCACTTGACACGTATTCAAAGTGTTCGCCTAGGCAGTCCGCCTGCTCCTCTAGGCTCTCACCTCGGCTACTTACCAAGGGTAGGGGGTGTGACTCCCGACCCATTAACTTCTTTACCCTATTCCAAACCTTCGTTTCATCGGTGTAAGAGTTATACCAGAGATGTACCTATTCCAACTTTCTTTCTTTGCAAGACGATGCGTTCTTCTGGCTTGGGACTTAACCTGTTTGAAATTGTTGAGGTTTTCAGCCGTCGGGTAATTTCGGAGTAGTCTCCAAGCTTTATTTTGTCTATTGCGTGCTTTCCGACAATCGTCGTTCCACCATGGGATGCGACGTTTATTGGTCATTCCGTTGGTCTGCTTGATACATTTCACTGCAGCGTCAATAATAAAACTTGTTAGGTATGCTACAGCATCGTCTATATTAAAATCAGCAATCTCATCTCCGTCTAAAAATGTAATTTCTCGAAATAATTCCCAGTTGGCTGAATTGGTGTTCCAGCGAGGAAAGTCAGGCGAGCGTGTATCTTCTTTTGTTAACTTTAACATATCGGGAAGTGGTCACTCCCAAAAGGGTTCTTGAGAACGAACCACTCCAGGTATGGAATTATGGCACTCGAGACAATACTCAGGTCAATAGAAAAGTATGTGTTATGTGCAGTGCTATAATACGTTGGTTCTTTTTTGTTTAGTAGACATGCACCTGACGAAAAACAGAAAGTGTTCTATTAGGCGTCCGCGTGCATCTAACGGGAGTCGCCCCAAAGGGGATTATGTGCATTTAGATCACCAACGACTATATATGGCGGAGGAAGTTCATCAATGAAGCTTCGAAATTCGTCTTCGAAAGTTGATAGCACGGAGGAATGTAAATAGAAGTATTGTTAGTAGCTTCCCGAACAGCACTGCTCGGCAGCAACTGCTTCAGAGAAGTTCGGAGGTTTAATTGCTTACAGGCAACACCTTTATCAACTATTATAGCGACACCGCCCGACGAGGCGACAGCGTCGTCACGGTCTTTGCGGTAGATGGCATATTGCTTTAGAAAGTTTGTTTTGTGTGGACTTGAGGTGTGTTTCCCCGAACACACAGCACCTTTGGAGTGTGTTTATTAAGGAGGTATATAATATCATCGAGGTTATGGAGAAGTCCTCCCACATTCCACTGTAAAATCTGCGTGTCCATTTTAAATGTGTTTTTGTGCTGTGTGCTCAAGGATAGAGAATTAGCTCACGGACCCTTTCCAGGGGCCATGACACGAGATTTATCTTTTTTGGATCGGTCGACGGAGTCGCGCCGATTCTTAGGCGCTTGCTGCGCCCTCACGCTCGGAGTTGTGTCATTGCCTCTAGCGAGGCACTGGACAAGCGCTCTTGCGAGCGCTGCAGTTGTTTTGAGGAGGGCACGCCTCTAAAGGCAACCTCTAAGGCCTTCGCGGCCCCCAGCCCAAAGGTTGGTGGGTCCTTCTTCGACGGCGGAGCAGCACTGGCTGCAACCGCCGAGGGGTGGATGGCGTCACCGCCGGCTCACTACGCGTGTGCCAGACAGCCGCCGGAGCCGTCGTGGCGCTGCCCCCTGACACGCCACTTCGGCAAAGCTGGTTTCTGGTAGGTAGGACACCGGCCTTCGTGCCTCCCTAAAGGAAATGTTTTGTTTTACTTTAATTGTAACAATTTTCTTTTCTTTTTCCAGCGTGGGCATGACCGTGAGTATGCGGCATGCTCCCCATTACAGTTCGCACAGTGAAGAGAGTTTTCACAGGCTCAGATGTGTGTTCTTAGCACTACATTTGGCGCAAGTTAGGCGGCCTCGGCAGTTCTGTGAACTGTGGCCGAACCGCTGGCATTTGAAGCATCGGAAGGGTTTGGTATATTGGCCTCACTCGAAGCTTGATATACCCAGCCTCAACGGAGTCTGGCAGTATACTTGAATTAAACGTAAGTATAAGGTGCTTAGTCTGGAGTTCTTTGCCATCACGTCTCATATCCTTATTCGTTTCACGTTGATGACATTCTGTTGCTGAAACCCTCCAGGAGTTCAGCCTCCGTCAGCCTAACAGGTCATCATCTGAGACAAACGCCACGGGTGATGTTCATGGTTCGGTGTGGGGTTACTATTAATTTTGTATCTCCAAATTTCACTAGATTAGACAATTTTTCATACTGTTTCTGATCGCGGAGCTCCAACAGAGGTCACCACTTGCCATTCTCGATGCTTTATATCCTGGGCCAATATTTCAGTCAAGACTTCGAAACAAGAAAAGGTGAATTTGTTCTCACTGGTTTTGCCGGGTGTGTCAGCGTGGATAACGTGGAATCGTGGAAAGGATACTCTTTGGTGACCAAAAAACTGGAATACTTCATCGGGTGCGCCCTCTTTTTCTGAGGGCGATCAGGGAGTGGGGGGAAGGAACAAGCCATAAGAAAAGGTTTATTTTCGGCAGTGGGCGCCAGCCACCCCCATGGAGTCCTACAAGGGGACGCTGCAGTGTCTGTAAGCACAGGACCTGCAGACGCCAGCTGTACACCACCGCTATAACCGAATATGGTGTATCCAAGGTAGGAAACCACACAGGGTTATCCTTGCCGCCAGGAAACACGGAAGTCAACGGAAGAGAGTAGAGGACAGGACAGATTTAAAGACGAGAAAAGACTAAGATGTAGGGAGAGAGATAGGAAAAGGCGACTGCCGATTTCCCCTGGGTGGGTCATCCCAGGGTGCCGTCTACGTGAAGCCGGGGCCAAAGGGGTGGTTGCCTCTGCCGGGGGGCCTTAAGGTCCAATCACCCAGCGTCAGCTCAACCCCCAGATCCCCTTTTCCCCGGACACGGCAAAGCCACGCACGGCTAGGCGTGGGAGGAGCTGAAACTCCCCAGTTAGCTCGGGTCCGTGGTGTGCTACTTGCCAAACCCTACTTGCGCAGGCGCCCCTGCGGGGAATTAAGTGGTGCCCGTCCTGGCACAACCAAAAGCGTGTTTACACCACCCACTCGAGCTGGTGTGGCAAAACTTCGACGGTCACACTATTTTCAGCTGCAGGTATACCATCCTGGTCGAGGATACTTTGTCAGCAGTTCCATGGACGTGCCATCGTTCTTTCGTCACTTCGGTCACTTTTCCATAATTTACTAGCGCGGTGCGCACATCTTCGTCTGTACATAATGTAGTAGCCAATAAATGTTTGGCGCACGTCCTGTTTGTTCAAGTCAATGACGATGCCGCTTGCCCTTCACCTTACGGTACTTCGCCAAGCGCTAACATGTTCTTCGTGGCTTGTGCTGTACTGAAAGTCACAGCCCAGACGTGATTCATTGGAATGCGCCTAAGGCAACTACCTCAGGTAGAACACCCAGGTGCACCAAAGCATCGCGTATATTTCAGCACGATAAGGTCTTGCCTTGATATCTCC
>WOVY01010066.1:0-117337 GCA_013436015.1 Rhipicephalus annulatus | reverse complement strand
ATGGAATACTATGCATCACTCGTCAGCAGCCTCTGAAGCTCTCTTTGAATTATGCTTGCCTTTACCTTCAACAATCGTAACTGAGCCTACGCGCACACAAGGGCCGTTAAAAAAAACATCGGATCTTATCCTTCTCAGCCAACACTTCCGATAAGTGCCGTTAAATCGAGTATTATGAAGGCATTCGGACCACGATATACCGCTATGCATTCTACCTATTAGCAATACCCAAATCAATCGTGACGAAGTGGTCTGTGATTGCTGACTTTCAAAGAGCAGACGACAAACAGCATACTAACACACTTAGACTACGAGTTTGCCAACTTTTCACAACTCGCGTCGGACGCATCTGTGACATAGACGCTCTATGGATAAGTTCAATCAATTATATTTTTTGTATCGATAAGTATGTTCCCCAAAAAACTAGAAAACAGCAGAGGTCAAACCCATGGATCACGCGTGAAGTTATTCACTCAAAACGTCGCGTGAATCGTCTTCGTAAAACAGCAAAAAATAACCAAAGCCAGTCGATAACTTTAAAACTGCAGAACGCTAAGACTGATCTACGAGATAAAACCAAAGCGGCAAAAGATCATTACTTTAACGTAACTCTGCCGAGTTTCCTTGCAAATAACCCTCGCAGGTTCTGGAAACATTTCAGTGTAAAGGGGGCAGTGACACAACTATCTGCAAAAGAAAAACAAGATAAAGCTGAGTCATTTAACAACTTTTTTCAGTCTGTATTCACAGCTGAAAATAAAAATGTACCCTCTATTAGTTCGCGCATTACCACGACCATCGATGACCTAATCATTACAGATGCCGGTGTCATGAATCTTTATTGAAAATTGATCCCAGGAAATCTAGTGGTCCCGATAACATTCCGAACGAATTTCTTAAAAGGTACGCGGAATGGAGTAGTAAATATCTCGGATAATTTTTAGGAAATCCTTGCAGCTCGCTAACTTACCGTCTGACTGGAAATTAGCTAAAGTCATACCAATACATAAATCCGGAGATAAAGTCCTGGTATCGAACTATAGACCTATATCTCTTACAAGTACAATCGTGCAAACTACTAGAACATGTTAGTTTTAAACACATCACATCTTTCCTTGAACAAATACATTTTTTTTCTCCCAACCAGCATGGATTTCGAAACGGTTTATCAACTATTACACAAATTGACCGAAGTTGTACATGACCTTGCACATAGCCTCAATCGCCCGCAGTTCAAACAGATATGGTCCTATTAGATTTTCAAAAGCATTGACAGTGTCTGCCATAACAAATTAATTGCGAAATTGGAAGCCATCTTAGGTACACTTCATTCGCCAGTTGGATTAAGGACTTTTGCTCAATCGAAAACAATTCGTATTCTTTGAACAAGCTACATCGAAAACCGTTTCTGTATCATCAGGCGTACCACAAGGATCAGTTCCTGGACCATTGTTATTTTAATCTATATCAACGACATTGCAACAAAAACATCGACTCTAACATAAAACTTTTTGCTGACGATTGTGTTATATATCAGGAAATCAATAGCCATACAGACAACTTGCGCTGAGTGCCTCCCTAAACACAATATCCGAGTGGTGTAAACAATGGCAGATGTCAATAACGTAAAAAAATCCGCTGTGATCACAATAACTAAAAGAAAACAGCCCTCAATATTCAACTATGCAGTCGACGGCACATGCTACCTAAAGTAAACCAACATAAATATTTAGGGGTGACGCTTACTTCGGACCTTAACTGGACCCAGCACATAGATAACGTTTCCGCAGCAGCACTACGCAAGTTATTTTTTTCTTAAAAGAAGCCTAAAACTAGCTCCCACCCCAATAAAGCTGCTTGCCTATAAGACATTTATAAGACCGATTTTAGAATATGCCAACGTGGTTTGGTTCCCGCATACAAAGACTAACATAAGGAAACTGGAAGCAGTGCAAAGAAAAGCGATAAGATTATTCACAACAGGTACGGCGCACTGACTCCCCAACTTACCTTTTAAACGCAATCCAATCTAAAAACGCTGCTAGAAAGGGCGAAAGAAGCCCGCTTAAAATTCTTGTTTCAGATAATTCACAACAGTTCAAGATAAACGTGTCGAAGTACATTTCGTTTTCCGAAACCCGACCTACACGCCAACAGCATCCCAATATACTAACAGAATATTCATATAGTAATGAAACCTTCAAGCATTCTTTTTTTCCACTTGCCATTAGGGAATGGAATCAAGTACATCCATCGATCACAAACACCAAATCATTCTCGGAATTTGTTAATAAAATTGAAGGCACAAGCAACTAATCCTCGACACAGAAAGGATATAACTACAGGCCTGTCTCAATAGTGTGATAAATGTATTCATTGTATATATTTTGGTAAACGCTATTTGTTCTTGCCTTATATTTATTGTAACCTCTTTTTTTACATTTATTAGATATTTCATTGTTCCTGAAATGTTTTATGTTTTATTATATTGCACTTTTTGTATTGCCCTCCTGCTACGCTCTCAGATGAGAGCAGCAGTATTGGAAATAAATAAATAAATAAATAAATAAAATTATTTATCAGTTAATGACTTCAGAAAGGGAGATTTTAGCATTGAGCAGTACTATTCCTGGGTCCCTCCCATTCTAATTTATTAATGCTCATTTTCCTGCGAGTGTTCTAAACTCTTCCATTCCAGATACTGCAGTTCACTATTGCCAAAAAGATATTGTATTAGTAGGTGACTTCAATTCTCATCATATTTCGTGGGGTTTTAAAACTGATCTGAATGGCAAACGTTTATGGGATTGGGCGAACAAGAATAACTTTATATGCATAAACACAAAAACTCCTACTTTTATGTGTAATCAATCCTCCTCAGTACTCGATCTAACTTTTTCTAACGCTAACCTCTCCATCTTATCATGGTCTGCGATTAACTCGGGAACAAGTAGTGGCTATATGCCAATATTGTTCGAGGTGGTATGTCCAATAACCTCCAAGAATAGATCTTCCGTAACACATGTAAACATTAACACTTTCGAGAAATCGTTACGAGGCGCTTTATCTAACCAAACGAATGATGCAAAACTAGACGCCATCAGAGAGTTAGCGACAATTTCAAAGTCATTAAATAAAACAAAATTCACCATTGAAAGCTCTAAACCGTCAACAAACCCTTGGTGGAATGCAGACTGTTCGCGGGCTTATAGACTAAGAAAAGCTGCATGGAAAAAATTAATTTTCGACCAGTGTCCCAGGAACTAGAGTGATTATAAGTATGCGGCCGCTATTTTTAAAAGAACCATCGCTAATGCGAAGGACAAATTTAACAACAACCGATGCAAGTCCCTGTCAAAGCCGGTCAACAGAAAAGCACTTTTTCGCTTTCTGAGAATTAAGAAAGTTCTTCCGGTACAAAGAAATATAGAATCTCTAGTATCATCACCAGTTGAACTGAAGGCCCTTCTAGAAGATATAGCACAGGGCCTAGAAAGTCGCTTTACGACACTTCTCTCATACCAAGCCCTGTCCCCCCATAGGGTTGAGGATATTGAAGAGGTTACACCTGCAGAATGAGCAAACACAGTCGGAACACTACCCCAGTCTGCTCCTGGTCCTGATGGCATAACGACGCCGGTGATAAAATCAGTACATAAAATATACCCACTTGGCCTACTCGAAATTATTAATCACTCACTTAGAAGCTCTTAGATACCACCTGATTGGAGAATGACAAAAATGATTCAATTATTACAAAAGGAAGGCACTGGGCTTATCCTTAGATAATATCAGGCCCATTGCACTTACATCGAACCTAGTAAAACTCGTTGAAGGAATTTTATATAGATGTATAGATCGATGAATGTCAGAAAAACTGACACTGAGCCCATGTCAAATTGGATTCAGACGTGGTTGCTCCATTTGGTGTGCGCACGTGGATCTCGAAAGCAGAATTCAACTTGCTCGATATCAGAAACAATACTCCGCTTTGGTAACCTTAGATATCGCAAAAGCCTATGATAGCGTGGAGCATGTGAAACTGCTAGATTCACTTCAAAATTTAGGAGTGTCTCAATACTTTGTGACCTGGATCCATGCTTTCTTAGGTGATAGAGAATTTTACTGTTCGCAATCTGGTGTCAACTCTTCAATATACAGGCAAACGAGAGATATACCGCAAGGGTCAGTACTATCGCCCTTATTATTTAATGCACTACTATGTACGTACCATTCCTATACAGCAAGATGTACAGGTCTATGTGTGTGCCGATAATATTGCATTTTTTGCTGCGTCGACGGACATTCACACACTGTACCTGATTCTGCAGACATACATGAATAGCCTGGAAACGTGGCTGGAGGATATCAACCTATGCCTCAATACAAACAAAAGTACAATCATAGTTTTTCGCACAAAATGCCCCAGTGCGAATTTCACTAATGTACCGACAAGACGCCATACTTTAGGTCGAGTCAGCTAGGTACTTGGGGGTGACCTACACCGAAACACCTAACTGGAGTCCCCACATAGAAAGCATGGCTGCTAAAGGAGCACATCCCGTAGGGATGCTGCGCAGGCTCAGTAATTATCATGCCGGTTTGCGTAGAGAGGTGCTCGTTATGATATATTGCATGTACATTCGACCGATATTAGGACTCGGCTGTGTTTTGTTTTCTGGCGCTCCGGCCTACAAAGTTCGACCACTGATTCTGCTAGAACGCGAATCTTTACGCTTATGCCTAGGGCTACCTATATATGTTGCCAACAATATCCTATACGAAGAATCCCGCCTGCCTTCTCTTATCAAAAGATTTCATATTCTAACAGTACGTACATTCCTTAATATCTATGTATCACCTCAGCGGAGGTCACAGTATGTGTTCATTAACCAGCAGACCTCATTCTTCAACCACCAATGGCATAAATTGCGGTGCCCTCAAGTAATATTTACACAGAAACTTTTGGAGCCCTTAAGAGTTAACCTTTGGGAAACACTTGTGCTCAACACTGTAGATGCAATTAGGATTGAATTTGACGATATATATCCCAAGAATGCAAAAAATTTACCATATCAGTATATAAATGGCATTTTGGAAGATCATTTGGCCAATCTAGAAACATCCATTGTGATAGCAACGGATGCTTCTGTTTATGAAGAGAAAGCTGGCGTAGGAATCATATCATCCTCTTTAGATTGGGCTTTCTCAATTCGATTACCTGACTTTACACCCATTTATCAAGCTGAACTACTGGCAATAGTCCTAGCATTGCGTAAACTGCCGCAAGATCTATCAGCGGCGATTGTTCTAACAGACTATCTCTCGGTCTGTACTGCCTTAAGCTCTCCAACTTTTTCGGCTACCTTAGAAACTTTCTACTCGCTCATTCCTACACATGTGCGACTCGTCCGACTAGTTTGGGTACCAGGCCATAGAGGTCTAGCTCTGAATGAGCATGCAGATGCACTAGCTGTATCTTCCCTTGATGGTCCTGTTTTACCTATTTTGCCTACTTCGGAATATATCACAGCAGCACGCTTTGAAAAATGCACAACGGCCAATAACTTTGAAAAATCTCCTTTGTTTGTATCAGACTACCCACAGCTTAAAGTTCCCTTGGAAGAACAAGTGGTGTTCATCAAGAAAGAAAGAAATAGTGATTACCATGCTGCGTTGTCGAGTCCCCTCATTGAACTTTTACCTTCACAGGTTGGGTCTGGCACAGTCGCCTTTGTGCCTTTATTGTAATGAGAGGGAATCTTTGGAGCACTTTTTTTTTGTCGTGCCGAAATTCGAAACTCAAAGGAAAAATCTACTAGAAGAACCCCTACGAAAGTTGGTCTTAAACTTGACACTTCCGCTGATTCTTTCATTTGGCACGGTCGCATTTGGATCCAGCCACAGGAGCGTTTTTACCGCTGTTACAAATTTCTTACGAAAATCTAAAAGAATGGAATGCTAAAAATAAGTAACTTCAGTTGTTTTATATATAATTTTTGTGTGTTTATTATGTTTTCTATTCGTTTCTTTGTTTAGAAATTTAAAACCTTTTTATTATTATCTATATTACCTAATTATTCCAACCCTCTCCTTCAAGAAGTGAATTAATTTAAAAAGCAAGGCACCGTCCCATTCATGGCCTATCCCCCTAGGTGGGTTGCGCCAAGGTGTTGAGGAACCAACCAACCAACCAGCATTAATAAACCGCGCTGTGTTTTCGGAACCGCGTTTCAGAGTGCTATATTTATTGGTGACCCACACTACGAACGCGACCTTCCATGGAGCAGCGTGAGCATCTCGACAGACTCAGCCCTGGTACCGCTGCCACTGCACCCGGCCATGTACCCTCTTCGGGTGTTGTTGGAGATACTACTACCATGACGCTACCACAGCTGTGGCTTGCCACTCCCTCCTTATGGTTCATTCAAGTCGAGAACAAGTTCCGCATTCATCGCATCACGTCAGAAGTTCGCAAGCATGAGCTCCTTGTTGAAGCGTTGCCGCCACAGGCAATGGCCGAAATACGAGACATCCTCGTGAGCCTGCCTGGTGACACTCCATATACGACAGTCAAACAGGCTTTTCTTCACCAACTTGTTCCGCCTAAGCAGCGGCGCATTCAGCAACCTTTCTTGCTATGTGGATTAGCCGTTTTGGTGTACCATCAACGGTGACTACTGATCGAGGCAGACAGTTTGAGTCAGCACTTCTCACCTCTGTCACATCTCTACTTGGTTATGCGCGTATTCACACAACTGCGTATCATCTAGCATCAAATGGCTTAGTGGAGAGACGCCACCATCATCTAAAAGCAGCACTCAGCCTCGCAGCCTCACGCCGAAGATTGGGTGTCACACCTCCCCATTGAGCTTCTCGGCCTGCGTTCAACACTTCGGCCAGAACTTGCCTGCTCTGTAGCCGAAATGGTTTATGGCTGCACACTCCGTTTGCCTTGTGACCTCGTCAGCCCCGTTACTACGCGAAGTGTTTCGGATCCATCTTCTTTCGTCCAGCGTCTGCGGATCTTCATGCAAAACTTGCGCCCATCACCAACTTCGGCTCACACTAAGAACGACGTTTTTCTGTTGGCAAACCTACAGACATCTTTTTCACACGTTTTTGTTCGTGTCGATGCGTCTCGCGGTGCTCTTCAGCCTCGCTATGACGGTCCTTTCCCAGTCATCAAGCGTTCTAAACATCATTTTACAATGCTGCGTAATGGGCATGAAGACACAGTCAGCATTGAAAGGATCAAGGCGGCACCCATTCTGACAAGCTCCGTCTGATCATTTTTTTTTCTTCAAGTGCCCTTCGGCCACTTGTCTGCAGGGGGGGGGCCTATCTGTAGCATACTTTTCTTCTTCTTCTGAAGGCATGACACAGTTGGGACATAACCTAGTAGTGGGTAGTCTGCTATTGAGGAAGAAGAAGTAGTTGGAACAATGGCGGAGATACATTAATAAACCGCGCTGTGTTTCCGGAACCGCGTTTCAGAGTGCTGTAGAAAGTTAGGCTTTCTCAGCCAGGCCACGGCAGAGGGATTTTGTGTTACTCTAGCAAGCACCGTGTCCATCCTTCAATATGTTACAGGTAAACTGGGATATCAGTACCTGTTAACTTTTGCGACTAAGTGTTTGGTATCTTGAGGCAAATGTCTGGGAGTAATTATCATCCCAGGCCAGCACAGTTCCTACTTTCTGCAAAGTGCCTCTCGTTCTGCACTTTGGCGCAAAGGTGCCTGCAAATGGGAATGTGCCGCCGTCAATGCTAGAGAGTTTCATTCATGGCAGCCGCAACGACCGAAGAGAGGTCGAGAAGAAGTTTGACGAGCTAATGGATGTCGGGTGTCTCATTGAAGTACATGAAGTCATCACGTCATCTGACATGAATCACAGTGCAATGGTTGATGCAAAGAGTAACTCCAGGGTCATTTATTACGTTACTGGATATGTTGCCTGCAGGATACTCAGCAAAACCAAATGTGATGATTGCACTAGGGCCCTCATTTACCCCCGTGGTTGTGAAATGCCTGTGGATGCCTGCTTGATCCAAGAAGTAGGCAGAGGGGGGCTACTCTACCTATGTGATGAACTGCAGTCTTTTATTGCAAAGATAGAAGACTCATTCACTCAATGCTTCAGCTTAAACAGACTGAGGGCAAATAGTGTATTCGATTTGATTTCAGCGCTGACAAAAAATAAACTGCACTTTGTTGGCTGCGAACAGCATTCTTCACATTTAAAAAAGAGCCTGATCAATTTTTATGCGATGACAAGGCTGCATTTCATAGTAAAAGCGGAAAACGTGACATGAGAAAAAAAAGCGGCGTCACCGAATGGGCTATTTAAAGCTTCGTCATGTTACTTGAGCTTAATTACACGATTGTACTTGATTTCCTTTGTTTTAGAAGTGCCTCTCGCACAACATTTGTGATGTACAAGCTAGAATAAACAGATAGTTTGCAAGCATTTGCATGCTATTTTTGTCATTCGAGATGAAGAAAAAGCACCATACATGAAACTTTCACCTGACAAGCGAGAAGTAAACAACCACAAAATTAATAAAGTGATATACTGTTATTTTCACTGTGTTCCCAAGCAGACTCATGGCTGTGTGGTAGAACGCCTACTTGCCACCCAAACGGCTCAGGTTCAACCCTCACTAAGACCCGGAAATTATTATTATTAATTTTATTTCCTTCTTGCACGAGTTCTCGGTGCCACAAAAGATTATTTTTGTTCACAAGCGCCAACGATGACTCTTAACGCCGACACCGATGTAGGAATTTCTGCGATGTTAGTTATTTAACATCAGCACGTTAAAATTCATTGTTTGAAAGTGCCCGAGGTTCCTACCATCTCGATCAATGCGTGCCTGGAAGCTTGGAAGCAGGGCCAGGCCGGGCGAGACAGCACCTGCGCGTGCTTCTTTTTTTACGGCCTTCTCACCCGTCGCGAATACAATGGGAGAGTTTCTGAGTAGGCTTCGCCACCCGTCGACGGTAGGGGCGCAGCGACTCTGATCTTGCATCTTCTGCACTGCGCCCGTGGCACAATGGAGTTTGTCGATGTGAAACCATGAAATGGCGGTTCTCGGCGAAGAGGGGAGGTGGATTATTAAACAAATCAGGAATGGAGGGAGGATTGCCTACTTTTAAAAACCCAATCTTACCAGACCGCTCTTCGCCTAATGTAGGTATGTATGTGCTCGTGGATAATACAAGCTGAACCTCAGTAACAATGCAGAAGAATTGGCTAACGAGAGGCATATTTCAGGAGGCATAAAGCACTGGCCACGATCAGAGAGAAAGATAGACAATGCTGCACCTGTTCTGCAAGCAGAGAGCACCAAATACCTTTGGCCGGTAGTCTAGTTGGACAACGACGTCGCAATTAAGATAGGTCGCTCACAGGATGACGAGCATGCCTTCCTTTTGCTAGCAACTTTCTATTTTTCTTTACTTTTCGAAATACATTTGAAGTGGTTTTCAGAGCTAAAAGCTGCAGTCTGCAGCTTGACAACTCTTAAAAACACGTACATGTGTTGTATATGTAATGGTTAAAAAAACTCATATAAGAAAAAATAAGAAAAAAGACCTTCACTGCATAATAACCCCTTCGGACGGGACGTGCAGAGAGAGGTGGTGTGCATTGTCAAGGTGTTAACACCACCTTCAATTGATTCCTAAGACCCCAAGCCCTTTTGTATTCTTTTGTACTGCAAGCTACGTCCACGATTCCAACGAAGTACGCAGCTGCTGACGACCGCAAGCCGCTTGCCCCGGAACAAAAACTTTAGTGCAAATCAGTTTTGCGCTATCCTTCGAGTTTATAGGAGAACATGTTTAGAAATACAGACTGACAACATTACAACTTTTGGCAAGTATATATAAGCAGCTTTTTAAAAAAAAAATCTGTATGACTTCTCTTGTGGCTTAGTGCTAAAAGCAGGTTGTTGTCAATTTCCTTTTATATCTAGTGTGGCTTGCTTTATTCTAGGATTCCACATCGGCTGCATTTCATTCAGTGCTTTGTCAGTGTTCAGTCTACAGTGATTTCTCGAGTCGAGAAGGCAGTCGCACAACCTTCAGTACGCACATTACGCCCATGCATATATATAATCTGTGTGAAGGTGTATTACTGTGTTCTGTCACGGCCGCTCGATTGCCATAGTCCCGTATTGCAAGTCCCGTTCGGGGAAAACACTCGGTGTTTCTTCTTACCAATTCCCAAACAATACTCAGCTCTGTGCCAAGTGACAAAAGAATATTGCGAGAGACAACTTCATCATCAACGACAACTCCGCATTGACTGTCGTATGCAGCAGACACTTGTGCGATGAAGTCTATGTGCCTGCGTTCTGCATGAAAAAACTTATTCCTGACTCCGCGACTGCTCTTTTCGAGGACTAGCCTTCCTACTTGATTTCAAGTGCACGGAAGCCTCGTAAAGATCCTGCTTCACGAGCTTCACCCCAACTTTTAACATTAAGGAAGGCAAAAGCAGAGACCAACGAAACAGATCTGTATGTTGAAACTTCACTAGACGCTTTCACTGAACAAGAAGCAGTAAGTGTTTGCACGCAAACAATCAACAGCGACACTCATCGCGCAGGTCGATACCAGACTATGATAGGACATTGGGCTCCCAAGTGTCGCACCATCGTTCAAAATGCAAGAAGGTGCAGCAATTGCTGAAAGAGAAAAATGCGTCCCAATATTATCGCAAAAGCAAAAACCACACATGTATTAAGAAATTTGTAACAGATGCACAGAAAGGAGAGAAAACTGCAGTGTTTCTTTGGCATCAAATAGAATGTGATGGAAGAAAGCATCCAGCGTACCCAGACGAACTTGTAATCAGTGTGTGATATGGCACTTTCTGTCACAAAAAGGCTACGATCATGCATGCATTTCGGGGCTTGTGGCACTCCCAGCCAAGTGCACTTTTCAGAGATATATATATGTTCAAGCCCACCATCATCAGGTATGAGCAATGCCATAAATCATTTGTGTGTCTTTAACGATTAAGCAATTTGTTTTTCAGTGCGCAGTGAGTGAAGGAGCATGCCTAAACTCATGTGCTGGTGTTGCACGCTGCACAGAGCGGCGGAGGAAGGCCAGGGTCGCAGTGCCCCCCTCAAAGCAGCGGCGAGAGATATGTACTACATCCAATGCGAAGGCCGTAAGAAGCGAGCGTGCAGGCGCAGTCTAGCCTGGTCGCGGCAGGGCACCCGCCGCAGCCGGCCAATCTAAGCGGCAACAGCGGCGCTGCCGCTGCTGACATGATATGCTTGTACACCCAGCAGCCACTGTTGCTCCCACCTACCCTTCTAGCCACCATAACCAGGGAATAGGTAAGCCAGCTGTTGTGTAGGGAGTGCGGCTGCATGAGGTCTCACCATCTACTGGTGTAAGGGAGCAGTCGCATGGGAAGTGATGCTTGCGCCGCGGACCAGAGGGCATTACTCAATCAGGATGCGGCTCATATTTTTGCTGCCAGGTCACTCAGTCTTGCATCACTCCTCCGGGTCGCTGCACCAGCATGACCATACTTGCAGAAAATAAGTAAGTGGTGCTTATGAAAACTTGCACATCTTGTATGAAAACAAGGGGCAACAAATATGGGATGGTGTAGGAACCTGCAAGACTGGAAGCAGCATCTGCATTGCATAGAAAGCGCCTTTGTAATACTGAATAACCATTGTGAAGACCACAGACCACAGGCTGCTCAAGGCCACATTGAAGAATTCGACGCAGCCTTCCCAGATCAAGGGCGGCCCACCACAAGTGGCTTAACTTCTTTTTCAAGGTGAATGAAATTACAGAAGCCAGACAGAAGCATGCAGTCTTTTTGAGCTTTTGTGGTGCTGCAACAATTGGCTTGGCACAGTCGCCTCCAGTGCCACCTGGTCCAGACACCAAAACGATAACACAAATCTTGGCCACCCTTCAAACACTCCACAACTCAACCTTCAGAGTATGTGTGCCAGGACGCAGTCTGCCAAAGGAGCCATGGTCTGGGGGAGTTGGTGAGTGTCTTCACGGCTGCACTTTGACAGGTTGCAAACGCAGCAACTTCGCGAATCTGGAGGAGATGCTCTGCGACCAGCTGGTATGGGGGCTACGAAACGTGAAGGTATAGACCTGTCTTTCCACCATGAAAAAGCTTAATTTAAGAGTTTCTCACCTTAAAAAGAGACAATGGCTTCCAAGATAGCAAACCTCTGTACTTGCAAAGTGAGAGGGGCTGAGTCAATGAGCGATGCGATGTCAAAAGTGGCAGACATCAGTGTGATTCGTTGCGGCCAAAAAGAGCAAACTTATCGTACCACAGGGGAACGAAGGTTCAAACGTCAGGACGAAAAATGAACCCATGTGACGAGCGCAGTGTTTGCACAACCATGAAAGCTGCTATATATTTCCAATATCCACAGTGCCATTTGTGCAGAAGAGCCGATCATATTGAGCAGATATACCACATGAAAAAGAAGTATCATGTCACTGCAACTGCAGTGTCCTTGATTGGGTGCTGTTCCTCTGTTTTTGTGTCTCGTGTGTCAGTGCTGGAGCTCTGCCGCTCCGCGCGTGTCTCCTATCGTGTTCGAACCGTCCGTGGAGCAGCACCTATGGTTCCTGAGCAATGAGCCGTCGAAACTCAATATAATGAAACTCGTTTGTCAAGCAACTATATCAAAATTTGGGCAGAATGATAAATGCCCAAATGTTCACTGCAATTTACGTAATGATCGGAACGACAAGAAACACACTATCTAATGTGTATGCTCGCTGTTAATATTTATTGATGTCATTCTTGGATCTGACTGACGACAAAGAGTATACGTTCAAGTCATATTCCGCCCAACCAATGATGTAACTTTGGCAAATGTAACCAAACAGGACACCACCCAAATGCAAACTCTCACCGCACGTGATCAGATGTCAAGATCAAATGTCAGTGGGAAGATTGCAGATATTCCTATAACATTGTTCTGCCATGAGCAACAACACGGCACAACTGAGTTAGTGCACATTAAGCCTACAGAACTTGAGCCTGAACCAATGCAGCGCGAGAAATAAAAACATCTGTTTCTTCAATGACATCAGACATGAACCCAGAAGACCAAAACATGCTACGCACGGTATTGTTCAAGAACTGCTCAGTGAAGTGAGACACACTTGGACAGTGCTTGCACATTTAGCATTATCTTGTGCTTCGGGATCATATACCACACTTAATTGAATATAGGTCGACCTTTTTTTCTCAAAATGTTCATAGCCAGCTATCGACCTATATTCATGACCAAAAAATCTCGACCTATATTCACAATCAAACCAACCAAAAGTGCTGAGCTTATGGCATTCAACTGCTGCGCCCCCTGTTCTTCAAGCAGCTTCTGCTACATACGCACATTATATACCATACAATCTAGAATAAAGACCGCTAGCCATGCTTCTGGTGACACCTTCCGGCCACAGACGCACTGGCACTAACCAGAGGCCTCACTGCCTTGCTCTTTGTTCATTTTACGATCGGCGTGACAGGGTGACGATTGCAACGATGCCACGTCGGCAGAACTACACAGGTGACTTCAAGCACCAAGTGATACTTTTTGCCGAGGACTCGGGCAATTGTGCCACGCAGTGCGAGTTCTGTGTAAATTAGAAGTTGGTTGGCGTTGGCAAAAGCAGAGGGACCGACTGTTTGCGTGCAACGAACGGCGTCACGCTTTTCGCGGCCTAGCAGCCGGCAGCGAGGACGACGTCGTTTGGGAAGCCGCGGATACTTACGAAGAATTTGATGACGACAGCATACTTCGCACATCTGACGAAGATGACAGCCCTGGCAGCGATTAGGGTACTAAGTTATGTAAATAAAGGTGCGCTACGTTCAAGTCTTTCTGTTATGAGGAAAAAAAAAAAGGCTGACCTATATATGAATATTTTTTTAATTTCTTATAAAACAGTATAGTAGGGGTCAACCTATTTTCGTGCCAGACCTATTTTTGAGTAAATATGGTACCTGCCGCATCACAGCCATACAGGTGTTTTCCCGCAGCCCGTAATTTTATCAAACTTCAAGTTGATGACAACTTGGTGAAGGGCATCATTCAACCGAGTGACAGTGAGTACGCCACACTAACGATTGTGGTTAACAAGCTGAACCATCTGACAATGCTTTGAGGAATGGGGCACGATCACAGAAAACTCAACGCAAATAGTGTTAAACCACCTTACCCAGTGCCATTTATCGAAGATATGATATCAGACATAACAAGAGACTAATCGAAGTACTTCACTATCATGGATGTCAAGGCCGCTTTACTAACGATGTGAGTGAAGGAAGATGTCATATAGGCTTTATTTCTCACGTCTAATGGCAAATATGAATACCCGAGAATAGCCTTCAGCTTCTGCAAAGCTCCACAAACGATGCAGAAAGTGATGCGCCACGTATTTGGTGGCTTGCCACAAACAGCTATGTACATAGATGACATCGGCCAAAAAGCATCTACAGTTTCTGAATCACTGAAGCTCTTGAAAGATGCTCCCGCTCTACCACCAAATCATCAGGACCCAATCAGCAGCACCCGGGCCATCCTCGGCCTGGATCTAAAAAAAGTGTTCGACAATGAAGCACAAGCAGCAATCCTGAGCCGAATTAACAAGCTCAACCTGGGCGAGCGAAGCAACAACAATACCAAAAACTTCCTGTCATGCCGCATGGTCACCCTTAAAGTCCTCTGCATGACATTCGATGAATCTACCTTTGGAAGCAACGGCACTCCCCAAGGGTTGGTAATATCTGCGCTTCTTTTCAACCTCACGATGATGGATCTGCCTTGGCAAGATTGACGACCTCCACCACGCTTTGTATGCATACGATATCACCTTGTGGGTCTACTAAGGAAGCGACAGGCAGATAGAAGGCACCTTAGAAGCAGCAGTATCTGCAATAGAGACCTATCTCCGAGACACGGGCCTCAGCATCCTCCGCTCATATTGGAGCTACTAATCTACCGCCGGCGCCGCCGGTGCAAACCCATCAGTGAACCATGTCAGTGAAAAAATAGAATTGTATACACAAGACGGCTCCTGCATTCCCCGAGTTCCAAAGATATGCATCCTCGGCATGCACATAGCTGCCAACGAATCAAACGGCGGAACTGTCTGAAAGATCGAGGGCAAGGTTACAGCAGCTACCTGCCTGATCAAACGAATTACAAACAAGCACACAGAAATAAAGGAGGAACTCCGCCGCTCTGCGGAGGTCCAACTTCAAAACACAAGAGTGGGCAGTCCAGAGGGCCCGAGAGGTGGCAACGAGACAAGGCCTTGAATTTCCCTCATGGGAGACCTGAGCCCAGGTTCTAAACAATAGAGCTGCAATATGGCGACGACAGAGTTGATGCACAACAATCTGTCTTCACAGCAGAAAAGTTGTTAAATGTTCGTCTAGTGTCATGCGCTTCATTAGCGGCAAACATAAATGTTTCTTAATATGTGCAGGTTGGCATTTAAGAAGCAGCCAGAAACGGGAATGCACCCTCAAGTTCGGGGTGCCAGGTGACGTTGTAAGTTATGAACAAACTCGATGGGGCAAGAATTCTAGACATTCCTGCAGAGGCTCTTGCTGTGCTCCGGGAAATTCAGCACGTGATGAAATATGATGAAGTCCCCACCCTATTTGACTTCAATGGGCTGGTTTACCAGGCAGAATATTTGGTTTTTGTTTGTGAAGAAAAGGCAATGTTTCGTTATGTGGCTATATCATTTGACCTAGTAAGCATGCGTGGAATAAAAATACAATACATATAACCTAGTAAGCATGCGTGGAATAAAAATACAATACATCGACTACTCGTCTTTGCAGGTGACATGCCCAGCGTGCAAACTGCAATTGAAAGGAAAAGCTTTATGCGAAGGAGCATACCACTTTGTGATCAAAGAGGGCTCAGCTACCCCCGACCTGAAGTTGTGTGGCTAAGCAAGCTGATCTGCACCTTCGCTGAAAAAGCGCTACGCTCAGCAAAGATCAACTACTGTGGTCAAATATGCAAGCTACTCTCAAGGACTGTGCTTCCACACTTCACAGGTTGCCCTCTGATGTGGTGCGCCACTTAGTACCATAGCGAAGAACTGTGTGAGCTCTTCGAAAAACTGCTAAGGCCATTCTTGGCCAACTGGGCCAGAGATCTCAACAGCTCTCTACAAAGCATACTGAAGCTTTCTCAGAATCACTTTCCCGCAAATTCCTTCGCTTGTATATTATTGTGGCTGTGCACATTTTAGTAATAAATTGCACGTATCTCAGACTGTTTACGAAGAATCATTACTTATAATGGTTCGATTCATGTTATCCGGCCATTTAGGTCGTAGAAATAAATATATGTCACCATGCAGGAGTGAATGCAACAGAACGTGGATGATTATAACATACACTGAACCTCGGTTATATAGTTGATATTGAAGTCAGAGTCACTATGCTTTGATCACCCACAACATTGCTAAAAAATCATTCTTCGTTACCATATGAGCAAAGCAAGATGAGGATCGTGGTGCATATGCTTTTGCACATGCATCAAGAACCATCTACCACTGTTTCGGACAAAGTGACTGCAATCTTGTCATGAGCACGCCTCAAGTGAAGCATGACATAACACTGATCCAAACCAGACGAAACTATCCGCGCAGATAGCTAGCTAGCTCATTGTGGCTGGCAAGAGCTTTGGGAGAAATACTTGCGTCACCAATAGCTAGCGCCGTAGCCGATGTGGCGGGTTGAAAGGAAACTAGCGTTCTCACAGGGGAAGAGGATTATTCGGCGGGCCGCCCCAAAGGGGGAAACCGAGCAGTCGTGGTACCACGAACGAGGTGACGACACAGCTTAACTTGTGGGACACCAGTATCGGCCTTCCCTTGGGGCACGGAGCTGAGGACAGCTCCAACTAAGATGGAGATTGTGTCCATGTCAGAGCACTGCTGCTCAGTGTTTATAGCATGCACCATACCACAAACTCTATATGTTCGAACTCGCACATTTTCTGCGAGGGCATACCTAGAATTCTGCCTGCACTGCCAACAGTGACGGGCCCCCCGTGAGGTGAAGAAAGCCCATCTCGACCGAGGAGCCAGGCTGGAGCCACCTGGCAAGGCAGTTAGCTTTGAGGCACGAACTGGGACGGATCGCAAAGCAGCCAGATAAATGACATGTAACTTTTTTTTTTCCTAGCAATTTGCCTTAAAATCGTAACACTGCATTCTTTTTTTATTTCTCTGACACGTGTGTGACCGGCTACTGTTAGGAAGGAAGGAATTTCAACGACGATGTGGAGTAAGGAAGGATGCTCTGAGCCCTGGAAACAAGACTCATTCAGTTACTCGTCGATGAACTTTATCTTGACCTTTTGCTTTTGTTTTTCACTGTGTAAATAAGTTTCCTGGGAGTGCCATCAACCCTGCCTGTTCTCATTTTCGAAACTTCTGCAATTCAGTTTTTCCATTCCAAAGACCCTGACCTGCTAACAAATGAATGGGAGATTTGACAAAGCCAAGATGCCATGATAGTCCACAACTGAAGACTGAAGCAAGGTTTCAGAACTGTGTAACATGATTTGAAAAATGACTGCTTATGATTAAATATTTTTTGCAGAGATGTGTAAAATTAGGGAAGAATAGATGCAGTGTGGAAGGGCAAAACTAAGTACTTTTAGTAGTATGCCTCCAAACAACCCCTTAAGCACCACTTCTGGCTGTATAAACTTATTTATGAGGGCACACTTGAATAAAGTAGTAAAGCATGGCATAATTTGGCATGCACCCCTTGTTCTTTATGATGCTGAGCACCAACGCTATACCCTTCGGTAACTAGAAAAGGCCTCATCACTCAAGATACACACAACCAGCAGCCGCATCACGTTCAGTGCAGATGTAGAATATGAACAAAAAAAATCATCATGGTTGCCAGGTCAATGCTGCCTAAATTCCTAAAACTGGCTGGCTAGACCACATGTGCGTGAGGACATGCGGTTTTCACCACCAGTTGAGTCTCAGGGGAGAGCAGGTTCACTGTGGGTGAAGCTGATGTGCTGCACTGGTGATGCAAAGGCACTGTACAAAAGCGTGACCAGGCAGGAGCTGCCTACAGAAAAATGAGTCAGCTTGCTTTTCCATCTCCGTCACTTCTGAAAAAGAAAAAAAAAAACCTCACTGCCAGATACACGCAGCTGAAAATATAAACTGCTTACTCTAGCAATAAACAACATGCGTCAATGTGCCAATGGCTTCAAGGAAAAAAAAGCCTTTTGTTTCTAACACAGCAGCTAGGAATTATTTGCTACTCGCATGTTGTGAATGTTTGATCCCGACTGTGAGCATATCATTTAAATGCTAGCGGTCACCTTGAAACTCTATTGAATCAAGCCCCAAGAAGCCACTATGCAAGACTCAACTGTCAATGTTCTGGCATTTTTGCACTTCTTTCACAATGGGGAACAGCTCTGCAACAACAGTAACAGTGTCGACAGTTGCTGCTCCATTTGTAACAATCGAGTCTGCCTAGCTAGGAGGATGGGTTCCTATACTGTCAAATATGAATTCTACTTACTCATCAGCAAATGCTGCATTCAAAGTGCAACTCGAGGTGTCGATGTTGAGCACCATGCTGTGCCCGTCTGGCACGCACACTGCTAGTGATGCCAGAGGCATGACGATTAAGCTGGCCTCTTTTCAAGATGCCAGTAGCTTTTCTCCTCGATGTGCTTGAGAATTGCAAGGCCTCTTGACTGGTGATGAACTAGTCGAGTAGATCCTTGAATCTGTGGCACACACCCACGCTGGGGGATGAACGTGATGAGGTACATGATGATGATGATGCCTCTACCATGGCTCATACCCACTCAGGGCAATTGATGATAACTGATTATGACTGATGTGATGAGGCACACGTTGACGTCATCTTCTATTGTACCGCATTTCCTTTTCCTTTGTATTCTTGATAGTAGAGTTAACTTGAAACCCTGCATTAAAAGTCAAATTTTAATACACTGCGTGTCAACAGGGCAACTCAGGTGAGTCCAGTTCTGAGATCAGCTAAGACATTGAGGTGAACTTGCCCTGCAATTCGATGTTCATCTATGGCATTGCGAGAGAGATGATTTATTTATTATTTATTTATTTTTATTTATTGATACTGCAACTCCTTCACGAGTTTTAGCAGGCTGAGATAGATACAATACATGAACAAAATTACATATTAAGATTTATATACAGGAAGATTACAATAATGTTAATAATATTATTGGTAATAATAATAGTAATATTAACAATAAACAAATAAAAGAAAACAGACACATGCAATAAAGATAACTAATTCATGTTCAGTGACCCAAGAAAGCATTTACTATTGGTGTAAATGAAATTTACAGAGAAGGCAAGAGGGTTAGGGGGAGACAGAAGGTTAAGTGGGCAGACAAGAATATGAAGTTTGCGGGTATAAATTGGCAGCAACAAGCACAGGACCGAGTTAACTGGCGGAACAAGGGAGAGGCCTTTGTCCTGCAGTGGACATAGTCAGGCTGATGATGATGATGTAAATGAAACAAAGCAAGAGATGCAAACAGACAGTAACTATAAAAAAAATAACTGATCATGTTTAAGTCATCAAGAAACTATGAGAATGCTGAGAAAGAAGTTGCTTCAACAATTTTGTTGCTAAGGTTATTCCAATCTGTGACTGTTCTCATAGAAAAAAGAATACTTGAAGCAGTCGTTATGAGAACGGAAAGGAGTGACTGATAGTTTGTGTCTTTGGCGCGTTGAATAACAGGAGGAGAACGAAATCCATTTGGTAGCATTGACGTTATAGTGCCTCTTGATTAACTGACATAAGAATTCTAAATGTGATGAGCGGTTTCTCTCGCCTAAGGGCTTTAGGTTAGCTCGAGCTTGCAGGTCACGTACTGAGCTGCGTCTAAAATCTTTATAAATGAACTATATATGGCTCTTTTTTTAGTCGTTTTCTAGCTTCAGAATATTACCTTTCGTATAGGGATCCCATATAACAGCAGCATAGTCTAAAACAGGTAGGACAATGGAATGGTATGCTAAATTTCTTACAGCAGGGGTAGCCAAAGTAAACGTTTTCCTTAAAAAGAATAATTTTCTATAAGCATTAGCTGTAACATAATGAATATGTTTGTTCCACCTTAGGTCAGTTGATATCCATAGCCCAAGATATTTGTATTCGGACACTTAAGACAAACTCGCATTGTTGAAACTATATGTAAAAATAAAGAACGTTTTCTTTTGAATTACTCTCATGAAAACAGTTTTGTTGAAGTTTATACCCATCTGCCATTGATTACACCATGAAGCAACACATTGGAAATAATTGCTTTAGAGTGCCTAGTCCGATTGATCGTTAACCTCTGTATAAAAAACACAGTCGCCCACCTACAATTTTATTTTTACAGAGATGTCTTTTACTATATCATTTATATATACCAGAAAAAGGATTGGCCCTAGGACCGACCCCTGCGGGACACCTGATTGCACTGGCAGGTAATTAGATTGACGGCTTTTAAATGCATGATGGTGATTGTTTAGGTTTACGTTGAAATCCAATTAACCAGATGGGAGTTTCTAAGCAGGCAACGTAATTTAAATAATAATTTGCTGTGTAATACTTTGTCGAAAGCTTTCGAAAAGTGCATAAAAATGGCATAAATTTGTTTAACATTATTTACTGACACAGAAAAATCATGAATGGTAGCTACAAGGTGTGTACAAGTTGAGTACCCTTTCTGAAGTTCATGCTGGCATTCTGTCAAGATTTTCATTGCATCTAAAATTCCACGATGTGTTTGTGTATTATGTGTTCTAATATTTTGCAGCTGCTAGACTTTAAAGGTATAGGTTGGTAATATTCTATACAATTGAAGCTCCCCTTAACAGTTCTTGAGCTAATTGTATGCATTACATACAAGTGTGGGCTTATAAATACACACTGCCTCTCCTTCTTGCATTGTATCCTGGCTACAACCACGTATCACGCTGGTGCCAGTTAATGTAACCACTATGGAAGTAATGAATAGCACTAATAACAGTTTAACCGACTATTAATCCCAATAACAATATAATGTTTCAATTGTTGTGATGGTTCTCGTTTCTTAATGTGTGACCAAAGAATACATTTTGTAAATTGAGTGAACACGAGAGAATTGAACAAAAACATTAATTGCATCTAATAGCATCATCCACACATGTACTGAGAACGTAAACGTGATTCAACCAGTGCTCCTGCCAGGCTGGCAATGTCGCACAGCTTTGGTGCCCACCGACAAACGATGTGTTTGCGTTCCCTCGTCAACACTCGCGCGCCCAGGTTGTAAGGTCGCCTGTCACCAGGGTTGAGCACAAATGCCACTAATTTTCGCGCTCCTGTGTTGCTAGGGGCATCATTGATATCAATAACCACATATGATTTCCGATTCGGCACACTCAGCCTGCGAAATAATAAAGTAATGACATGTCCTTAGAACCTTCATAAGTGGATGTCATAGGTTTATATATTCTTTCGCCAAGAACGAATGCCGCACTCACCGCGTCTTCGTCGTCGAGGTCTCGGCAGGTCGTCGGTGCTAGCCAGATAAGGTATGAGCTGGACAAACTGTTGTTGCAAGTCGTTGGTGCTGGTCAGACAGCGCGCGAGTGGTTCTTAAGATAGAGAAAGGAAGAGAAAAGTGAGCCCCGTTATTGTCTGCTTCAGTGAGCGACACCGCCACAGGGCTCACAGGGGATGGGGGTGAGGAGGGATAAAAGAGTAGAAGTAAAGGTATAGAAAAGAGGAAGAAGAAGCAACAACAAACTGAGGGGATAGGAGAGACGTTCATCGACTGTGACTGTGAGGCTCGACTGTGAAGAAGCTGCCCGGGCTCAGAATCGGGCGGCAGTATCCTTATTGTTCTTTGAGAGTTCGTTATTTTCCGGTAACTGTATTGGTCTTTCTCAGCTGAAGCGAGTCATTCAATCTTGATGTCATTGTCTTCTCCCGGCCAAGGGCACTCCCCTTGGTTAGCTTCCACTCCCGCCAAGGATTGGCCGATAGACTATTTGTTACGCAGTGGAGCGAGAAGTGTTCCTGTGGCGCTGGTACCTACAGATGGGGGCAGTATTCCGATGAAGAACCCAAAGGCGATTCAAGTGGAGCTTCGAAAAGCCACTTCGCATCTCCAGGAGATCACTGAGGTCCGCCAGTTTGGTCGCGGAGGCATCATATGCTGTTCCGCAGATCAGGAATGCATACGTGAGCTCCTGCAATGTTCCGAATTCGCAGCGCATCCGGTAAGCCCATTTATTCCGGCACACCTCGCATGCTTGAAAGGATTAGTCCGCGGTGTAGACACAAGCCTGACACCTGCAGAAGTGCTTGATTTGTTTTCGGTGGCGGGTGTAATTTCAGTGTACAGGTGCACCCGTACAATTGACAACATAAAATCCCCAATGGAATCGGTGATAGCGACCTTTTTAGGAACAATCCGACCTTCCGAAATTAAGGCATGGCCACTGATCTATAAGGTCGAGCCACTTTCCCCCAAACCCCTGCAGTGTTTGAAATGTTGGCGATATGGACATAGCGTCAGGGGGTGCCGATCAGTTCTTAGATGCCGTCTGTGTGGTGAAAATCATGACAGCCGCAAGTGCAGCTCTGAAAAAGAGAGGTGCTGCTTATGTAATGGGGCACACCCTGCAGACTCCGCAGACTGTGCAGCAAAAAAAAGGGAGCTGGCCATATTGGATATTGTAGAACGCAAGAGGTGCTCTCGGAGAGAAGCCGTTGCAGAAATGCAGGAGAGATCCAAAGGATATGCAGGTGTTGCAGCACGTAATACCACCGCCATGGATGCATGTCTCGCAACATCTATCGCAGAGGCCGTAGAGAAGGCTATGGAAAAGGCAATGGAACGCCTCGCAAACAATCTTTTTGAAAGCTTGGCACAATTGGTTTCCAATCAACTATCTCGAATTCTAGGTGGAGCATCTACGAACGATTGGGCTCCTCAGGCATCATTGGTATCGCAGCGTACGGATATAGAAAGTGCGACAACACGTCAGCGAGCGGTTTCTCCTGAGGCAGGGACTTCCAAAACAACGGAAGACGGTGATCTTACGGATGATTCGGAAGCATGTGCAGATATGGATATGGACCCTCATAAGGCTCTGAAGTGAACCCGATCTCCCCAATAAAAAAACTCTTCGCATAATTCGAAATATAAAAAGTATCTATCCAAAAAAGAATTCTTTGAGAACATGTCTAAGAAAGACTTTTTGCGAAAGGACATTTTGGACCAAGCAGTTTCTGCGACGGTTCTGTCGCCAAAATAGGTTCACTAACCGTATTACAGTGGAATTGCAGATCTATATTTTCCGCAGCCACAGACTTATCATACCTTTCTTCACAACTTTCCCGGGATATTATATCACTGCAAGAAACCTGGCTTTCAACCAGCCAGAAGTTTTACCTAAAAAATTATCGGCTATTTCGATTGGACCGACCTAGCAGAGGTGGTGGGCTTGCTGTCTTGATAGCAACTAAGTTTAGTCACAAAGCTACGATCTCTTATCGTTGTGTGACTCCAGATTGTGAAATTTTGATAGTAGACATAATATTACCAGATGCTTCTCCCTTGTCCTTTGTAAATGCGTATTTCCCAGCCGGGGTGCAAGACACACGAAGTCTAGACGATATGTTTTCTGCCTGCAGAAAGGATATATTAATCACTGGAGACTTCAATTTACATCATGTGGCCTGGGGTTTCAAAACAGATTTAAGCGGAAAACGCTTGTGGGAATGGGCTATTGACAAGAATTTATCTTGTTTAAATTCGCAATCTGCTACTTTTGTCCGAGGTCTCTCTAAATCTGTAATTGACTTGACATTTTCAAGCTCATCTCTAAATATATGTTCGTGGCAAACTTTAGACTGTGCCACTAACAGTGACCACTTGCCTATTAGTTTTGTACTGAACTTTCCAAGAATACATGTCGCCGAAAAGGCCCGCTCATTCCTCAACTATAAAAAATTAGAAAAAAACTTGAGGGCTACTTTTGATCACCGCAAGGACATACAAGGTGATATTAGGGCTATGAGTCTGTGTGCAGTGTTAAAAAGATCAGTAAAAGACGCAACGTTTAAATTAGACTCGGCCACAAGAGGTTCTTTTAGTCCATGGTGGACTGAAGAGTGCATGAGGAGCTATAGAAAACGGAAAGCTGCATGGAAACAACTACTGGTCAACCAATGTCCAAAAAATTGTTGTGATTATAAATTCGCAGCAGCAGACTTCAAACGCACAGTAAGTACAGCAAAAGATGGTTATAATATGAAACGACATGAGTATCTTTCTAGGGCTAAAAACAAAAAAGCGCTCTTCAGATTTTTAAGATCTCAAAAGATGTTACCACCCGCTGAAAACATTGACTCTTCTGTTCTTTCCCCCCGTGAGCTCTCTGATTTAGTAGAAAATATTGCGAAAGGGCTCCAAGATAGATTTACGTCAACTATACCACTGCACATTGTGAACCCAATGGCAGGCGAGGATTTCGAGGAGGTTACTTTAGATGAGCTGGCAGAGATAATAAGGCACTTATCTCCTTCGGCACCTGGACCAGACGGGATAACAAATGCAATGATAAAAGTAATATTCGAGATTTGTCCTACTGAAGTACTTAATTTGGTGAATTTTTCTTTGAGAAAAGCTTGGATACCTGCGGAATGGAAGCTGTCTAAAGTGATTCCACTTCTTAAAAAGCAGGAAAAAGGATTCGCCTTGGACAATGTAAGGCCGATATCACTCACGTCAAATCTGGTTAAGCTAATTGAAAGAGTTTTGAATGCCCGGGTAATAAGATATATTAATAATAACGCAATATTAAACCCCAGTCAAATTGGTTTTAGATCTGGTTGCTCAATATGGTGTGCGCATGTTGATTTAGAGAGCCGAATACAACTGGCTCGACGTCGGCGCCAATACTGTGCTTTAGTTACTCTAGATTTGGCTAAAGCGTACGATAGGGTTGAGCATTCAATTTTATTAAAACAGATGGAATATCACCACTTTCCCAACTACATCACTGCGTGGGTGTCAGAGTTTTTAAGAGGAAGAGAATATTACTGCTTTAAAGATGGGTACTCATCGAATAGATATAAGCAGACACGTGGCGTACCACAGGGGGCTGTCCTGTCGCCAGTTTTATTTAACATTTTCTTAAGCTCCATTCCATCAACTAAGGATATTCAGTTATATGTGTACGCGGACGATATTGCTTTCTTTGCAAGTAATACCGACCTTCAATCATTATACCAGAGTCTACAAAATTATCTCAATATGATAGAAAGATGGCTTAAAAATATTCATATGACCCTGAACGTAAAGAAAAGTGTGCTTCTTGCATTCTCTTTTCTGCAGCCTATCAATATCTCGTTAATGTACAGTAATGAGCTCATTCCACAGGCGAATTCCCTTAAATATTTGGGCATCATATATAATGACACATTAAATTGGAGAAGTCACATTGATGATGTGTACTCCAAGGCAACACGGGCCATGGGGTGGCTACAGAAGCTTGCAAACCGTAAAGCGGGTTTAAGAAGAGATGTGTTAATAATGATATATAAACTTTATGTGCGGCCCATCATGGGATTCGGATGTGTATTATTTTCTGGCAGCGCAGCTTATAAAATGAGACCCCTAATACTGCTGGAAAGAGAAGCGTTGCGTTTGTGTCTGGGTCTACCAAAGTTTGTTGCAAATAACGTGTTGTATATGGAAGCTCGCCTACCTTCTCTGCTAAATAGGTTTAAAATTCTTACTGTGCAAGCATTCTTAAAGATATACAGTTCACAACAAAAACTCTCATTTTACGCTTTCATTCAAGAACCGACTTCATTTTTCGAAACCCATTGGTCGCGACTACACATCCCGCAAATAGTATTTGCACAAGCGCTACTAAAGCAACTGAATGTAAAAATTAGACATATTGGTCCAATACACAACCTAAAGTCAATGCTTGGCATACAATTCGATGATATATTTCTTCATAACGCAAAACAATTGGCATATAGGTATTTAAATGACCAGTCAGCAGATTATCTAGCTCACCTAGAGATAAGTAATATCATAGCGACTGATGCATCTGTGTCAAAAGAAAAGGCTGGGGTTGGCATCGTCTCTCCTTCTTTGGACTGGTCCTTTTCGATTCGACTCCCAGATTATACCCCGGTATTCATTGCAGAATTATTGGCCATTGTTCTTGCCCTACGCAAATTACCCTCCAGCGAATCATTAGCAGTTATCATTACAGATTCGTTATCAGTTTGTAATGCACTTTCTGCGGCAGTAAATTCAGAGCTGATGAATACATTTCGGCATTTAGTACCGAAAAACGTAAAAAACTGCATTTGCTATGGGTACCAGGCCACCGCGGATTATATTTGAACGAAATGGCGGACTCTTTAGCAGCAGTATCCCTGGGTGGGCCCACCATCCCAGTTTTGCCAGATACGGCTTATGTAACCGCGCTAAGGTTCCGAAATGCTTGCCTGCAATGGGGAAAAGGTAATTTGGATAAATTTAAAGACTTCGAGCATTCGAGCTATTGCTGGAATAAACAGTGGTGTGTATCTCGCCAGTTAGAGGTCACTTATACCAGATTGCGCTGTGCAGTTCCACAACTAAATTATTACCTTAACAAAGCTCGGCTCAAGGCGTCACCGCTATGCATTTGGTGCAACGAAATTGAAACAATTGAACACTTCTTTTTATTCTGTCATCGTTATTCTTATCAGAGAAAAAGATTTTTAGTAGCCCCATTACAAAAGCTAGGAATACAAGTAAATCTACCAGTAATTTTGTAACTTGGCGGAACTTCATTTGGTTACTGCCACAGGGATACATGCTCCGCTGTGTTTGATTACATCAACGCAACTAAAAGATTACCATGCTAGTGAACCCCTACCTTTTCAGATCTTTAGTTTATAATTCGTAGTTATGTCTTTCAAAAACAAAAGATGGTTTGACCGCTTGCTTAGCAAACATTTTTGTTTTTTGGTAGTATTATTTTAAGCTACTTCTTCAGATTGGCTTCATTTTCATTTTAGTTTCATTTAAGTATCCTGCCGCCCGGTTCTTGGCCCATCCCCCTTAGTGGGTAAGCGCCATTCATCAGAGGCCATCAGCATCAGCATCAGGAGAGACAGGAAAGGTGGAAGCACGGTCACTGGAGTCCGAGGACGGGGTACACTTGCGAGAGATGTTGTCGGCGTCTGTAGATGGCGTAGAGCAGGCCCAGTAGGTCAGAGCTGCGCTGTCGTCGAAGACCGTCGGCGACAGGAGGTGACGTAGGGCCAGCCCAGTCGGCCAGAGCTACGATGACGCCGAAGGTCGCGAGCGCGCGGGCGCACAACCGGTCGGCACGAAATCCAGGGAGCGAGTCCCTGGTCAGACAGGACATGTGCAGGAGATAGGCAGGAGCAACAGTTCTTGGGAGTCGTCCACGCTATCAAGGCGTGACCGGTCTCGGGCAGTTGTCAGTAGTCCTAGCAGGGCATGACCGGGATAGGACCGACGGGAAATTAATGTCACAAGACTTGGTTTGTTGGTTAGTGGTTCGTAAGGAAAAGGAAGAAGGCACTTAATTTTTGTCTGCCTACAGGCGACACGGCGCAGTGCCTTCACAAGACTTGCTCCCGTTACGGTTGGTCTCTCAACTGTCTCAATCCTTTCCCCTAAAGTGTAGTGAGCACACGTGCGGATTACTCGGTCGTGTAGCACGATGTCGACACTTCGAGCGCATGGGTTCACCCTGCGAAACGTCGGATACATTGGTTGAAGCGCAGCGTGCACCATTCGGGCATCCGGCCACATTGCATGGACGCAGCATCTTGCACAAAATTGCGGTTAGAACTTTGATTTTCGGCTAGCACGCGAGAGAGCGAGTTTGGCAGCCGAACACGCCCTTGCAAAGCCCGCGCAGCCGAGTGCGCGACACCAACCACAGTACAAGTAACTTTTTTTGTGAATCACATAGAAAGCTTGAACAGCACTTAATGACGTTTCGTCACGCGCATGCAATGAGCTAATTTAAACTAGCAAGTGACCAGTTTGATTATTATTCATTTTTATGAGAGCATACTGCGCCATCGAGCTGTTGTTCGAATGTCCCGCAGGTGGCGCGACTCGTGTACTCGATTGTTCACTCGATGCGTGCGCATCGAGCAGCAAATTAATGCATTAGTCCATATGTGTGCCGCTGATGTGCCAGGAGGCGGTGGTGTGCCTTACGTGAACAATATGCCATATTTGTACCACATCACGACCGGCCTTGCAAATGATTGTCGTGACAGTTATTGCGAATTTGGGCCGAGAAGTTCTGGCCGTATTCCTATTTGGTTTGCAGGAGACACTTAAGCCTCTTTTTTTTTTTTTTTTCCTAATATGCCACTAGGCACTCGCTAGGACGTGTAAAGGCGCAATCGATGCCGTACAACAAAGTAGTCGTGTAATTTATTTCAGCTTTACAATTCAGGCAGAATTACAAGAAAACTAGTTTACATGTCTTTTAGCCCTTTGAGGGTTGATGGGACGAATGTGTCCCACTTACGGTAAAAGCATACGAGTAGGAGCTTTCTCTGCTGCTTTGTGTTGCTATCATCTCATTTATATATATATATATATATATATATATATATATATATATATATATATATATATATATATATATATATATATATATATATATATATATATATATATTTGGCACATTTGCGATGCGTGGTATCAGTGATACGTTCAGTTTAAATACGCGTTGTGCTGTTGAACGTTTCTGTAAACGCAGTGTAGCATTGTATGCAAGATAGCTAATGTTCTAGATTTATGGTATCTTCTCCTTTTCTGGATCTTGAAGTAATTTTAGCATGTAACTGCAGATTTTCTTTCAAAATTGGAGTAGTATATTGACCAAAAATCATGTTGTAAGTGCACTTGACAAAAGATGAAGCAATCCCCTACATAACGTGCATGCTCAGCTGTTTTCTTCAAGTGAGAAAGGTATTATTGTGTTGCAAATCAGCACTTTTTTATAAAGAAAGACCCAAAGTTCTTTTTTATTCTTTTTTACCACGATAGCAGTGGCAATTAGAACAAAAGCTGCCGCTAAAATGCTGTTTCTAAAATTGAGGGTCAAAGGAAAAGAATAACGAAATTGATGCTTTAGACAGCCAGGAATCGAAATAGAAGACAAATGCACAATATCTATGAGAAAAACAAATATCTCAATCCTGAATAGTGTTCACAAATCTGATGCAGCAGTTGTAAACATAATCTTACAGTATTCAATGCATTCAGTGACATCACATCGATGTGGCTTAATTGTCGTGATTAATGATTATCATATTATATATGGGCAGACAATCAGGTGTAACTGAGGTGTTTGTCCTTATCCACACCAACCGAAGAGACAGAAAGACGCTAAAACGGTTGATATATGCAAAGACCTCAGACAGAGCCATTGGGCTGAACACAACAGGCATGAGGTACAGATCTGGAAATAAGGTACCCCGCAAATTTTTCTTCGCACAGTTTTTGAAGTGTCCCTCTGTACAACTTGCATCGTGCCTTAAATTTGGCAAAAGAATGGCAGCTTAATGTCCTCATGAGACAGGTGTTGCCCTCTTTTTTATGGGTCAATGAAACACATACGTCCCACATTTTGCTCGTAAACTACTAGTTATATTTTGGTAAAACTTGCTTGACACTGTTTCTAAGCACACTATTTAGGCATTCCACCGGCATGATTTCTGTTATCATGCGAAAAATATTGATGGACCCACAAAGGGTTAATCAGGTGCTGAATGGCACAAAGAATTGTTGGTTAATTAAGTTTGGAACATCTGTTATATGTGCCGCAGCTTGCTGTATGCAATTCAGGTTAGCCCCCTCATCACAGTCATCCTCACACACAGTGGCACATTCCCAGGTGAAGGGGGAATTAAGTGGGCAGCCAATACAGTTTGTGCAAACTACAGCTGACACAAGACAAAACACAGTTGTATTCTCGTGTAACAGATGCGGGTAAAAGGAATTTCTGGATGTACCAACGTAGATGAAAATTGTCCTGCTGCAATAAGATTGTGACGTAAGAAAGATAGCCATCATTGCCACGCTAAGATAGGTACCACTGCTAGATTGAGGAAACATAGGGCTTTTTCTCAAGTTTCATAAGAATTAATATTTTACAGTTGGCTGTACATTAGAAGACACAGACATAGGCTTATCTCTGCAGATGACTGTGCTTAGTGCCATGTATTAAAATGACATTTGAAAAAGGACTGTGCAAGCTGCAAGACGCTACTAAAGTCATCTGGACTCCTTGCCGGTTTTCGGCAACTAAGATTAGCAACTGCGCAAGACCATTCGACTGCTGTTGTATTAATCCTCTTTCTATAACATAAATAGTGTGCCGCAGCAAGAAACAGATTGAAAGACAGAAAATATGAAGAAGTAATATGTACTAGTTGGAGATTAGTCTACAGTATCATACATGAACTGACCATTTATACCAATGCTATCTGACAGCTACTTGCTAAAATTGCGTTTCTCAGCAGTATCCGGAATCAAGATAGCTTCCTACTCATAAGTGAAACACCAGAGTGCACAATTAATCAAGGATGGAGAGGGGTATGACATGTAACTGTACAAAAGGGTTGCACGGGGGCGGGGTAAGAAGTGGCACCAGCGTCGGAACAGCAGCGCATCTATCTTTTATGGTTTTCACGTAGGCAATCAACCGCATTCTGTTGTACATACAGCAGTGTCATGTTCAATGTCACACATACAGCCTGTTGTCACCGTTCGTCATTTCGACAGAACCGATGAATGGCGCCACCAAATAACACTTACTCTGCCACGGACCACAGAGATAATCGCAGATGCCGCTAGAAGCCCAAGCGAATGACATCACTTGCAACCCTCCTATACATACACAGGACTAGTGTGGATGTGATGTCTACCATTTGAATGCCACTTCTGCTAGTATCCACTTTCTTTTCTTTTTAACACAGCACAAATTCCCGAAAATAGAGCTCAATTCGCTTGATTACACTTACAGCTCACCAAGATCTCAATCATAATACACGAAGAGCACATCAGACCCTTGATGTTGTGCAAAAAAGAATAGCATAAGAAATGGCATCTGCAAAATTGCAAAAGGACAGCCCAGAGAGTGAAAGAGGTATAAAATAACTAGGCTTCTGCAAATAGTTCCAAGTGAATAGTGATTTGGTTCGAATAATTTCGAATCGAATTTGAATAGTACGTATCATATATAAGGAAAAGTGAGCATATTTGTTATAACCTAACCAACCAGCACAATATGTTTTTAAATTGATACAAAGAATGTTCTAACATCATTCTCTTTGGTTTAAAAGAAAGTGGAAGCAACTCGCAATAGTAGCAGGATTTTACTTTAGGGAGAATGCTAGGAAAACCTGTAAAGTATGTTGTTTTAGAATTTACTATAACTGGAGCATATAAGCCGGTATAAGAAGCTTTTACACTTAAGAAAAAATGAATCGATGCCAGGGTAATTTGTTCATTTAATCTTGAAGTGGGGTTTTGCAGCGGTGTGCATTTTTTCCGGAAAGATTCACGGTGCAACAACAGTTCACTACAGTGAAACCATCTTTACAAGGGGTTACAGGCAGACTAATTCTCTACATTCATGCGTTCATTTTGAATACTTCGAAATTTCTGATAATTTCAAATCAAAGTGAATTTGAGTACATTCAAATTCATTCAAATATTTGCACAAGCCTACTAAGTTTCTTACAGGAACTGAAATGGTACTTCAAAGGAACTAGTGTGCAGGCTTCAAAATTGTTGCCCAATGGCTGATAGGGATGACAGTTCGTGAAATGTAATATGCAATATTTCAGCTGCCCAAGAGAGACCGCAGATCAGTATCTCGAGGCAGATGTCAGTTCACAGATGGCCGGTAGCTCTGAATATGGCGAGGTGCCTTTTTCCATCAAAGCAGGAGATGCACGTTTGTACACTTTTGTGCTGTTCACAGATAAGGAAAATTTGTACCTCGAATGCCCCAGGCTTCTTTCACGAGGAGGCGATGTCTGACATCAAGGTGATGATGATTGCATGGATTATCACTGTCGATGATTCTGAAGTTCTTCAGATACTTTTGAATAATCTGCCATAACAGAAGCCAGGAAGGATTTCATGAGTATATGTGTTATATACTACATGGCACTGTGTGTGAAAACTTCAAGAAAGACAGGTTGAGAGAGACAAATAATTTATGAGAAGACTGAGAGATCAGTCTAAGCAAGTGCACCCTAGCCTGCTACTCTACACAGGGATGGGGAAAAAAAGAGAAATGAAGAGTGATGATGGGGACAGGAAGAGGTGGCGCATATGTACAGTAGCCACTTAGCATAGTACCCTTCAGCTTAGTATCCAGTCCAGTGTTTTTTATAAAATCTAGGACAGCCCTTGTAGCAGTTTTCGATGATTTTTAGCCGCACAATTCTGACAAAATGCAACTTTCACTAAGTGGTGTTCGTCTGATGCCTGACAACATTGAAGTTAGCACCTTCCTTTGAGTAACATAAAATGGCCAGTCCCAAAATATATATGGGCTAATGTTTCACGCTCTTGGCAGTGCTTACAGTTCGGGCTGTCAGCACGGCCGATTAGGTGGGCACAGTGTCGAGTGAAGGCAATGCCCAGGCTATTTCAGTGCGGCCCACAGTATGTCTACGGCTGATTTTAGCCGGAAAATGAAAAGACATATCGGGGTGTTTCCCGCATAGGCTTGTTCCGATGACCTGGTTGCGACCAATAAGTGGCCGTGCATAAGCGATCTCAACAATGTGTTGATGTCACTTCGCCTGCATCACCTGCTTCACTATCAGTTTGTTGCTGCCCAAGCCACAGAGCCCAGTAACCCATTCGAATATAATCAAGTGACCACTTTTGTGGGTTAAGTCAAATGCTTGGACGATTCCTAACACTAATGTGTAATGTTGGCCTTTTCTTGAGCAAGAGTTGGCAGCTTGAAGAGCTGATTTTGTATCAGACAGTATCGGCCGCTTACGCGGCAGTTGACTATTGACTAATTGTATAGGTTGCTGTACAACAACAAGTTTTGCGGCTGTCGAAGATGACCTGTGATCTAAATTGTACTGCCAGATAATATCGAGTTGAGGGATCACAAAGGCCGCAGCTGAGGCAGACGAACTTACGGATCCATCGGTGTAGATGTGCTCAGAGTCGCTGCATCGGTCAGCCAAATGTGCTAAGGTGAGTTGCTTGAGGGCAATGTAAGAAATGCATGACTTATTTGAAATTACACGTATGTGAAGGCACACAAGTGGTTTAGTCAATGTCCATGGAGGCACTCTGGAGATTACGGCAGGTGCGAAGTCAGAAGGGATCGTATGTCTATGCGTATCAAAGCATTGCGAATAGGTACAGCCTGGTAAGTTTGCTTGTAGCGAAGATGTGCATGTCAGGTCAGCAGTCAAAGGTGCATAAGAGGCTTACAAGACGTGTAAATCTGTATAGGGTAGGTGTGGGACTCATCTATAGTGCCAGAGGTTGATGTGCACGGTGGCAGGCCTAGGCATGCTCTCGGTGCTCTTGCCTGAAGGCTCTCCAAAGTATGAAGGCACGTTGCACGCGTTCTGGAAAGTACAGGCGAGCTGTACTGTAAATAGCTCATAAACAATGCTTCATACAACTGCAAAAGACTTTCCTCTGAAGGGCCCCATCTCAGTCCTGCTATAACACGAAGAACATGTTCAAAACAACCGAACTACTTTATTCCATAGCACAGTGACATGTTTTGCCCAAGATAGGTTGCGGTCAATGATGACCCCTAAATGTTGGTGGTGCATGACAACAGGAATCACCGATCCATCAGCGAAGATTGGGTACCGTGCCATTGAGTTCTTCGTAAATGCCAATGCAGCACATTTTGCTATTGTGCTTGGATCTGTGCATTTAAACACTGAGCAACTAGTCCTCTCAAGTTACTCACCAAATGCATGAATTCTGTACATGCACTGATATGCCACTTGTTACATATCCTGGGGCTTGTACAGAAAAAATGCCTTTGAGCTGTTCACTCCACCAGCAGCATAGCGTACCAGTTGGGAAGCACAGTGTTTAGTTTATTAGCATGTCCTTTGGTGCTAGAAAATCATAGTTACGAAAGACATATTAGGCAGTGATGGTAGCATCACCTAGTGGCACAGAGCTACAACAGGCAAACACAGCCATCATTGTTGCATCCAACAATATTTATGTTACTATGCTGCTCGTACCAGTTCTTGCAGCTACTCTATCATGAGTCTGTCTGCTTTTAAAATATTCATCTAGTACAGCAGCTTGTGGACAATTGTGATCAAACAAAGCTACAGGACGCTGCTTATGGCATCTGGTAGCCCTGGTAAGACGCAAGTGCTGCTGTACACAAGTACTGAAATACCAGACAGGCTAAATCACAGGCTCACTTTATTAATGTGTTCATCCACACGTATAGCATTTAGATGCGGCATAGCGCAGTTCTATAGAGACAGTACGGCAGATGCACTGCTAGCAAGCAGGGCCACTAGTGGCAAACATGTCATCAGTGGCATGTGAATCAAACGACACTCCAAATAAGTACTGAGCAGATGGCATGATCACATGCAGTGACCCCATCGCCGCATCCTATTGAATGTTGTGGGACACAACACTTTTTGTGCAACAAGTTGAAACTATTTAATCAGCAGCAGCTTCTACAAACGATGTAAACACAAGTGAACAAATGGGTGAAGTGTAAACATTTGAAGCATCTTTTCGAACACAATGCAGGGTGTGCAACTCCCTATGAAATCGAGGCGTAAAACTTCAATTCAACCAGTGAGCACCAAACACTGCTGTCTAGCTGACCGACAGCAGTACTAGAGATGTGCATCAGTTTTGGAAAGGGAAAAAAATAAATATCTGAAACTTGCCAAACTTGGAAGAAATATCTAGGTGATTCCAGCAACAAGCACCAGCAGCGAGCGCTACTTCATTGCTGCAGGGTATGTGATGCAAAAACGACGCACTCGATTGAAGCCCGAATCGATGGACAATCTTTTGTTTCTGCATGATAATTTGTGAATGGTTCTGCACTAAGTCTCGACTTCTATCAATAATTGAAAAAAAAAAAAAGGAGCTACAGGGATGGACAGCATGCTTTTTCTTAATAAACGCATTTTCACTTTTCTGTTGCCATATGCTTTATTGTGTCGTTCATTGAATCGGGCCAGGTCGAGCCGGACCTTGGGTATAAGCCGCCGGGTCTGGCCTGGGCGGCCCGTCCTCTATACATCATCGAGCCAGGCTGGCCCGCCTCCAGCAAGCATCGAGCCCGGGCCGGGAGGGGTCGCGAGACTGTGGCTCGTGCACATCTCTAAGCAGTACGATCAGTGGGCTGGCTCAGCGTAGTCGCAGCCTTCCACGTCACTCGCCCGGGAGACCGTCAAGTCGACTGTGCGATCATCGGCCTGCAAATTCACATGTAGCTCTTTATGTGATGCACAAAAGTGGAACTTAAAAGTGCCAAGATATGAAGTTTTAACATAACAAACCTAGAGACAACTACTATTTTTCGCTCATTTATTATGCAATAGCTGAAATAGCAAAAAGCTTTCGGAAATCTCAAAATTAGTATGTATGCACCCATTCAAATAAGACTTTGCAGCGTGTCGACAGCTGTGCCTTGCTTCACCTGTGATCACGTTTCTTTGACGTTCTCACAATATCATCCACAAGGTCAGTTTGGTTGCAAACATGGATCACGTCCGCACATGCCTACATTTTAAATTCCATTGCGGGAAAAGAATGAAGTCCTCAGTTATTCAATCAAAGCACCCAAGAGAAGGTGCACTCTTCACTCGCGAAGTGAGAGCGGAAGGGGGGGGGGGAGACAGTTCCTCCACTAATAGGTCTCTTGAATAATGACATCAAAGCATAATAAGTCAGTCAAATGATGCTTCCAGAAATTCAATTGAATGTGACTGCTAAACTGTGATTTTGAACCCAAATTACCAGGCAACCGTGAGCTAAAATAAGGGTAGAGGAGGCATAAGTTATTTTAGCCCTTTAAAGGAAACTCCGGCGATTTTTCATAATTCATTGATTTCAATAAAGCTTTGAAATTTTGTGCTCGTCTGTACCGTGGTGGTATGTGCCAAATTATAGAACCGTAAGTCATTTAGTTGTTTAGAAAAACAATTTTAAAAATTGGTAGCTAATTCTAGAATCACACTTGTAAAAGTGGGCCACCTTGTGTATGTGACGCAAGTGCATACTCTTTTTCAAAACACTGCCTTGCCCAGCAGACGGTTGCAGCACGTGCTTTCTTCAATGAGGCGACGACAACGTAAGCACAGTTCAGTTTTGTCAGCTGCAACATCATTTCGTCATTTACGTTGAGTCTTTTAATATTGAGTAACGAGAATATCGATTAGGAGCATGTGAGATGCTTCACGTGCCGGCGGATCGAAATTAGAAAGCGATGTTTCCACAATGAGATAGTAGCTGCAATCATGGCTGAACTTGTCACTGGTAAGTTCAGACGAGCTGGCACAGCTTGATTCCACGTCGGATGACATCGCCAACTAGCTTTTTGCACATCAGAAGAGGCACGTGAACTATGCTTACACCCTGCAGCCAACCGTGGCGGTGTGTAGCGGATTTCGCTACGTCGTCTGATACAGATTTCATGACGTCATCCAATACCCACCATGGAGGATGGAGCAGCTCCCTGTTTCGGTTTCTGTTTTGACTCAGCATTCATTTATCGTGCTCAATTATTGACGAGTGTCTGGGAAAAATGAACCACCCTAGCTGTTGCAGGACTGCCAATAAGCAAAGAGTATTTTTAACACAATGGCAATTTCAAGCACTCATTCTTTCCACGCTCAGTGAGAGTGTGGAAATGTCTAGATTCCTCAATTTCTAACACAAATTCATTGTCAGACTTTGTATCAAAAATAGAAAATATTATATGATAGTACAGTAATGTTCCCAGTCCCTGATTCATTTCATCACCATTCCAAGCATGCCAGTGACCTAGTGCTCAGTGCAGAGTGTTTTCTGCTTTTCTGTAACTCGTACAAGCAGCACTTTTATTTCATGCACAATATAACCTCATTGTTTCAAACTCAGTTATTTCAAAATCCCACTTAATTCGAAGTATTTCCGCAATCTTCTATTTTGCAATGCAAGTTTGAGTGAATAATTTGAAGCAGCGGTTAGCAACAGTCCATTTAATTCCAAAACTTTGGGTGCAGCGTGCGGATTCCCGATCTCTATTTCGCCGCAATATCGCATGACTTGAGCGGCAGCTGAAGGATGCTCACCTTGATACCTCCAGCTCGAAAAAAAAAAAAAAGGACGATCACGCGATCCACTGAATGCGAGTCTGAGGAAAACAAGATGTGCTTTACTGTATCAGAGCGGCGACGCGCAGACAGCATGTCGCATGCTTCTCGATAAGTCAGTGCGTCATGATTGAATGTATCATATTTTACAAGTCATCACCTGCATTCTACCAAAAGTAAAATCCGGCTACCATTCAAAATTGCTTCCAATTTTTCTGAACCAAAAAGGATGACATTTGCACATGCCTTGTATCAATATTAAAAAATATATATATTGTACAGATTAGTAGGGTCATGACAAATATGAGCATTTTCGTTATAATATGCAATCTATATTCCATTCAAATTTGATTGAAACATATTCAACCAAATCTATATTCACTTCAGACTCGCTTCGAACCTAAAATTTACTATTCACACAAGCTGAGAACATTCGTCAAGAGCCGTCTCGCCTCTCATCGCACTCGTTCCTCACCGTGGTGGACAGGCTGCTGTCGTCGATGCGGGAGAGCTCTTCCTCGACACTTTCCTCTGATCCACTGTGATTGGTCTTCCGAGAGGCCGTACTGCACACACACACAAACTATCACCTCAGCAGTTGTGAAGGCATGTTGGGATCAAGCACAAATTGTGTTGAAACAGAGCACAGCTTGCATATTGTAACCCCACTGTACTTAAACAGACTAACACCGGCTGAAATGCTGAGCCCTGCAGTCAAATATTTAACGCTCATTAAAGCAAGAGCTAATTTTAGCAGCTTGATGAACTTCAACAGCAGCAGACATTAAAACCAGAGACAGCAAGGTACACCCCTTAGAGCTAGAGGGCTAACCTTTACAAAGTGCCACTTGAAGAAATAGCCCCCATGATATTGTCACGGAATCGTGATGTGGCCGAAGACAGGAGACTTTATGTTGGAATTTAACTGTTTATTTAAGCAAAACTGTGCCCGGTAAACGGAAAGTCCGATTACAGTAGCGGTCTTGCACAGATAGCAGTGAACGGAGCGTCGGCCGTCGATCAACTACTGCCAAACGGCGAAGTGCGTTGGCATTTATACTCTTGCCATCGAATGTTCTAGCGTTATCGCTGGCGGTGACGAGTGTTCCAGAATAATCTGTACAGTTCGCAAAGTGGGAGTGATCTTATTGAAATTATCTGCTACAGTCCGGAAGCTTCTCGAAAACTGCAGGCGCGGTTTGCGCTGAGAATTCTGTAGTGTATTGGGGTGACAACAAAGCTTGAGGAATGGAACGTGGCACTGCCCCCTCTGAAAAAAGGCATCGTCCTGATGCTTTAACTAAAGATGAAGGTACAACAATAATGCAAAAAAGTACAATGAATAAATTACGATACAGATGATAATATTGATATGTGGGGTTTTAACGTCCCAAAACCACCATATGATTATGAGAGACGCCGTAGTGGAGGGCTCCGGAAATTCAGACCACCTGGGGTTCTTTAACGTGCACCCAAATCTGAGCACACGGGCCTACAACATTTCCGCCTCCATCGGAAATGCAGCCGCCGCAGCCGGGATTCGAACCCGCGACCTGCGGGTCAGCAGCCGAGTACCTTAGCCACTAAACCACCGCGGCGGGGCAAAAACTACGATACAGCAATAATACAAAAAACACTGTTTCAGTTTGTTAATGCACATGAAACGGTTTGAGGCGTGCGACATGGACGACTTTAGGTCGCGATCGGCGTCGTTGAGAGTTCGTGATGCCGTCGGGGACAACCTCGTAATGAAGTGGGCCGAGACGTCGAACCACCCTATACGGTCCGAAGTACCGTCGCAGAACCTTTTCACTGAGTCCACGTCGGCGTATTGGCGTCCACACCCACACACGTTCACCGGGCTGGTATTCCACAAAGCGTCGTCGAAGATTGTCACGGCGGCTGTCGGTTGTCTGTTGATTCATGATATGGAGACGCGCGAGTTGTCGGGCTTCTTCGGCGCGTTGAAGGTACTCACTCACGTCGAGGTTTTCTTCATCGGTGATGTTGGGTAACATGGCATCAAGCGTCGTTGCCGGGCTCCTTCCGTAGACCAATTTGTATGGAGATATCTGCGTCGTCTCCTGCACTGCCGTGTTGTATGCGAAGGTCACGTACGGAAGAATGGCGTCCCACGTCTTGTGTTCGACATCGACGTACATTGCCAGCATGTCGGCGATCGCCTTGTTTAGCCGCTCGGTGAGGCCGTTGGTCTGTGGGTGATACGCTGTCGTCCTGCGGTGGTTAGTCTGGCTGTATGCCAAGATTGCTTGAGTTAGGTCAGCAGTAAACGCCGTTCCTTTGTCAGTGATGAGGACCTCCGGGGCGCCGTGACGTAGGACGATATTTTCGATGAAGAACTTAGCTACCTCGGATGCACTGCCTTTGGGCAGGGCTTTTGTCTCGGCGTAGTGGGTGAGGTAGTGGGTAGCTACCACGGTCCACTTGTTTCTGAAAGCCGACGTCGGGAACGGCCCTAGTAGGTCTTTACCAATCTGCTGGAAAGGTCGGCAAGGTGGTTCAATTGGCTGCAGAAGTCCCGCTGGCCTTGTCAGCGGTGTCTTGCGTCGCTGACAATCCCGGCATGTCCTCACATAACGAGTGACGTCGGTGGTAATACGTGGCCAGTAGTACCTTTCTTGTATCCTCGCAAGCGTGCGAGAAACACCGAGGTGCCCTGCCGTCGGATCGTCGTGCAGGGCCTGCAGGAGTTCTGGTCGCAGAGCTGAAGGCACCACAAGGAGGTACTTGGCTCGGAGCGGTGAAAAGTTTTTTCTTTTGGAGAAGACCGTTTCACAGGAAGAACGACGCCAGTGCGCGCTTGAATACCTTCGGGACTTCGACGGTCCTGCCTTCGAGGTATTCTATTAGGGCCTTAAGTTCCGGGTCGGCCGCTGTCGTTCAGCGAAGTCGGCAGCAGTTATCGTTCCCAAGAAATAGTTGTCATCCGGCTCGTCGGGCGGTGGTTGGTCGACAGGCCAACGATAGAGACAGTCGGCGTCGGAGTGTTTCTTGCCGGACTTGTAAACGACGGTAATGTCATATTCTTGAAGCCTCAGGCTCCATCGTGTGAGGCGACCTGATGGGTCCTTCAAGGTAGCTAGCCAACACAAGGCGTAGTGGTAGCTGACAAGTTTGAAGGGTCAGCTGTAGAGGTTGGCGGAAAATTTCGACGTAGCTTAGATGATGGTGAGGCACTCTTTTTCTGTTGTGGATTAATTGGCTTCTGCTTTGGATAGCGATCGGCTGGCGTAACTAATAACCCTTTCAAGTCCGTCAACCCTCTGCAAAAGAACGGCGCCGAGACCTACGCTGCTTGCATCAGTGTGTATTTCTGTCTCGGCGAATTCGTCGAAATGGGCAAGTAATGAAGGCGTCTGAAGGCGATGTTTAAGCTCCTGGAAAGCATTTTCCTGTGGCGTTTCCCACTTGAAACCTACGTCGGCCTTGGTAAGGTTAATGAGTAGATTGGCGATGCAGGCGAAGTTTTTCACGAACAGCCTATAGTAGGCGCACAGGCCCAGAAATCGGCGCACCGCCTTCTTGTCAGTGGGTGGGGGGAATTCGGCGATTGCAGCTGTTTTCCGTGAATCAGGATGAGCTCCAGACTTGCTAATCTCGTGCCCCAAGAATAAGAGCTCCTCGTACGCAAATCTGCACTTTTCTTGCTTCAGCGTGAGTCCGGACGTCTTGATGGCTTGAAGTACAGCTTCAAGGCGCCAAAGATGCTCGTCAAAACTCGAGGAACACACGACGACGTCGTCCAAGTACACAAAGCAAGTCTACCAATTCAATCCTGCCAGTACCGTATCCATAACGCGTTGAAAAGTTGCAGGCGCTGAGCAAAGACCGAAGGGCATCACCTTAAACTCAAAGAGGCCGTCCGGTGTTATCTACGCCGTCTTCTCTCGGTCTCTTTCGTCGACTTCGATTTGCCAATAGCCAGTCTTGAGGTCCATTAACGAAAAATACTTGGCGTTATGCAGCCGATCAAGTGCGTCGTCTATTCGTGGGAGAGGATACACGTCCTTTCTTGTGATTTTGTTCAGGCGGCGATAATCAACGCAGAAACTTAGGGTCCCATCCTTTTTCCTCACTAACACCACGGGGGACGCCCATGGACTCATGGACGGCTGAATGATGTCATCCCGCAGCATTTCACCAATTTGTCTCTTCATGGCCTCGCGTTCTCGCGTCGAAACCCTGTACGGACTCTGACGGAGTGGTCTGGTATTTTCTTCAGTTATGATGCGATGTTTCGCGATTGGGGTCTGCCAAATTTTTTATGACGACGAAAAGCAATCTTCGTATTGCAGGAGCAGAGCCTTGAGCTGTTCTTGCTTACAATTTGGAAGTCTGGGATTGACGTCGAAAGCTGTGGGTGGGGCTTGGTTCCTCTGAGCAGGTTCCGCAGAATCGGCGAGGGCGAAAGCTCTGGTGGCTTCCACAATTTCTTCGATGTATGCGACCGTCGTTCTTTTTGTTCACATGTTTGTACTCATTGCTGAAATTCGTGAGCATAACCGTTGCTTTGCCTCCCCGCAGCTCTGTAATTCCTCTTGCGACGCAAATATTTCGGGTGACCAACAGATGCTGACTGTCTTCAACGACGCCTTCCAAGTCAGGTGATTTAGGAGCGCCGACTGAAATAATGACGCTGGAGCGAGGCGGAATGGTGGCTTGTTCTTCCAGGACATTCAAGGCATGGTTTCCTGACGCCGTGCGCGGCAGTAGTGCTTCTTCTGTGGATAACGTTGTCGACTTTGTTCTTAGGTTGATGACAGCACCATGGAAGCATAAGAAATCCATGCCAAGGATGACATCTCTCGAGCAACGCTGTAGAACTACGAAGCCTGCAGGATAAATAAGGCCGTTTAATGGTGGCTCTCGCTGTGCAGATTCCTGCTGGCGTTACATGACTTCCGGCTGTGTGGATTTCGGGGCCTTTCCAAGCTGTCCCAACTTTCTACAACTTCGCGGCGAACGACCCACTGCAGTTAGGCCGTTGCGTCGGGTCACGGCTTCGTTGGCTTGTTCCGCTGCTTCTATGTTGCGTCGTCAGGTCACCCTCGGTGAGTGAGGTTTCGTCGTCAAGAGTTTGCCTGGTTGGCGTGATGCTCGGAAAGCTCCGTCGCGGTGGCATTGTCGTTGGAGGATCTTGGGTAGTTTGTCACAAAGCAACCGCACCACTATCGGTTGCTGCCCTTACTTTTCCGGATATGGGCTAGGAGACCGGCCCCGCGTTGGGCCAGAGTACGGCCGGTGGTGCGGTGACATGCGGCGGTTGGGCGACGGCGAACGGGAAGGACTTCGTGGTGTCCAAAGAGTTCCTGTCAGGTAGTCGGCGATGTCACGTGGCCGTTCCCTTGGCTGCACATGTGGTGCATTGACGGTGAAGCCACGCAATCTCATCTGTCGGTACTGGCAACGGCGGTATGTGTGCCCGGCCTTGCCGCAGTGGTGGCAGAGCGGGCGGTTGTCAGGTGCACGCCAAACGTCCGTGTTCCAAGGCGCACTGCGCTGGCCCGCTGGCGAACGGTAGGACGCCGGTGGGCGGGGTGGCGGCGGTGGTGTCTGGCGACGGAAGTGCAATGGGGCGGCGTTTTGGCGTTGACGGGGAGGAGCGTTGTGGCGCACTGCAGCGGTGTAGCTCATAGCTTCCGGCTCGGGCAGTGGTGCTTGAGGAATTCGAAGTGATTGCCGAACTACTTCTCACACAATGTCGGCGATCGAATCCACTTGAGGCTGCGCCGAAGGCAACAGCTTGCGCAGCTCTTCTCGCACGAATTGTTCCACGCAGGTCTTCGAAGTTACTGGCTTGAGCAGCAGCACATTCTGGAGTCAGGCGATGACTATATTGTCTGGTGCGCATGTCTAGGTTCTTTTCGATAGTGGTCGCTTCAGATACGAATTCTTGGACAGTGTTCGGTGGATTACTCATTAGCCCCACGAAGAGCTCCTGTTTGACCCCTCGCATGAGGAAACGAACATTCTTTTCCTCAATCATGTCTGGGTCAGCGTGACGGAATAGGTGGGTCATCTCTTCTGTGAAAATTGCAACAGTTTCGTTTGGCAGCTGAACCCGGGTCTCTAGTAAAGCAGCGGCCCTTTCTTTGCGAGCGCTAGAATGTGCCGCAGAAAACTTCCCACGTTCGGAGCGGGAACTCCCGATTCTCGAGCCAGGTCCTTGCGGTGTCTTCCAAATAGAAGAACACACGACGGAGCTTTTCGTCATTGTCCCAGTGGTTGAGGGCGGCCACACGGTCGTATGTTTCTAGCCAGGTCTCCGGCTCTTCGAACAATGACCCTTGGAAAATTGGTGGTTCCCTGGGTTGATGTATGACGATCGTGGGCTGTGACGCTGCGGTTGTCATTGTCGCTGCAGTCACGGTCATGGCCTTGGTCTTCCACGTCTTGTCTTGTAGAAGCCCGCACTCCGGTGGTAGACCTGCTCCTGGTTGGCGCTGCTCCTGGTTGGCGTCGGTGTCTTCTCCGCGACGTAGGCTGGGTTCACGGCTTGACGGGGGCGTCCGGTACATGAACGAAGCAGCACCTCCACCAGATGTCACGGTGTCGTGACGTGGCCGAAGACAGGAGACTTCATGTTGGAATTTAACTGTTTATTTGGGCGAACCTATGCCCGGTAAATGGAAAGTCCGATTACAGTAGCGGTCTTGCACAGATAGCAGAGAACGGAGCGTCGGCTGTCGATCAACTACTGACAAGCGGCGAAGTGCGTCGGCATTTATACTCTTGCCATCGAATGTTCTAGTGTTATCGCTGGCGGTGACGAGTTTTCCAGAATAATCTGTGCAGTTGGCGGAGTGGGCGTGATCTTATCGAAATGATCTACTACAGTCCCGAAGCTTCTCGAAAACTGCAGGTGCAGTTTCGCGCTGAGAATTGTGTAGTGTATTGGGGCGATAACAAAGCTTGTGGAATGGAACGTGGCAATATTCTTGGACACATTATCCTTTGGTAGGACCGCTTGGTCTTTAAACTCACTATGCCACTCTAGAGCAAAAGTCTCAATCGCGTTAGCCATAGACATTTCGATATTGGCACGGACCGTAGATGACTGTCTTTTTCCCATTAAAAAAATGTTTCTTGCAAAGGATCCCAGGCATATTTTTTCGTAAGGCACCCCGGACATTCACCATGTAGTAAAACATTAACCTCGAACAAAAACTATGCTTCAGAACCGGTATTCAGATTTCAGTCAATCTGGATATAATAATAATAATAATAATAATAATAATAATAATAATAATAATAATAATAATAATAATTTATGAACATTTTCAAAGAGTAGCATAGTGATACGAAAAGTGGCATGCCAAAGCTTCATTGGGCTTGAAGGGCAGAGCTGACATAAAGCTGACAGAAAGAATTGATTTACTATCTAAGACCACATAGATGCCGACATTTTTTTTCTCACGTATATATACAAAATACAGACACGCTTGTACAGCAGTGCATGAAGAAATAAAACTAATGCTAATACATGTAATGTCACCTAGCCTTACATTCGTTCATGCAATAGCAACAATATAATAATAGGACACCATTAGATTTTTGATGATGTAAAGAAGAGAAAAAATCAAGAAAAATTGAGAAAACCAAGAAAACAAAAGATAACTTGACAAAGCATTACAACATCGTTTCAACGTGTACAGAAGAAAGAGAAAAAAAAAAACATGAATTATATTTTCTCTAGTACACCATGCATAGCTTGATGCAACAGCTACCTTTAGGTTCTGATACCGCAGAGGCATTTAGTTGAGGAAAAAGACAGGTATTGTGAGAGTTCGAGACTAATGCGACAAAAAAGTTACTTAAGTATGACTTTTGTTTTAGCACGAATAAGACTCACAAATATCAAATATCAGTATTGACGTGTTTCTCAAAACCATACATCAAATCCCCTTCAGAAAGGGCTCATATAGAAGATACAGGATATATAGAAAAGACCTTCTTTCAAGTGCTTGTGTGTATCCACCTTCGAAGTGGAAATGCAGCCACCTCTTAAAAGTTGCAGTCGATTATAAGTTTCACTCTAGCGAAGTACATTTCAAACTTTTGTCATTTTGTCACATTAGAGTTTAACTGTGAGTATAAAATAATGAGGCATTAAAAATTGATGAATAGTTGATGGTGATTTCTTTCTTAGGTGTATTTATGTACGTGTAGTAGGCTTATGCAAATATTCAAGCCTTTAATATATACACCAGTATTCGAATTTATTTCAATTTGAATTTTAATTATTATAAATTTCTAAGTATCTAAAATGAACAAATGGGTGCAATCCATCCACATGTAACTTGCTCTGAAGGTGGTTTCAGCACAGTGAAAAAGTGTTGTATTGTGAATACACCTATCTAGGGAAACTCCAAACAGCCTGAAGCCACATTTCAAATTTAAATGAACATATTTACCCTCACATTGCAAATCAGATCAGCGGAAAGCCATAAGGTGGCGGAAGGTGGCGACCACCCTTGAAAGGCGTTGGTCCCGAGTTTGAACCCCAGACCAGGATGAATTTTTCAACAAATGAGACGCTTTTCTTTCTGAGAAATCCGTATGAAATTCCTTGTGGCCTCGTGCTACAAACAGCTGGTTTTTTTTTTTCATATTTGCCCTCACATTGATTATCGCTTTTCATGTCTAAAAGCTCCTTATAGAGGTTTATATGCTTTTCATATAGTAAATTTTAAAACGTCAAATATTTTACAGGCAATCACATGCATTCTACCGGAAGTAAAATCCTGCGGCTCTTCAAAGTTGCTTCTACTTCCCTCTGAACCAAAAAGAGTGACACTCACCCATGCCTTGTTTCAATTTTTTAAAATGTTGTGCAGATTAGTCGGGTAGACATACTCTTACTTTTCTTTATATTACATGACATATACTATTCAAATTCGATTCAAAATTACTTTACTAAGTCAATCATCCCCCTTCAGATTCATTTCGAAGCTAAAATTTATTATTCGCACGAGCCTAAAGTGTAACCCTCAAAGCGTTAGCCAGCGCCACTCTTGGCCATGGCAGCGAATGTGGAACATTACTCTTGCCCAGTGGCAACACATAGTGATGAAATTTTATGATTAACTTACTTCACCATGCAGGTAACTTACTTCGACTAATGAACAATCACCTCCTATACCTAAAGGCATCGAATCAGCAATAGCCAAGTGCCCCCTTTACAATATTGATGTGAAGAAAAATCGATCAAGAAGCCCATTTTATGAAGTGAACAAACCATATAGGGTGCATTAGTTGAAGTTCTTACCTAGTATAGAACTGAATAACAAGTATATAATTAGTGTAAGTCGCACAGCAAAGTCAAATCAGAGGGCATCTGTTTCACTAAAGCTAAGACTTGTGCCAAGATTTGCATAGCACAACTAGTGTGATGGCTTACCTTTGTAGCGAATGGGACTCTCCCTCAGGATTAGAGACTGCTGCAGAGAAATACAGAATGGCACCGGATAATCAATCAATGCTTGCTACGATTTTGGCAGGGTAGACCCCACCATAAGGCGGGGAGTGCACCTTTTTGTTAGCAATACAGGACAAAGAGTGAGAGAAGAGCAAATAAAAGGTGCTCAATATTTCTGGAAAAAGAACAACACTTAAATGAAACAAACAAACAGAACAGCGAATGGTGAGCACCAGGTATCCTGGGTTGGTTCAACGTAAGTCTATTTGTTTCTTACTGTTTGTGTCATGTGCTCCAAGACTGGTCCACATTTTTCAGGCGCTGCTCACTTTGCTTGCCTGGTGCGCAATGTAATAAAGCCGTTAAAGCACTCCAGGTGATGTGCACACCATTTAAGCACGACTGTAATTACAGCCTGCAGAGCACGATGCTCGACCTGACCTCCATCGGGCGTGCACCTGCTCAGCCAACTGAGCTCCACTGCCACCATGGGGTCGTCCGTCCCACTCACTGCTGCATGGTCGATTGCCCCATTCCTCCAAATGCTTCGCCTAAAAAAACTAGACATAGAACCCTGAGCCGCCACTGCATTGCCAACCCAACCAGAAACTCCTCGTCTAACTGTCCCCACAAGTGAAAACCTTTTGGACGTTGAAGCGTACGACGTGAAAGCACCAGTGCTAATTGAGAAACGCTGCAAATACGTCAAGCTTCCGTGTAGTCTTCACACGCAAAGTGCTCTCACCTTGCCACCTTGATTGTCATATGAATCTCCGCCAATACACCTCCTGCTGTTTTGTGCCACTGGTGTGATTGCTGTCGGACACACCACTACTCATCCTTGGCGATATTATTCTGTTGTCCCATTCTGCCTTCACTGATTGTGCTATGAGTCCCCTATAGTTGAAATTTCCCTTGGCCCCAAGATTTTGTCAATAGTGCACTCGCATTTAATTGAGTTTGTTCAGCTGATGACTAAAGCCTCTACATACAATATTGTATACAGATCTGATCTCGCTTATGCATGATGATTACGTGCCACTATCCAAGCTCTACAAGCTTCAGTTGCACAACACTCTGCCTCATTAGGCTGTAATACTTACTGACAACTGCACATGTGCCCCTCTTTTGAACTTCAACACCATACAAGTGAAGTCTTACAGCAAGACATGAGAATTATGGGTGTGGAAATATTCAAATTTTCGAAGATTTTTCGAAAAGTGTTTGCTATTGGACTTGATTCACACCGGAATTTGACTATTCAGATTTCCTTGAGAATGCGAAATCATCCGATATATCCAGCCGCCCAAAAAGACGCATTCACGCATTTCCAATCTGCTCAAGTGGTCAAATCGCCACAGCTACGTCCAAAGTAGCTTTAATGCTTTTCTGTAGACTTATCCAGCATTTTGGTGGCCCAAGCTTTCATAAACACGCTCAGTACCTGCCACGTAATAACATTAATTTGCATCTCGTGATGAGCGCTGCTGATACCAGGAAAGGGCGGAATAGATTACGGCTCTCTCACATGGAATGTTTGGAAATGATGATGCGGAACACAAAGACTGTCGTGAAAGAGTGGACAACTATTTAGGCTTTTGCAATGTATGCGCCCACGTAAATGATTGCTGAATCTCCACTGATACACAGAACTTGCAGCCGCGGAAGCCAACTGCTTTCAGTTGTGTGCAGCACATTACCAACTAAGCTGACCCCACCACTGCCTAAGCTTTTGCAGTACCTGTGCACACATTCGTCGTGAAAGTGTTCATGTTGCCCCTCCGTTCTTAATAACGCACCGGCGTGGCAATGGCAAGCTGCTTGCGTTTGCGAGTGCAGCGTGTCTGTGCAGTGTACATAGTGGTCTCGCACAAAGAGGTAGAATCAACGGCGGCGTGGTGCGTTTGTGACGTGTGCATGCCATCAGCGCAGCTAGTTGTATAAGACTGGTATGCTCAATAGTACAAGTGGCCTCGCAGCGCTAGGTCACACGTACTACAGAACAGTCAGCTGAAGACACTTATCAGATGGGTTGTCGGGGATCAAGCTAGTTGGCCGCCTGCCGCTATCACGCCTCCTTGCACTGCCAGTGCTTATCCATCAAGAGATCACACTGCGCAACTACAATGCCAATTCGTAACTTTGTTACGCTTCACCGCATAACAACATATCTTTGCGGCAAAGCTGCCTTTTGGGCTCTGCCACATTCACAAGGGGATCAATTCCCGAAAGCACTGGTTTCAACTTACGTGGCAGAAGTGTCGGCTTTAATTAATGCTGTTTGGGACAAAGAAGGTGCCAGAAAAGTGGACGAGGTTTTTAAGCATCCAAAATCTTAGATAAGATATTTTTATACACTGGTGTCTACATGACAGATCAGAAACCCTGGAATCATGGGGAATGCAACTTTGACCATCATGTGAGTTGGGCTTATGCAGAAGGGGAAGGAGAGGCAGAGGAAACATTGTAATTTTCTCTCACGTCTAAAGCATCGTCGGCACTACCTTGGTTGCCCCAAATCATGCAAATAAATACATTTTCAGCCTCTGCATTGCCCGATTTTTTATAAGACTGAGAAGAATGCAAAGTTGTTTGCATTGATCACTCACCCTAATCAGATTAGTATCCTCCGTGAAGACACTAGAGGAATTCGTGAAGTCAAAATGAAAGTAAATATATGCACACAACAGAAGCTGCCTGCATTACTAACGCATTTTCTCCCTCTTTCTTTTTGCAATTTTGTTACAAGGACATTTTTTTTAGTTCATAGTTGCCTTTCTGCATCAGAGTTTCATAGAGTTTTCTGTCATACAGTTGGCAGTTTTCTGTCTCCTCTGCATTTATTATCAACAAGCCTTCACTGAGACACCAGTAATAGTACATTCACAAGCAAACACACCAAGAGAAGAAGAGTTCAATTAACTAGGGGCCTCACCTTGTGGTTCGAGACTGGGGAGGACCTTGGCACCCGAGAGAGGAGGCAGCCGGCTGGCTCCACGTGAAATTCCACCTCTGGAGTGAAAGTGAAGACGGCAATATGTTCAGAAACAGTCCTTGTTTTTCCCATTCAAAAGGCAGCCCCTAGGCCAGGCAGGTGCAAATATTTGAGCATTATGAATATTTGAACGAATATTAGGATATTTGAATTCATGTTAACATGAATTTAAATTAGTACAAATTCGGAAGGTTCAAAACAAATGGACAAACGTGTACAAAATACATGCAACCCCTTGTAAAGATGCTTTCACTGCAGTAAGAAGAGTTTTATACTATGAATAAATCTACATAGGGGAAATATGCACTGCCATAAAGTACAATTTCAGGTCTAAATTAACTTATTACCCTTATTCGTTTCTTCCTCCCCTTTTTTCTTCTAAGCTTGTTATTGGCCACGAGATCGAGCAGAGTCGCCGCCTGGCGGTAACTGGTCGAAGTGGCGAAGTGTGCATTGCTCCAAGTGTCGTCGCGTCGTCTGCTAGCCACGTCGTGTTTCTATGTGCGTGTACGTTATGCACGTTCTAAATGTGTGGTTCGTCCGGTCATGTAAACGCGAGTGTAACTGTTTCTAGGTATGCCTGAGACGATTTACGAAAGCATTTGGTCTTGTTCGGCTGCTACTGCATTGTAATAAGATCGACAAACGCAACTTTCCAGACTGCTGTTTATTTTTGTCGTACCCTCCATTCACCAGAATAATTTGAGAGTGGGTGCCTCCTTCTGTTTCGAGCACATCGCAAAATGCTCTTGGCATCCTCCTAAACATGAAAAGTGTTAAATGGTGTGTGAATGCAACGTTTTATAGCGACTCAGTTGTAAAAACAAAAAAAAACTGGTTCTGGGCTATGTGTGGTGCTGTTGGTAGGTGTACAACTATTGCACTGTAGTTTACCGATCATGCGAGCAGCCTTAATAGTGTTTATCTAGCCGTGGTACTTCTACATAGAAATATTACTATCACATAAACTGCGGCACATCGGTACTTAAACTGTACTTAAAATAATGTTACCATGCACAACCGTGTGCTTAGATTTAAGAACAATTTAAAGAACCCAAATGTTAAAATTGATTCAGATGGCATGCCTTATATATAATTTCATATGATTTCATTTAAAATTTCCTCTTTTTTTGTCTCTAGCGTTTGCGTGGCATTGTTAGTGACCGAAGGAAGGCAGTGGTAATTTTTTGTCTGAAATAAGAAAAAAGAAACATGCTTGTCCCATTAACCAGGCTTTTGTTGTAGCACTGTTATGTACGTGATCCATCGATAAAAGCTTTCTGCTTAACTCTTATATAATATTTTTACTGGTGCAAGAACATGTGCGTACACGTGGTAAACGCAGCGCAGCGCAAAGCGCCATCAGCCACTAAGCTTCCCGACTAGACTTATCGGTAGGGGTGTGCGAATATTCGAAAGTTTCGAATATTCGTCGAATATTAAATTCGCACTATTCGTATTCGATTCGAAAAAAGTGTATTCGAAAAGTTCGAATACTCGAATCACTTCGAATATTCGACAATATCGAATATTTGATTGTGTTATCATGCAGAAAAAAATTCTTTAATATTTCCGCTGGGTTCAGAGATATTAAAACGTTGCCCAGAGGGGCGATAAGCGTCAGAAGTGCACGGAGGCACTATGTCGGCCAGCGACGTTCAACAATCAGCAGCAAAGTTGACGTTCGTGTAAACGTATTGCACGCTTTTCGTACGCCGCCGTAACGTGCTGCACTACCACACGTTCACAATGCGGGACCTCGTGTGCAAGAACAAAGCTTAACCGTTGCCGCGCTGTCTCATCAAAACATCGCTTGATAACGCACGACCGTGCACGCGCGTGCTAAAGCAGAAACTTCGTCACCGTCGGCAAACGCTTCGGTTAGAAAACATAATAAGTGACAAAAAGAGTTCTAGTGGTAATTTTTACCATGACGTCGCCTTTATTTCCTTCTTCGAGGAAGTTCCGCACGTGAGCAGTCGCACAGTTACACAACATGCTCGAAAGCGGTTAGTTCCAATTCGGGATTTTATTTCTAAGGTATGTCGTATTCCCGGCAAGTATGCATTAAATAACTCGCACTGAATTCTGATTTGATTGATTGATATGTGGGGTTTAACGTCCCAAAACCACTATATGATTATGAGAGACGCCGTAGTGGAGGGCTCCGGAAATTTAGACCACCTGGGGTTCTTTAACGTGCACCCAAATCTGAGCACACGGGCCTACAACATTTCCGCCTCCATCAGAAATGCAGCCGCCGCAGCCGGGATTCGAACCCGCGCCCTGCGGGTCAGCAGCCGAGTGCCTTAGCCTCTAGACCACCGCGGCGGGGCTCGCACTGAATTCTGAACATATTGAATATATGAAACGGTAATCATGCGCCGACCTTTGAACTGGCAACGTCAAGTAGCAGCATTGATGGTCTCTGCTCAGCAGAATGGAAAGAGCCTCTGCTCTTGAATATATGAACGCACTGAAGCCCTTATATGATGCAACTGTGATAACTAGTGCAGACAAATACCCATCACTTTCCACTCAGATACCAATTATTTTTGGTATGCTAAGTTGCCTCAGCAACCTTAGCGGCACAACAGGCTTTCATAAGGAACTGGCAAGGTCTCTCAATACCAGATTCCCCTTATATACCGAAGACAAAGAAGCATGCTTGGCTATGTTTTTGGACCCACGCTTCAAGTCAACGGTATTCAGAAACAACAAACAAAAGTTGGTGTGGCTGAAAGACCTGGTGCTTCAGGATGTTGCCCTATGCCCTGCTGTGGAAGTCGTGCAGCCAGCAGCAAAAGTGGATGAGCCACAACAGTGTGTGCAGCCATCCTCTGATGTTTGGAGTGCATTTGATAATCTTGCAAATAGTGAAGTAGCAAGTACACCACTGTCTACTTCAGAATGGGAAATTAAAGCGTATTCCGAAGAAGCCTTACTGAAGAAAGACAGTGACCCATGTGACTGGCGGCGGACTGTGGGCACCTTCAGATACCCCTGTCTGGCAAAGCTTTGCCACAAGTACTTGCCCATACCAGCCACTTCAGTTCCAAGCGAGCGTGCATTTTCAGTGGCAGGGGAGGTTGTCTCTATTCGGAGGGAGCGCCTCCTGCCTGATCATGTGGAGCAACTCATATTCCTCCATGATAACATGTAGTCATTATGTTTCATGATAACAGCTAGTCATTACTCGCATTGTGTTCCAAATAACAGTGTATGTTGTGTTAACAGACAGGCTGTTGTGTATTTTTTAGATAAATACATCTTAAATTATTGTTACTGTAGAGGCATTTGTCCTTTGATATTCGATATTCGATTCGATATTCGAACATGAATATTCGTATTCGATTCGTATTCGAAAAATTTCATATTCGCACACCCCTACTTATCGGCTGTCCCAGATTTTATGGTGAACAGAATGAGAGAAAAAATTAATCATGTGCGTATAAGGTGCGAACGGTGGTACTGAACTAATCGCACAGATATGCGGGCTTTCTACAATTTTTCTTTTTCTCTTTTTTGTAGTATGCAGATGACAAAGATGTAAAGTTCAGTCACGCTACAACAGTGCGTAGCAGGCGGAACACAAGCTAACCACATATTAACAACACAGAAAAGGCGTGATTTAGTGCGAAAGCGTGACGAGAGCCACCCAGGGCGAACATCCCTTTGAAAGACAAAATGTGCTTTACTCGCGGGTAATGTTAACCTTGCATAGGCGTCGTGCACCGATTCAGTAGAGAAGAGCGTAGATATTAACAGAAAACTATAGTCAATGCCTTTTATTCGCTGGACAATTGGCTCAGATCGCACACAACGAAGTGTTCCACTGCGTGTATTTGTATACGGGCCGCCGACTACCTATCCACACTTTCGCTGCATGGTGCTTCCATTTATAGCCCGATCTTGCCGCGAATAACGACTTAAGTGCTCCAAGTATAGTTAATTTTAAAACAATGTATTCAACAGGTTATCACTAGCATCCAACCGAGACTAAAATTCTGCTATCATTCAAATTTGCTTCCACTTTCCTTAGAACCAATAACAATGCTCTGTTTCAATTAAAAAAAGGTATATTGTGCTAGGTGAGCTGGGTCATGATATATATACTAATTTTTTATAACAATATGTAACATATAAAACTCAATTTCAATTCTGAATTTTTTGAACAAATCACTATTTGATTGGAATTCCCTTTAAATTTAAAATTTACTACTTATTCACACATGCTTATCTTAGGCATAACGTAATCCACAAAAACCCATTCGAAGCACATCGCACATACACGAAAGAATTCTTTTCCTGCATAAAGTCTAGTAATGAACCCACTGATTCCACCCAGCAAGTCCAGAGGGTGACATGGGCGATGTTCAGTCGCTCTGAGGTATGCTCCTGTGCTTGCCCTTGGTGTGACCAAAGCAAGTGTGTTTGTGTTGTTTCTAGACCATCACTACTCCTTGCTTGCTTATAAGAATAGATATCTGGGAATGCTAGTAAACTTGCATTAAAGATGCCCAGCAAAACTTCTTCAACATGGTCAGAAAAAGCTACCGATTTCTATGTGAGGCTCCCGAAAACAGGCGAGCCAAATAATATAGTGCAGCAAGTAGCCTATAGAAATAAATCAGCGAAAAATTGCTTTCTCTTCTCTCAACAGATGATGTCCCCCCCACTCACACACCCACACACACTATACCTGTGAAGTTCAAAGATTTTGAAACCGGGAGAGTTCCGCAAATTAAGTAAGGCGGGGGGGGGGGGGGGGGGTGTCGTCCCCATATTTTGTGGCGCCAAGTGAGAACAAAAGAAAACATTGATTGCAAAAAACAAAAGTGGGGGGAGGGGTCCCAATCGCAAGCACAAGCATCGGCGTTAGTCTTATAATGGCTTGGAGTGGCTGAACACACGACAGTAGAGTTTCCCACTAAGGTGAGAGTCTCAAAGGGGGAGCGCAAATACTCTTGAAATTTTGAGTCATCAAAACAATTAGCAATATATATTTCCATGAAAACAACTGACGTACGTTTTCCTGGGACATAGGTGAACGGATGGGACGCGGCAGCTGGCCACTGCGAAAGCGCGGGTCAAAGCTTTGCTTGCTACTAAATTCTTTGGACAGGAACAGCAATACGCTTCTAGCCTTCTTTACGCCGTTACTGTCTTTAGTCTACGGCTGCGTTAGCCACGTGCCCTTGAAGCTCGTAGATTGCTATTGTGTCGCTGCGACTCTGGTTTTGTGCGGGGCAGTTGTGTCAAATAGTAGTTCCCTTTTCAATCCACGTGCGCTGGCTGCGCACGTGCCTTCAAAACTAAGTCGTTTCACTATAATCGCATAGCTGCGGTTTTGTCCACAGAATCTGCGGACAGCAGAGTTGTTTTGACTGGTCGAGCGTTGGACGCGCACACATTTGGAGTTTTGTTAGTAATGTCGACGCCATTACATGTTCGTGTCAAGCACGAGCGCAGTTTTGTCCACAGTTGTTGTAGCTACAACACCCCCACATTGTAGAAGACAGTGCGTGCCGTGGTCCCATTCGTGCTTCTGAAGCTTCGAGCACGCTGCTCTCAGCCTTCGTTCGACGGTTTCGGTACTAAAGTTCATATCACCCACCGCGATTAGTAAAAAGTGTTCGGAACATTCAAATTTTGGCCCAATAGAGACAGTGGAATTTGGCTGAGGAATTACACGAATTTGTATCTGCTACGGTTTCACATCACTGAGACTCGTCGCTTGTTTAGATGAACACCTCCTAAATTCGTTTATATTAAAATGCGGTGGGTTCACAAAAACCCTGGAGCGGATTCACTTGCATTTTGTCAATGCTGCCAGATCATGAACAGTAATTTTGATTTCAGGAAATTTTCATGACCACTGTACAAACGAAAGAAACGGTCGAAATCAAGGAGTCTCCCGGACAGTCTGAGAGACTTGGCAGGTACACACACACACAAGGCTGATCTCTTCTTGTAGGAATCGGTATAACACGAAAGTGAAACGCGTCTTTGCAGAGGTAGTTGAGCATTCATTGTGTACTCTTTCGTCACAAGGGCAAAGGAATAAATGCTGCAGTAATAAATAGCAATTTCACGCGAAGAATGGCAGGCAGCTCGAAACTTGCAGCGCACAGCTCAAGCAGAAAACATGCACGAAATGAGCACGAGCAGGAAAAGTGCAGACAAACAACTGTCACAACTCGACACTTAAAGCACGCTGCTCAAAGAGAAAGATGCATGAAACGAACGCACAAGTATACACACGATGAGCGCGAACTGCCACAATTCTTACTTCATTGTATGTGAGCAGCGCACTCCTTTCGTAAACGTGACGGCGGCAGCGAGTGAAGAGACCTTTGTGATCTTCCAAATTACACGAGTCTGATAAGCGGAGATACCACGTTTCGTAGTGGCGGCACTTATCGAAACACTAGAGGCGACGACCTTTAGAGCACACTCAATGCGAGACCTTCACACCACCTCACCAGTGATGACGAAAATGCGCTGAAGTAGCGGAGCTCTGAGCACTGCCAAATGGTATATGCTGTATTAACTACCTTGCCGTTAGCAGTCTTGACAACGTACACTCTGTGGCCTAGTGATTAGCGCCGTGCGTAGTGGATTGAGAGGTCGCTGGTACGACGCCCCGTGGCATAACCTATCCTTTTCATTTCTTATATTGCATTCTGTTAATATATGTTTGACAGAAATATGTCAGTTGAGCAGTGGTGGACACTTGCATAAAACACTTTCATGCTGAAATCGCTGCATCACAAGCCAGGTATTAGCCGTTGGCTGATTTGAGCATGGTGCGCTCGGACGTTCCTGGGGATTGCTCGGTCGATCCTTAAAAAAACACTGAAGACAAAAATAACAATTCATGTCAAAGTGAAAGCTCAATGTATGAGGTCTAAAATGACAATAGTATTATCAACTGTAGTGCCCTACTTACTGAGAAATTAAGGTAAATGCACAAGAACACCTGTGCCACGAGTAGGACATTCGCAAAATGATCCCGATGACGTCAGACTTACCACCTACAATTCTTCACCAGTAATCAAACTAGCTGAACTAAAAAAAGCCTTTCATGCATCAAGAGATATAATAAAATGCTGCTTGTTCATTCCTGTTCATTCGTTCATTCCTGCTGGATGTTACTATGGGGAGTGGTGTGAGTGATTAAAAAGTTCAATTTTCGCCTGGTTAAAGTGGACATGTCGCGCAATCTAGCGTGGCCCAGCTGAACCAAGCACGTCTGTCATCTGGGAGGATATGGCAGGAAATTGTTCAATGGCTGCTACTGCTGCTGCTATGGCGCCCGCCTCTTTCACTCTGCTGCTACTAGAGTCGGCGACTGTGCAGTACAGCCAGGCAACGTTGTGCATGGCAACAATGACATGAGTGTTTCCATTTTGAGGTGGGGTAACCTAAAGTGTGCTAATGCGATGCAGACCACTAAAACGAAATTTTATTTTAAAATAAGCACTTATTTGGCACAAAAGTAGCACTACGAGGTTTCTGAACCGCTATCTCAGCAATTCACATCAACTTAATAATTGCCTTTAGTCTCTCTTTGAAGGACACCAATGACACCTTCCATTTGCTTGTGTACAAGGACAGCTCGACCATTGACGACATGATCAGGGAGTGCCGACACTTTGAAGAAGTGAAAAGCCGTCGAGTCACGCAGCAATTCGCTTGGCTCCTTAAACTGCCGCCATGTCTTTGTGTGAGAACATCCCGGTCCAGCCACCGCCCCAGTACCAAAGACTTCCTGCACCTTGCGTGACGAGAGATCAAGGCAGCATCTCCATCTCCTTCGCTGGCTCGTTCTTACGAGGGGGCTTGCTCGACAATGCAATGATAGAAGTGGCTTAGGCTGCTTTGGAGCAGCTTTTGGAGTAGACAGAACTGAATTTTGGAGCAGCAAACCTGGCTTTTGGGGCAGGTATTGTTAGAGTCAATTTGAAGACATTTTTTATGTACACCAAGACATCCATAAACCGAGGTTGTGTCGAGCCGATGTTCGGACACAACCCCTGTTTACGGATTTTTCACCGCAAGGTTCCATGCACCTTTTCTACCATTTTTTTTTAGTACTGTGTTTATGACACACGAATGATTAAATTACAATGTTATGCATGCTATTCAAGCATGACAGAGTAAAAAAAAAAGAAAATTCTATCACCATAAGTAACCTGACCATATTTGATACACAAAGCCAATGATTAAACTTAAAACCATAGCACTTCATTACAACATGACTGAAGATCAGTTGACAGCTGATTTTTCGGAAGCCAAATTTTTCAGACATGCTTGCAAATTTAGACGATTTCACGACAGCATCACAAGCCCTATCGACGTCTACGGATAAGAACATCTAAAGTTTTCGACGGGGAAACTCTTCGGCGTCCGGTTCTTTGGGCTCTCAGCCGACATTCCAGGGACAGCATTCCTTAAAACAGCATTCCTTAAAGCAGCATTCCTTAAAGTACCTACCTTTGCTACGTCTATGACCTCGTAGGCTTAAACGAGGCATTAAAGTGTTAAAGTATTATTGTTAAGATCGAACACTGCATGTTTTGCTGCACCGCACTGAACACTTTGCTAGCTGAGCGCGCGCGGAGCGATGTGCTACACGTGAGCTGGTGACAGGGACACAGCCCTGTGGCTCGCTAAGCCTGAACCTACGGTGATATTTCGTTAGATGAGTAGCAAGGTCATCACACTACTTAAAGCTGGAAACTGAACACAATATTTATGTTGTTTGGCGGTTTCGTAGTTCAGGCATTAGAGAGTTAGAGATGACAAAATTAAGAAAAAAAGGGCTCCTCACAGTGCAAGCTCTGCTAGCTCGTCTTTTGCTGGAGCGGTCTCATCAGCCCTGTTCTTTACCGCTGGTTCCGGTGCTGCAACTTTGGCATGGCTGGAGTCGGGAATCTGCAAGACAACAAATGTGCGGCATTCACTAACATGGAAAGGAATGTTTGCATTTTCATCACTGCAATGCTTGTGCACGGAGAACAGGCCATAAACTCAAGAAATTTATAACTTCTTCCCACATTTATTGCCATGTTGACTAACCAGAAGCAATTTACGAATAGTCTGTCTTGTGGAACCCAGTAATTTGAAATTCGTGACCAACTTAGACAGGAGCACAAATGGAAATAAATATCGATGCACACTCTCAGATTTTGCCAAAGCATTTGACTCTGTGTACTTATGGTGCCCTATACCAAAGATGTCTGCCCTTCGACTTGATTAATTAACAATGCCGTAGTTACACATTGTTGTGCGCGTCCCTTACCTTCAATTTTGCAAAATGTGTAACAGATGCATTTTTTTTGTTTTCTGTACAGTGTTTTATCATGTTGTCAGGCACAGTTGAAGAAGTACACTTTGATTCAATAGCTAAAATGGGCAAACTTGTGCACTGCAAACAAACAAGTTGGAGAAAAATGTCTGAGTCCACAGCAAGAACAATAGAGTTTTTTAAATATACGGGAACTCTGGTGCTAGTGTTTATGGAAGTTGCAATGCACAACACTTCAGCGAACATGGGAATGATGAGTAGTACATAAATTTGTCTAATCTTTGTACTTCTGGCTCCGTATGTGTTCGTGTGGCTTGGAGTCGTTTTCTCGCGAAACAAAAATAAGCAGACGTTAAGCCGTTGTGCGTCACCACCTTGTTCTTTTAGGCTTCACATTTCAAATCGTGTCATGAAGTTCAAAAGGATTTGTTCTTTTCTTTTCAACAAAAGCGAAACACAGCAATAAACGAAGCCACAGGTACGATTCACCGCCCGCAAGAAAGCAGACTCGGCAAATCTGTGTACTACCCATTATTCCCATGGTCGCTGAACAATCGCAGCGCCAGAGTCCCCTCTAGTTAATTTCAGGAAACTCTATGGCAAGAACACCTTCACTTTTTCAGAAATCGGCACCTCCTCTTTTTTTTCTTGTCCCGCGCAGCTCGCACGTGCCCAAGTGTAAGCATTGATCCTGGCAAGCTCCTCTGGCATTTCACTTTCACTGTCTTGCACACACACGCCGCAGACAACGGAGGGTGTAACAAATGGCCAGCATGCGCACTTTATATACTTTAAATGCAGTGATCCCACTAAAGTCTTCTGACTAGGACCAATTTTCGGAGCAGCCAAATTTTCATTTCGGAGCACTATAGAGCAGCACAAGTTTCAATCTTGGCGCACATTGCAGCAGCAAAATATTCATTTTGGAGCAGCAAGATTTTCCATTTTGGAGCAATCTGGAGCAGCTAACTTCACATACTGGAGGAGAAGCAAGTTTCATTTACATTCAAGCGCATGAATAATTATTTTGGGGCTCTTGTATCCGGTGAAGAGCTAGAAATATTTCCACTAATTTCAAATTTCATGACGCCAGTCATCTTAGGAGCATTCCCTATTTTTAATTATTGATGCAAAAATATCGGCATCATTATGGTAGCCATTCTGAAAAAACTTTTGCAGTGATGATTTTCGTAGCAAATGAACAGGATACTGATTGAATAAAATTGTACTTCATGAAATAACATTCTATACACCTATGTGGCTATCAATAATGTTACGAGTAACTTCTTTAATAATCTATTCACAATGCACAGAACTCGACGAGCAAGATGGTGCCAGTCCAGCATCAACCAAAAACTAACTTTGTCCTCTTCTTTCATGCACCCGCGTTGTAGCGGCTGTTATGTATCATAACTAGGCGGTGGAAGCACCGTCCCAGTGCGTAATTTACGCAGATGATGTCGAAGGTGGGTAATAGGGCTTTAGCCGAGCCACGTGAACGGTGTCGGTCGGAGCTGACAATGACTTTGTTGGATCGGTAGGGACAATCCCGTACATGACGTCTGTCACTTGGCGAACGATACAGAATGGTCCAGTGTAGGGCGACAACAGTTTCTCAGACAGTCCCACACGCCGAGTGGGTGACCAGAGGAGCACGAGAGAACCCGGGGAAAAGTGCACGTCCCTATTGTGAGAATCGTAGAGCTGTCGTTAGTGCGCCTGTGAGGCCTGTAGACAATTACGGGCGACTTGGCGCGCGTGGTCGGCGTGGGCGATGGCTTCCCCGGCATATTCAGTGGCCGCAGGTAGCAAAGTGTCTAAGGGTAGAGTTGGGTCCCAGCCATATAGGAGACAGAAGGGCGAATAGCCGGCAGTGTTGTGACGGGATGAGTTGTAGGCGAATGTCCCAATCCTGGTGGTCTGGCGCAACGTATTTGGCAAGCATATTGGTTAGGGTCCTGTTGAGGCGCTCTGCGAGGCCATTTGACTGGGGATGGTACGAAGTAGTAAATTTGCGCTTGGTATGGCAAGACCTCAGGATTTCGTGAACGACAGCTGAGATGCGGCCACGGTGCGTGAGAAGTTGGAGGGGAGCTCCGTGTACTAATATTATGTCGTACAACAGAAAGTCCGCAACGCCGGTAGCACAACTGATCGAGAGTGCTCGTGTAATTGCGCACCGCGACGCGTAGTCAGTGGCAACAGCAATCCATTTATTTCCGGCTGTGGAGAGTGGAAAAGTTCCCAGCAGGTTGAGACCAACTCGACAGAAAGGTTCAGCGGGAACGTCGATTGGCTAAAGGTAGCCAGCTCGAAGGGCAGATGGCGTTTTGTGACGCTGGCAGGGCTCACACGCGGCGACATAGCGTAAAACAGAGCGAGCAAGTCCAGGTCAAAAAAAAAAAAAAAAAAACGACGTACACGGTCGTATGTACGAGAAATGCCCAAATGGCCCATCAAGGGAGCGTCATGAAGTTGGTAGAGGACAGTGGAACTCAGGTGCGCTGGCATGACAGGAAGTAAGTCAGATCCGAAGGAATCAAGGTTACGGCAGTGTAGGATCCCATATTTGGCCAAAAACATTCGTAGGAACAGGTCGTGAGGCGTTGACTCCAGTTTATCAATGATGGCTCGTAAAGAAGCATCCCGACGTTGCTCTTCGCCAATGTTCAGCAGCTGCGACACAGAAAGAACGTCTGCGATAACGTCAGTATCGGTTGCTTCGTCCACAAGGTAACGGGATAAATAATCCGCATCCCGATGTAATCGCCCTGTTTTATACAATACAGAGAACTGTATTCTTGAAGCCATAGGGCCCAACGAGCGAGACGTCCTGTGGGGCCCTTCAGGGAGGCTAGCCAGCAAAGTGCACGGTGATTTGTGAAAACACAGAATGAGTGCTCGTACAGGTGTGGAGGAAACTTGGTGACCGCCCATACAAAGGCGAGACACTCGCGCTCTGTGATGAAATGGTTGCGCTCGGCTTGAGATAGCAGTCGACTTGCATAGCTTATAACACGGTCGTGTCCCCGTTGGTGCTGCAACAGCACACCGCTTATGCCGTGTCCACTGGCGTCTGTGTGAACCTCGGATGGGGCTGATAGATCAAAGTGGGCCAAGACTGGTGGCGTTGCAAGCAGGGTTGTAAGTTGGGAAAACGATGACGCTTGGTCATGGCCCCGGTAAAACGAGGCGTCTTTCTTCAGAAAGTCCATGAGGGGACGTGCAATGGTCGTAAAGTCCTTAACAAAGCGTCTCAAATAGGAACACAACCCCACAAAACTGCAGACATCCTTTGTGTTCCTCGAAACGGGAAAGTTTGTAATTGTGCGAATTTTCTCTGGGTCTGGACACACGTCTTGGGCATCGACAAGGTGACCAAGCACAGAAATTTGACGACGAGCGAAGTGGCACTAGGAGGCGTTCAACTGGAGTCCGGCTCGATGGAAAACAATAAGACTAGCTGATAAACGATTCAGATGTGAGTTGAATGCGGGCAGAAAGACAGTAACATCGTCAAAGTAACACAAGCAGGTGGATCATTTCAACCCTTGGGGCAATGCGTCCATCATTCTTTCAGATGTGGCTGGCGCACTGCAGAGACCAAAGGGCATCACCTTAAACTGATAAAAACCATCAGGAGTGATGAATACGGTCTTCTCACAATCCATCTCGTCGACGGCTATCTGCCAGTAGCCTGAACAAAGGTCAATAGTTGAAACATAAGTAGCTCCGTACAGGCAGTTGAGGGCGTCATCGATGAGAGGCAGAGGCTAAATGTCTTTTTGGTAATTTTGTTGAGGTGATGATAATCGACGCAAAAGCACCATGTTCCATCCTTATCTTTAACACGGACGACAGGAGAAGCCCAGGGGCTGCATGAAGGCTCGATAATGTCTTTTTCAAGCATCTTTCCGACTTCCTCTTGTATAAGTGCACGCTCCGACACGAAAACACGGTATGGGCGGCAGTGAATGGGAGTAGCATGACCAGTATTGATGTGATGGGTGACGACGGTCGTTTGGCTTAAAGAGGTGTTGGCAAAGGCGAAAATGCAATGATATCCCTCAAGAATGTGGCAAAACGCTGCGGCTTGCTCAGACGAAAGGTCCGATCACGCCATTTACTCGATGTCAGCGCCCAAAGAACGTGATGAAGTTGAAACACAGACAGAGCTGCAGCAATTGTTGTCCACTCTGAAGGGCTCGACATGGTCATCTTAGAGAATGGTAATTTTGGCCTGGAAGATACCCTGTGGTAGAACTTGGGTGGTGAGTAAGAAGTTGACCGACGGAAGGAAGGTGCGGCTTCCCGTAATTGTCAAAATCATATGTGGCACAGCAACCTCATGCGTAATCATCACGGCAAGAATCGGGGCCACCATGTAATCGCCGTCAGGTACTGGTGGCGTGGAGGATAAGTCGACGTGTGTGACAGACTTAAGCGGTAGGTGCGTGAAATCAATGCAGCAGAGGCTGGTTTGTGGTGGGCTGGTCTGGTAGGAAAAGAGAAGTAAATCGAGGTGGGGAGAGCCAGCTGAACAGTCTATGAGGGCAGGACGTGTGGCTAGAAAATCTATACCAAGAATGAGTTCATAAGGGTAACGTTCAACAAGATAAAATATTCCGGTTCGTCATTATCGTTAAGCTAGGATTTCCCACAAAGGTCGTCAATCTACACCAACAATGTTACGAGTAACTTCTTTAATAATCTATTCACAATGCACAGAACTCGACGAGCAAGATGGCCATAGTCCAGCATCAAGCGAAAACTAACTTCGTCCCCTTCTTTCATACAGCCTCGTTGCAGCGGCTGTTATGTATCAATATATATGGTAGACAAACGCTGCGACGTACAACACTACAGACACACACATTCGCAACTCAATTTCCCTTAGACGACTCTACGAATATAGAAATGTTGTTTTTCTCCACAACCAATTATACTGCTAGGCTTAACATGACATCATTTAGAAAGTCTGATAAAGCCAACCTCTTCCCGTACTCATCTCTCTGTGCTGAAACTTCACGACTTAACAAACTTCACTTTCGATTTGCAGCAATGTTTTATGTAGCTAGGGCATTCTATCTATACTCTTGAATCTCCCTGTCATGTTCCAGAAAGCAATGCATAAAAAAAAGAACCTCACAGGGTACCTTATGCATACGCCTAAGACTACTAGAAGGCGAGAGCTATTTTCTTTTATTGCTATAGCAATTACAACGCCATTCTCGACCAGTCTTTGCCATCGCCAGAGGTGTAGGTAAATTTTTTCTATTATGGGAGGGGGGGGGGGGCCGAATGCACTTTGATCTGAAGGGGGGAAGCATGCAAATGATAATGTAGAGGTATATATATGCCATGGCAAAAAAAATTTTCGGAAGGGGGGGCATGTGCCCAATGTGCCCTCCTTCCCCCACCCCACGATTGGCTATGCCACTGGCCGTCACCGTCATGTTTCGTGTAATATCCCAATTGATAACAACCCGCCCCCCCACGCATTGTGTGTTTTAAAAAAAAGGCGAAAGCGCATGTGCAGGGGTGACAAACGCAGCTAAAGCAGGGATAAAAAGTCACAGCTTCTCCGCAAGGGCAAAGCAATGAATTCAATAGCGAAAACTTGGGATGGACTGCTGCAAACGGCAAGCAGATTGAAACGTGCAGCATGCTGCTCACGCACAAATGACGCACGAAAACAACATACACAGGATGAGAGCAAACTAACAATGTTTACCCCTCGACACTTAATGCGCTATTTAAACGAATACGATGCACGAAATGTAGTCACAAGTACAGATTAGTGCCAACTAACAAGTGCCCAGTTATACTTCGGTGTGTATGAAAAGTGTGCTCTTTTCGTAAACGAGCCCTGTGCAGCCAGCGAAGAGTGACTTCTGTGTTATGCCAGGCAACTAACGAACTAACGCAATCGTTCCGGTGAAAGCCGAAGACACACGATTCTCCCCACCAAAGGATAAGTGCGTGCGCACAACCATCTACACCCCCCCCCCCCAATTGGTGGGGCAAAGTAAGCGTGGGAGATAAGCACATGTCAGTGCATCCTGATGAGCTGGGTGCCGAGCGCAGGCAGTTTTTTTTTACCTTGCGTTTTCATATATACAGATACATATACATAAACGTTGAAAGAGGCCGGCAGTGACGGCAAAAAACCAGCCGAGACTGTCCATATAGCTGTTATCGCAATAAAAGAGCCGATCTACCTCCTTTGCACGAAGTGCAGATGCGATAGCATCACCCCATGTACCAGGCCTGCCATTGATTGTTACTAAAGCAGAGAACATGCCACCCATTTTCAAAAAGCAGGAAGGAACTAGGAACGCAAGGTGGGAGGAAGGGCTGGAATTGTTAGAAACTTTGGGTGTGGTCACTGGCACTCGTGTTAATTTGGCACGCATTATAGCTTTCTATCTTATACTCCCAATGCGAACATACTTTTGGTACCGCATTCATTGCTAAGAGCCTAAGTGAAACTAACAAATAGTATCTTTAGAACACGACGTCGCATAACTCAGATGAACGCTGACTAAAGGAACAATTATCACTCAGATTGCCGAAGCGGTTTTTGCGCTGTCAGTTATCTAAATGCGGAGCATATGTTATAGTAGCGCAGAAAGTTTACAGGCATGTCTCATTAGGCCTTGAAATAGCGAGGTCGCAAATGCACTCAAGTGATGCAGCTTCCGTCCCCTCCCCCCCCCCCCAAAAAAAAGAAAAGAAAAAAACGAAGCAATGATTGCGATGACGTGATGTTAATTTTTTTAACCATCAGATTGACCTTAGAAAGCGAGACGCGGATATGTAACAAGGAGTAGCCGCTTCACCGTGGGCCTTCCAACCCTAGAGCCACCAGCGATATTAAAACTGCATTCCGGCTGCTCCAACCAGGAAGCATGCTTTTAATAATGAGAAGAAATTAAAAAAAAAGCATGCAAAAATTTTGAATACAGACCCTAGCAACCTCGACTTCGAATTGGCAGGGTTTTTTAGGAGCACTTACCACGACAGCAATTACAAACGCGGATGTGCTGGTGGAAGGAATTACGAAAAGGAACTTCTGAATGAAGATCCATGAATGAAGTACAATAAAGAAAAAGTGTCAGCGTGTTTCCACCGTGCATGTGTTCTTCTGTCGACACAAAGCGTAGGAAATGAGACCGCAATATCAAAAAGTCCACCGATGAATCGCCACCACAGTTTCACAATACAGATTGGAATAGACATCACGAGCTTCTGCGAAGAGCCCGTTTCGCCGTTAAGCGGACATGCACAATAGAAATTGCGTTGGCACTAAACGTCGGGCCCAAATATCGTTGATTACTTAGGATGCACGCACACCCACTGGTAATTCAGCAGAATATTTTAGGCACGAGATTGTGGCTTTGGTGGCCCCGAGAACAAGATGAACATGTTTTGATGCGCTGGCGTGGCTATTGCCGGTGATAGATGCTCCTAAATCCGACTTTGGTGCATTTTTGCATAATTTTTGTTGATATTATCAGGATGGCACAGTAAATTTGATTTGGCACACTTAAGCGCAGTTGATGCAGGAGTGGGATCACTGTAAATGTATCTTGCAACAATATCTACCACAGTGCTTTTTTAAATAATTCCTTTACATACAATTTATCCTCACTTACAACAAACCATTACAATGGGGAAACAAGCTCAGACATTACTGCCCAACAATGTTTTTCTCTGCAACAAAAACATGACGATTCGGTTTTGCAATTACCAGACACAGAGCTAACAATTACAGTAAGAACTTCTGCACACCTATGATAGACCCTATGGTGTCCTCACGAAACAAGTAGAAGCCATTCATACTATTGTCCGTCTCTAGAGAAGTGGCATATGGGCTGTCAAGACTCAAGCAGTAGTTCCCATAGCCTTATTGAAGCCATCCACATCACAACAGATTAACCCAATAACCCAACAGGCAAAGGCTTCAATGAAGAATGTTGCACCTATTCACAAAAGAGACGACCGGGGGGCTGTGCTCATCATGCCAAGGTAGAAACATGGAAGATGACCACGTTGACATCAACTTTTGCCCTCAGCTTCGTGGCCTACAATAAATTGTCCTGTCTGCTCGTTAGACCTGTGCGCCGGTACCCAAATAGCCGGCGGCGGCACGCCAGTGTTTCCACCTACGATGACGGCATGTCAACGGCATGGGGTCCATTGGATCAGCGGCGGCGTGGCACGGAGATGGAGGGGGGGGGGGGGAGATCACGGTTTCAAAAGTTGGTAGGGATCGCAACTTGTTCCTTGATGTCTGAAAAAATGAACTCTTTTCCCTAAAGGGCAAGGAAGTTGAAGCGACAGCAGCATGTCCTAATGTTAATCATTTTAAAATACCGCTGTTTCAGTCTTCGAGGCATAAAAGGTGTAAATACCACTGTTCAGCACCTTGAAAAATACAATTTAACAAAATACATGTTCACGCAATTCTTTTTTCCACTTTCTCAGAACGGCAGTCAGCGCAGATACCCATAAAGCTCATTCCAAAAATGCACACGTTCCATAGAAAAGCAAGCAACAAACAAAATAAAACAAAAACAATTTCAAGTATTCTATTGGGCACAATATTTAGAGGATCTAACAACCGGGTATGGTGTGCAGAAGATGCAACGAAGCATATGGGTGCTAGAACACTGAAACCAGTGTGAACTATCTTATTTATGCCGGAAGATGACACGAGTGGGAGTGCGCCGATGTTCGGTAGGGGCTGCAGCGATAAACCATGCACATTCTAAGGGTATACAAGAAACACTGGTAATAGCGACAAAATAAAAAAGCTTATTGCTTTTTTAACAGATTGTCACCAAACAACCAACCCTGATTGATATGTGGGGTTTAACGTCCTAAAACCACCATAATGTTATGAGAGACATCGTAGTGGAGGGCTCCGGAAATTTTGACCACTTAGGGTACTTCAATGTGCACCCATATCGAAGCACACGGGCCTGCAGCATTTCACATCCATTTAAAGAAACGACCATCCCTTATTCGAGTCTTACTAAAGTCCTATGCACTGTCAGTCCACATCCTTTTGTCCAGTTGCTTAACGTGCGTCGGAGATACCAAAGTTCTCGAAGATCTTGTATTGCTCCAAAAGAGAGAGAAATAAATAAAACAAAGAGACAGGGAGGTTAACCTAGACGAACTGGTTTGCTACCCTGTACGGGGATGGGGAAAAGGATAGATATAGAGAGATATAAAATAAATTAGAAAAAAAAAACACATGCGCACACATTCAGGGAGTTCCGATCACAGTCGTTTGGACAGGCCGGTTGAACACAAGAAGCGCAGGAGCGCCTTTCAGCCTTCTTCTGCGACATGAAGTCCTGTCGGCAGCGCAGGATTCTTTCTTCCGAAAGAGGCTGGTTGTCCAGTTCATCTAGTGCATTGCAGAGTGACTGTCTCTGCGAGGAGTATTGTGGGCATTCACACAGAATGTGCCAAGTTGTTTCATCACTGCCGCAATGGTCGCATGCAGCGGTGTCAGCCATTCCTATGTGCAACACGTAAGCATATGTATATATATATATATATATATATAAAATTTTATATATATTTTATTTCGATATACGTTAGACCTTCTCAGTCCAAGCAGGAGTGGTAATACAAAATATATTACAATTCTGTCGAAAGTGACGAACACATAAAAAAAACAAAGAACAGTTCAACGCTGGATGGTTGCTTAAAGTTTCAAAGATACAGTGTTTGTATTACATGTGAGCATATTACAAAAATGTAATATGCTAAATAGAACAAAAAATATTGCTGATTTTTGAGCAAGACATTCTCCCATTTCACAGTTCACCGCAGATAATGGTAGACTATTTGAGTATACTATTGATGATGGAAAAACAGAGTTTTTATGAACGCCGTTGTGACTTTTAAATAGCCGTATTGTCTTGTTGAGGTTAGTTTTTGAGGAGTGTCTGAGAGGTTCAAGGAAATGTTTTGTTCCGGATATTTTATGATGCTCATTATACAAATGATACAGAAATTCAGGTTTTCTATATATACTAAATAAAACTAAACTTTTGAATATACTAAATGAATATAAAATATACAAAATAAAATAGTATGAAATGGTTAATGATGCAAAGAGTATAACTGAAAACGAATACAAAGAGCTGTAATACATGAAATGTGCACATTGAAACAAGGTGAAGCTATGAAAAGGAACAGCAATACTAAACATGCATAACTGTGTGATTTTAGTTTTGTCTTACAATGATGTAAGTTCCTTGCATTTTTAATAAAAGCAACCAACCAGTTTGTTGTAGATGAAAAAATTGGCTGATCCCCCGTACAGTTGAAATCGATGATATGCAAAGCACGAATGAGAGGTTTGATATGTCACTTTAAAATCAGCACAATGTTACAAGATTGAGGTAAATGATGCTGTATATGACTTAGGTGTCGTTATTATCATGTTTGGATGTGTCGTTTACCTTTGTCATCTATTCACATGTTATTATAGTGTCATGATTATCTTATTTGGATGTGTTGTTTACCTTCGTCATCTATTCATGTCATGTTACAACAAATTTAGTATTAGTGGAGCTAGCGAAACGGCCGCGAGCACTCTATAAGCGTGGTATGTTGTCATGTTCTTAATGACACGCTTGTCAGAATCATCATGCTTGCACCTGTCACATACTTTCATCATCCATTCACGTCACGTAACACCAAATTCGTTATATGTGGAGGTAGCAAAACGGCCGCAAGCACATCATGAAGGGCCCAATAGACTCCAATGTAGTGTTGACGCGTGCGCACGCTGGGCACAGTGACGCTACGTTAGCAAAACGCTAGCACTCTATAGCCTGACGCCAAGCGCGACCGGCGCAGCCAGCGTCCGATGGCACGGCCCGATGGCAACCGGTGTGAAATGCGACATGCTGCATTTCGCGCCGATGCGTTACCCAGACAACACTGCGTCTCCCTCTTTTTGTGAAGGAGGGACACCGGACGCGCTGAAACGTGCATGTGTCAAAACAACGCAGCGCGGTGCGCGCCTGCAAGAATATGGCAGGACCGGCGCCTTGGCAACACTGGCGAGCATGTGCACCACGTCACGTCTAAATGTATTGGTGCCTTGACTGTGGCATGTAGTCATGTTCTTACATGACACGCACCTCATGATTATCATGTTTGCCCCAGTCACATACCTTCGTTATCCATTCACGTCACGTAATACCAAATTCGACATATGTGAACCTAGCGAAACGGCCGCGAACGCATCATGAGAGTGGCATGTAGTCATGTTGTTACGTGACATGCATGTCGTGATCATCATGTTTGAATGTGTCATTTACCTATGTCGTCCGTTCGCGACGCTTAATGCCGAGTTTGGTATGTGTGAAGCTAGCCAAACTGCCACAAGCGCATCATGAGCGTAACATGTAACCAAGTTGTTACATGACATGCATCTCATGTTTATCATGTTTGCGCCAGTATTATACCTTCGTCATCCATGCACGCCCCGTAATAGCGAATTTGGTATAAGTGAAGCTAGCGAAACGGCCGCCAAAATTTCATGAGCATAGCATGTAGTCAGGTTGTTACATGACACGCATCTCATGTTTATCATGTTTGCACCAGTATCATACTTCGTCATCCATTCCCGTCCCGTAATACCAAATTAGGCATAACTGAACCTAGCGATACGTCCGCCAGCGCATCATGAGCGTGGCATGCAGTCATGTTGTTACATGACACGCATCTCATGATTATCATGTTTGCACCAGTCACATATCTTCGTCATCCATTTACGTACTGTGATACCAAATTTGGTATATGTGACGCTAGTGAAACGGCCGGGAGCGCATCATGAGCTTGGCATGTAGTCATGTTACATGACACGCATGTCATGATTTTCATGTTAGGGTTTGTCGCTTGTGCTCGCAATGCAATCATGTCATACTATACCAGGTTTGCAACATGCCATGTGAATGAAACCACCGCAAGAGCTGCAAGACCATGAAATGTAAATCATGACATACATGTCATGAATTTCATGTTATGACTAATCCAATATGTTCTTCATACAGTTATGTTGTACCATAACAAGTTTGATATTGATACCATTATCGAAACGGCCAGGAAAGCCTTAAGTCGTAGGCGGGCGGACGGACGGACAGACAAATAGATACGCTCAAAGTCTTCGGCCATTAAGAGAAGTAACAATGTCATGAGCAAATTCAAGCAACTGTGTAGCTAGCACAAATGCCGTAATAAGACAGGGAAAATATGTTGTATGCATGTATCTGTTGCATTCTTCATAGCAATTCTTGATGATATACTCCAATAGTGTGGAGCGGGTATAGAGAGCAAAGAGATTGACTTATAATTTGGTATTTACTTGTTTCCAGACTTAGGGGCACGATGTTTGCTAATTTTAACGTTGGGGAACTGTTGCAGAAATTTCCATTTTTGAGATATTACAGTAAAATAATTAGCACACTATACTCAATACCACTTTATAAATACATTTGGCATGCCATCTGGGCCAGTGTTTTGTAACTTCAAAATTACATTAGGTTATGCACTTCAGAGGAGCTCAATTCAAGATTAAGAAGAGCAAGTAGTTTGCTTCAAGCGGAAAATGAAGGAGTCATACCGTTATCTATGAGAAGAAAACAGACTTGAAGTAATTATTAAAGACACTTGCATTAGCTTTAGGATTTGAGGAGAATTGGCCATCAAAATGAGACCATACACTATGACGGACTAATTGACCTTTAGAACCTGGATGAATTTTTTTTCCCCATAATTTTATTGAAGGCAATGCTAAAGTAGTAGTTTTTAGCCTCTTGATTTTAGCTTCTGTTTTTCTTTCAATGCAATAACTCAAGAAGCATTATCAGTGCACTTGTAATGCAACTCTTACGTAAGCGCTTTATGCGACGAGTGAGATGGATTATATCTTTATGTTAGCATGAATTTACTCAGTTCCATTTAATATACCTTTGTGGCATAATATATTTTGTGATAGGTATTAACACAAATCTTAAGGAGCACATTTACATTAAAAATTTGATACAGCATTCAAATGCCTTAAAAGATGAGGTTAAAGTGTCCAGCACGGAAGTGTCATCAGCTTTAAGAAAGTTCAAAACAGTTTTCATCTCATGTCTTTCAGTAGACATGCTTAGTTTGAGGCGACTTCAACAGTATTATGGTCAGAAAACCCTTCGACGACTTCACATTTTACACCGTGCGATATGAGCTCGCAGCCCCATATTGAACTTAGGGTGCAGATAACTCTTTTTCTTTTGGTCTCGCAAAACTGTAAAACTCTAGTGTATAAAAATGCGGCTGCTACTAGGAAAAAAAATCAGTGTTCACATAGTGATATCATAGGGTGTAAGAGGGTAAACAAGCCGTTCACTGATGCCTGCTAAAAAAGCTATCACACTAGCGCACGCTAGCACTCGTGATCATGCCCTTATATTCAAAGTTGACAGTTGCGGATCGAGCCACGCAGCCTCCCACGTGAATATTCTGTCATATTCCTTCGTCCAGACAAAACACAAACAGGGCTTCCTTTTCGGTTGAGAAGCAATCGTCGATAGGCAACGCACGCTGAGTGATGTTATCGCATGCACCCTCCGTGCGATAAAGATCGACAGATTGTTTCATCTATGCTACAACAGGGTTCCTAAATATAGCACACGCGATATTTTATCCACGGGAACAGCATACAGTGCACGTACCAAAGTTTTTATTTGGATTTTATACAGATATAATGAAGGAATGATGACAACAAAAGGGAACAGCAAGCATTATCGCAGAGTAAGGCACCACGAGATCGGCGCTCGAGCTCCTCCATCTTCCTCGTCCTGTCGCTATCTCCAATCTCCCACCTGCCCGTTTGGTTCGCCCAATAAACCTCGTTACATTTGGTGGATCGTGCTGGGTAACCACATCGCCTACAACCTGGAACTCCGATCTCGCACCCTGCCGTCGACCATGCAAGTTGACGCTGCCCAACAAACAATACCTCTCGCGGCCGCTACTTGCCCCGGCCCGGTTCATCAGCGAGACCCCCCGATCTTTGCCGGCACGGAAGACCAGGACGTCGAGGACTGGCTGTCGTCATACGAGAAAGTCAGTGGACCCAACAGGTGGGATGACGCTGCTAAGTTAGGCACTGTCAATTTTTATCTCACCGACGTGGCCAAGCTGTGGAATACGAACCACGAAACCGAGTTCGCGAATTGGTCCGCCTTCAAGGAGGCAATACGTGCCGTTTTTGGTCGTCCTGCCTTACGGAAGCTACGCGCCGAACAACGTCTGCACACACGGGCACAGGAGCCAGGTGAAACTTTCACATCATATATAGAAGATGTGCTTGATCTCTGCCGGCGCGTCGATGCTTCCATGAGCGAGAGTGCGAAGATACAGCACATTATGAAGGGCGTCGACGATGACGTTTTCCAGATGCTTCTCGCGAAGTCTCCAAGCACTGTGGCAGAAGTAGTGACTTTGTGCCAAAGCTATGATAAATTGCGGAGGCAACGAGCTCAGCCGCGACGCTCATTCCAGACAATCCAACCAGTGACCGCACTGGACGCTATGACTGACCAGACAAACCTTCTCGCACAAATGAAAGACTTCGTGCGAGAGGAAGTGGCTCGGCAGCTTTCTCTGCTGCCTTTTGCTCAACGCCAGGAGCTCTCGCACCAACAGCCACTGCGACACCCACCACCATTGGCTCCCGTGCTCCGACATGTGGTCCAGGAGCCGATTTCCGAGGCTATGCCGGTGCCCTTGCAGCAGCCCCCCGTCACCGCGCCTCTTACTTACGCTGAGGCACTAAAGCGGCAGCAGCGACACCACCCCCCGTCGTTCCAGGGACTGCCGTATACCTCAGCCCCGACTCAGCCGTCCACTGCCTGGGTTCCTCCCATTGCCATCACAGCATCGACTCACCCGTCTGTCGCATGAACTGGTCCCCTCGTCGCCAATACTTGTAGAACGCGCGATATCCGGCTCATCTGTTTTGCGTGCGGCGGCCCTGGCCATATCGCCCGTTACTGCCGTCGTCGCGTGCCGGGATACACAGACGCCCGGACACAGAACAGCTTCATGGACCTTTCTCCATCCCATCTGGAAAATTCTGACCCTCAGTCAAGCTCGTCTTCACGGGAATGTCCGCATACTATGTCTGGTCGCTCACCTTCACCCCGTCGTCGCTCCCTGTCACCCATGCGTCGTCGGCCAGCTCCTGAACACGAGGGAAACTAACCGCCGCAGTTCAGGAGGCAAGAACTGCGCTGTCGAAATGCTCAAGTCCTCGGACATTGCCGTCGAATATTGTCGAAGTTTTTGTAGAAGGTACTCGAGCATATGCTCTAGTGGATACTGGTGCTGCCGTTTCCGTGATAGACGCTAAACTTTGCCGCAAGCTCCGAAAAGTGACGACGCCTCTTAATATGATGTCCTTGCAAACAGCGAATGGGGACCCGGTTCAGCCTGTAGCCGCCTGTACTGTCCGACTGATGATCGCGAAGGACCACTACACTGTTGAGTTTATTGTCCTGTCGTCATGCTTACACGACATCATACTTGGATGGGATTTTTTATCGCGTAACTATGCCGTTATTGATTGTGCAAGATCGGAGCTTGAACTTTTCCCATTTTACGACCAACCAACCAGCCGCATTCAGCCCGCCGTACACAAACTCGTCGTCAAAGAAGGCACTGAAATTCCTCCGACAGCAGCTGTGTTGCTCCCCGTGTTCTGTGACGGCATTAGAAACGAAGCTGCATTCTTTGAGCCATCAAGCCTCTTCCTTAGTCGAAGATCACTTCTTCTGCCTTATTCAACCCTCTCTATTTCTGGAGGAAACAGTGCTCTTTGCCTCATCAATCCCCTTCCGTATCCCGTTGAACTGTTTCAAGGTGAATCTCTTGGACACGTGCATGCCATTGATAAAGAACAAATTTTACCATGCCGAAAGATTGTTCCGGTGACTACGACGCCATCAGTGCCCTCAACCCTTCTAATATACCACCTTGCGAGCTTTTCGATTCATCGATTGCCCACGGACTATCGCCATCTGAACGCTCTGAGCTCCTTCAGCTGCTCTACCAGTTTCGTGAATCCTTTGACGTTGCTCAACCTACCCTTGGCCGAACTCCCAGTTTTTTCCACCGCATCGACACAGGTTCCAACGCGCCAGTACGACAGCGACCATACCGTGTTTCCGCCACGGAACGTCAGGTTATCACCGAACACGTTGACGATATGCTCAAGCGCGACGTCATCCGACCTTCCCAAAGTCCATGGGCATCACCTGTCGTTCTTGTTAAGAAGAAGGATGGTACAATTCGCTTCTGCGTTGATTACAGGTGCTTAAATAAGATCACTCGCAAAGACGTATACCCTTTGCACAGGATTGATGACGCCCTTGATTGCTTACAAGGTGCCGAGTTTTTTTCGTCGTTAGATTTGCGTTCGGGGTATTGGCGGGTGCCCTTAGCAGATGGTGATCGTCCAAAAACAGCATTCGTGACCCCGGACGGGCTATATGAGTTCAATGTCATGCCCTTCGGCCTCTGCAATGCGCCGGCCACATTCGAGCGCATGATGGACTCGGTTCTGCGGGGTTTGAAATGGAACATATGCCTCTGCTACCTCGACGATATCGTCGTCTTTGCACCAGATTTCGCAACACACCTTGTATGCCTAAAACATGTTCTCACTTGTCTGAAGAATGCACAGCTCCAACTGAATCTCAAGAAATGCCACTTCGCTGCTCGGACTGCTCACCATTCTCGGTCACGTCGTATCAAAGGATGGTGTTCTTCCCGACCCGGCTAAACTACGCGCTGTTGCTGAATTCCCCAAACCAACGACTGTAAAACAGTTACGCTTCGTAGGATTGTGCTCCTACTTTCGTCGGTTTGTGCGCAACTTTGCCTCCATAATTGCCCCTTTCACCCAACTTTTAAGCAGTGCCAACGACATCTCATCATGGTCTTCCGAATGTGATCACGCATTTACCACTCTTCGCCGTCTCCTGACATCACTGCCTATATTGCGCCACTATGATCCCACGGCTGCAACTGAAATCCATACAGACGCCAGCGGTGTCGGTCTCGGTGCAGTTCTCGCTCAACGCAAGCCTGGATCCCCCGAGTATGTCGTCGCCTACGCCAGCAGAACGCTCAACAAGGCTGAGGTAAACTACAGTGTTACTGAAAAAGAGTGCTTAGCCATACTTTGGGCAATTGTGAAATTTCGCCCATACTTATATGGCCGCACCTTTGCTGTAGTTACAGACCATCATGCCTTATGTTGGTTGTCGTCGCTGAAGGATCCATCAGGTCGCCTTGCTCGATGGGCTCTGCGACTTCAAGAGTATGACATCCGCGTCGTGTACCGTTCCGGCCGCCCACATGCCGATGCTGATGCGCTCTCGCGATCACCACTGTCGACTGAGGCTGCCTCTATATCTTCTATGGAACACGCGCTGTCCACTCTTGACATCGACACAATGACCTCTGCACAGCGCGACAATCCATGGATAACTTCGCTTCTGGACGTCTTATCTGAGGTACCGACACTTCCCATCACTCGAGCAACGTGACGCCAGGCTTCGCACTTCACCATTCGAGGTGGCCTCTTGTACCGGCGCAATTACTCACCAGACGGCAGGAAGTGGCTGCTCGTTATTCCCCGAAAGCTGCGCTCTACAATCTGTGCATCATTTCACTCCGACCCGCAATGCGCTCACGCCGGTGTCTTCAAGACCTACGAGCGTTTAAGGAAGCGGTACTACTGGCGTGGGATGTTTACTTTTGTTCGACAGTTTATTCGCGGCTGCCACGAGTGTCAGCGACGAAAACAGCCACCGAATGCACGGGCAGCTCCACTACAGCCGCTTGCGTGCCCTGACCGCCCATTCGATCGCGTCGGAATCGACCTTTATGGACCACTGCCATTGACCACAGCAGGTAACCGGTGGGCTATCGTTGCTGTAGATCACCTGACACGGTACGCCGAAACCGCTGCTCTTCTACGGCGACCGCTCAGGACGTCGCATCTTTCATCCTCCATCGGTTTGTGTTGCGTCACGGCCCTCCTCGCGAGCTCCTCAGTGACCCGGGGCCGTGTATTTCTATCCGACGTAATCCAAGCACTTCTCCGTCAGTGCCATATTGTACACCGGATGAGTACTGCTTACCACCCTCAGACGAATGGCCTGACTGAGCGGTTAAATCGGACCCTGGGTGACATGCTCGCGACGCATGTGGCATCTGACCAAACGAACTGGGACCTGGTTCTTCCGTTTGCGACCTACGCGTACAACACCGCTACCCAAGTCACCACCGGCTTTTCTCCATTCTACCTTCTATACGGATGTCAACCATCGCACACAATTGACACTTTGCTGCCATACGCACCAGATGTATCTGAGTGCACGACCGTGTCTGAAGTCGCCCGTCACGCCGAAGAATGCCGCCAACTAGTGAAGCAGTTTACTACAGCTGACCAGCAACGCCAGAAAAAGGCCCGCGATGACGACCACCCTCCTGCCGCCAAGTTCGCCCCTGGAACCCTTGTATGGCTGTATGTACCACCCTGTGCACCTGGTTTGTCTACCAAGCTACTTTCAAATTACCATGGCCCATACCGCATGGTAGAGCGCACATCGCCCGTCAATTACGCCATTGAACCGCTTACGCCACCCGGTGACCATCGTCGGCGTGGACACGATATTGTTCACGTGGACCGCTTGAAGCCGTACTTCGACCCGCTCGTTCCTACTTGTTAGATCGCCAGGATGGCTTGATCTTTCTCGACGGGGACAATTATAATGAAGGAATGATGACAACAAAAGGGAACAGCAAGCATCATCGCAGAGTAAGGCACCACGAGATCGGCGCTCGAGCTCCTTATCTTCCTCGTCCTGTCGCTATCTCCAATCTCCCACCTGCCCGTTTGGTTCGCCCAATAAACCTCGTTACACAGAGTACGACAGGAATGATGAAAGCCTGTAGAGAGTGTCCGTATAATTCTTCTTGGAATCAAAAGGTATACGAACACCATCGAAGGAGGCTGGCTTTTGTTATGAAGAGCCACATTGTTTTGTCTGTAAAGAATTCGTCCGTTGGGAGAATGAAATGATTGCGAGCCTTTTTCTTCAGTTTCATTCTCAATTATACTGCAGTACGCTCTTTTTAGAACAATTTTTACAGGCTCTTAGACATTTATGGCTTCGTAAACCGTGTGTGCAATGTGAGTGCTAAGTGTTGAGTGATAGATATCAAACTTCTCGGCTACACTCTTTTTATTTCCACTTGCCCAATTGAAAACTCACAGAATGCAGTAAAATCACTCATTCATCGCGCATGATAATTCTGCAAGACGCGAGGAATAACGGGGGTGGCGGGTGGGGAACGCGTGGCAAAGCAGAGTGTAAAACAATTTGCAGCTGATATTTCTCGTATATGAACCATTCTAGAGCGTTCGCTCTAATCATTCTACATGAATCACTGTTCTGGCATCACGAAGAGCGCCAAAAGAACAGGAAATGCCGAGAGCGAATAACATGCTCGACTGTGTATCTCATGAAACTGTTGTAGGATCCTTATTTAGACAAGGCATGCAAACACGGAAAAAAAGAGAACAGTCAAGATACCGCTAGCGCCGCTCTCAGAAATAATAAAGCTGAAAAAAAAGAAGGTGAAGTGATGTATTTTATGTCCAGATTCCCCACTCGTGTAAAAATAAGAGAAACGACGGAACTTCGGCCGCGGCGGCGCACAGCTCTACTGCTCGTACAATATAGTGTATCATCGAAAAATCCTAGTGCTTCTTGAGAGAAGTAATGTTTGTATGCGTACACATACCTGTGGTGCTGGTGTCTCCAGCAGCACAGGATGAAGCAGCTGGAGCAGCAGTGGACCCTTCTGTTCCTCCAACCCAAGTCGACTGCAGAGTTCCCCTCGGCTGAGAGGATCCGCCTGGTACACGAAAGGTTCAAAAAAACGGCACATTACAGTTCTACCCGTTACACTCTCTTTCACGACTCTTAGCAACTGCTATCAAGCTAAGTATGACCGACAATGTGCGTGGCATGGCACTCTCCCACGTGTACAGTGGTGTTGACTGTGCCCTGTAACTGATAGTTAAAAGCAGTGCGAAGTAGACTTGCACAGCAATGTGCGCGAGACTTCGCGGCATGTCTGTAGAGCTCGGCCTTGTAGGGGTAGCAAGGGGCCCACCGATTGGCTAATAAGTGGGGCCATATAGGCACGTTTCACAGAGAAGGTAAGAAAACGCGCGTTGCACGAAGTGCGAACAGAAGCACTGAACACATAAAAGGGTTTAGAAGAGAACCAAGCACGATGAAGCAGCAATATAACTTAAAAGCAAGCATATTCTTGCTCATGCCTACTAGGTGCTCTTTTTATCTATGGCTACATACCAGCTGCCTCGCAATAAACTCAGTATAGGTAATTGACTTCGAGCTCCCTTAAAGCCACTAAAGAAGGGTTCAACTCTTCTTGTTTCAGTCCTGCCTGTGCCCCCTGTCCTAGTTCGACATGCACAATCTTGGTTACACTTTAAAATGACCAGACAGTACATGCCTTATAATATGGCCTTGATCTCAAGATTGCTCATTCAATATATTGCCTTCTTCGTGTGACAAACAAGTGAATGGTGTACCAGGAGACATCAGCAGTGCCTTTCCTTTGTTGAGAACAGTGTGGGATAGAAAACTAGCACTGGAGTTTCCACAGGCATGCAGGTTCGTCCTATTCTACATTGTAGGAAACGCTTACGTGAACGAGCATGAGTGGCTACTGATGGAAACCATGCTATTAAATGTAATGGCCGAATGAGGAGAAAGAAGCTCAAGACCGGTTGCAATTTCGTGTTCATAAATGTCATAAACAAGGAGGCTTCAGCAAAGAGGAGGCACTCACCTGCTCCAATCTTGTTTGGAGTGGGGAAGGGAGGGCTACAGACTGCCCAGCGAGTAAAACTATGTACATAGAAATCTTCAATCATTACGAATGATATGTCCAATACCAGCATATTATTTCCAGTATAAGAATCTGCTCTGTCTAGTATGGCAGACTGTTGTTGATTTGCCACTCGAATAATTTTTTTATCACAGCTTCATCATCCAGCCAGCATGAATATCCTATCACACAGCTATGTTCTCTGCATCTTTCTAGAATTCCTAGTGCAGCTTCACAGTAGAACGATTTTTTCTACAGTATCGCTGCTCTTGCAGTCCCTCAACATTCCTGCAGAATGTACCAGCCTTCTTGTCCTGCTTGAAAGATGCACTCCTGAATAGTATTTCAAACTCTTAAGCGAAAATTTCAGTTAATTTTGAATAATCTGTTGAATCTGTTGGATCTCACAAAGAAAGCTGAATGCCATAAACGGGAGCATACTCTTGCACCTGGTCCCTCAAGCATGTTATGAAAATTACACTGGCAAGCTAGAAGACAAGTTTTTATGGTATCTCAAATGCAATTTTCAAGATTTAAATAAGGCAAGCTCTACATGTTGGCTCATCCAAGTAGTGGCAGCGAACACTGCACTCGCGCTCCTAAATTATATGCGCCATATCAGCTGTCTCGTGCCCGCACCACGGAGAGCCACATGTTGGGTGGAGCAAGGGACACTGTCTATGCAGGTACCCCAGGACGACTGGCTGAGAGGTGGCGAGTAACCCTTATCAGCCCACGTGCAGTGGACCAAATCTGGGCTGTCCAGTGAGCTAGGGCTATCGCCGATGACATCGCACGATGCTCTGCAAACGATGGCTCCTGGAGGCCTAGCCCGTGCCAGTAATTCCGCGTTGGATCCTTAATAAAGTTTATCACCTACCTACAGGTCGGCACCAGGTGGCCGCCCAGGTTTCATTCACCGCAGTGACTGCACATGCCAGCTACGAGAACATACCAGCGTTGCCTCGGGTTCCAGGACGCTGAGAGTGAAGTGGAGGTTGCAGCATCGCAGGAAGTCACGCACTAGCGAAGCTGCCAATCGGCCCTCGTCCGTGGCGAGAACGTCTGCCTGCTTGACTGACCTCTCGAAAGGTCTGATGCCTTCCTGCTCGTCAAGGGCCAGGTACACGCTGGCCCGTAGTTCTGCCTGTGATGGAGTGTTTGCCCTCTCGGCTATCAACCTGTTCGGTTCACCCGTTCACGATTTGCCAAGGTGCGCTTCAAGGGCACACTAAATTACATATTGGGGTGACAAATGAGAGGCATGAAGGAGAAGAGGGAAGCTTGCAATGAGAAAAGAGGAGGTGGATGCTGGAGGGGACGTTTCGGCAAGCGGACTCGTCTTTTTGTTGCAGCCTTGAAAAAGACAAGTTTGCTTGTCGAAACGTCCACTCCAACATCCAACCCGTCTTCGAATTTCACATTGGGCAGGCAGTACCAGAGCGCTAGAAGAGATCACGTAAAAGAAGGCTCGAATAATGACACCAAAAACGGAGATAGCTTCATTACACCAATATTCACATCGAGCAGCTTTCAAGTTATTTGTCACCCCTGCATTAGAAGGACCACATGTTACTGTAAAGATATGTAATAAAAAAAACAATAAATAGTGATGGCATAAATGCAAAAAAAGTAAGATTTATTTTCCAACAATTTAGAGAGCACCATGAACTTTCATTGCCAATGGGTGAGAAGTTCCCTGACCTGACACTTGAAAGTTTACGTGTAGTACACATTTAAAAAAGATGGCCTCTCCTTTCTCTATCTTCTATTTTAGGGGCACAGCTCCTTAGAAGCTAGCGTTGTCTTCCATTGTGGTCACGGTATAGAACCGTTGGTATAGGCAAAACATAAACACAAAAAAATCTTCTACAATAGACTTCAACGTAGACTTAGAATAATTATAAAGTAAGAGATCACTGCTCCCAGCAAAAATAACTTATGGAGAAGACTACTGATGAGTCGATCTCTACGAAAATGTGTCTAGATGATGAGACTTCTCCAGAAAACCTGTAACACAAAGGCACATGTCAAAAGCACTATGTGTCCCAAAAAGTTACCCACATTAAAGTAATGCTTTGCCACCAGTAAGATAGTGGGTTTGTGGATTCCCTTTTGACGCATATTCTCCACTTCAGCAATTTTTTCTAAATCTTCTTTGAATTGCCTAAGATGACAGGATGGCAAAATAAATTAACATTAATATATACACTTTATGTCACTCAATTTACATTGTATGAAGCAACGCTTGTGTAATGTACGATTACTCGCCGATACGATACCCATAGCTTCGTCCACTTATCATTACTCTCTTCTGGGAGGTGCGCGCATTTTTTTCACTCACCTTCCTCCCCTAAACTGCACTTTGCTCTCTTATATACGCGTTGCAGAAATCAATTTTCCCTTATATCATATCACTACATAAAGCCACTGATGCACAACCTAAGGGTGCACACAGAAGGAAAGGAATCCTTGACTTGAGCAAATTAAGTCGCAGCTGTAGAGATTTGTCCAAACAACTGCAAATGAGTGAGAACGAGAGGTAATTCTGCAAACAAACGAATGCTGAGATTCCCTTCGTTACGAATGCTGATATTCACTGTTGGAGCAGACACAACGTAGTGAAACTAATGCCATTTTGATAGCTACGGGATCCAGACCAGCACCCCATGAATGTTTCATCACATGGTTTTCCAGCTTCACAAATCATTGGTGTTTACAGTAGATTGTTTTCTTTTTTTTTTCCCCGCATGAACTGTATTTTTTTTTCTCCCAAGGAAAAAGTTCCCTATTGCCTCTTTGACCATCTAAAAAGCCCCCTTCCTTGCTGCATTAATTCCAAAGGGGTGCCTGGACTTAATTACAGCCTAGGAATATATGCAAGCCCCACCTACTGAACAACTGTGGCGCACCTGCCTGTCACCAGTGAAAAACGGTTGCCCTAGCCTGTTTTAGCTCGAACCGCAAGTACTTTTTTTCAGCTTATGTAAATACTGTGTGTGTTGCGAATTGAAGGCTCATTCGTATACTAGTAAATAGCCAAGCAGCAATGTCAGAAACCCCGACAAAATTTACCAGGGCGTTTTGAAACAAGTGACGCAAACTGTCTGTACGATAAAATAAGCTGTCTCAAACTAACAGGACGCACTCGAAGTCACCAAAATAAGTAAACGCTGTTAGATGGAGCATTCACGAATATTCTCTATGTGGGAGGAACAGCAGTGGTTTACGCAGAGCTGGCATTTTTTTACATTGTTTGTGACGAAAATGGCATTTTGTCCCGACGGAACAAGCTGCTACGGCCGAAGCTATGTCCGGACGGCACCGAAACGAAACGAGCATTCCGTCCATTACACCTCCTCGCATGCAATAAGTTCTCCCGCAAAGCTTCACTGTCCGTTAGCATCTTTTGGAACGCTGTGCGTGTGTGATTCAAGAGTCATAAGTTTGTCTCGCGTGTAGCGTCTTTTGGTGTACATGTACACGCCAATAAATGCGGAGCACTCGGCAGCTGCGACGCTCTGCAGCCGAGCAGGATTGAAGTTGACATAGTTCGATTCCCTGTGCGCCTAAAAGCTGCTTTTTATACAAGCAACGCAACTCCGCACTGAAACATGAGAGGCAGCTTTACGCTTAAGTTGTCGTCACTAAACAATTCTGTTTCGATGCGCGAACGTTACTGCGAACGTTCTCAATCGATTGAAAAAAAAGTTTGCAAGGCGCTGCTAGGTTACGCAAACCTAAACTATTCCAACACAAAATCCCGAATTGCGCGGCACCTGCTACCACCCGTTTCGAAGTAAACACAACGTAAGGGCGCTCAGATTACCTTTATTCGGTTGATGATCCCTTTTTTCTCGAGTGTTTCGAGCAACAAGTCTCGAAGTTCCATGTCTTCGTCAGCCGCCATTTTCAAACAAGAAGCATCGTGCCGCGCTTTGCGTTGTTACGGAAACATTGCGCCCGCATCTCGCACTCGTTTGATCGATTAAACTCCGTAGTTATGCGCATACGTTTGTCGGGCATATTTTTGGCTCTCTGTGTGGCTGTTCCTGTACGTTTAGGACACTTCAACTCGACTGTGTGCGTCATCTTGTTGGGAAAGCGGGAGATTTGAAAATTGTGACTGCCAACGAATGCAAACTTGCGACCTCCTTTACCTCCGTAACCGTAGCTTTACAAAAACTTTTCCTCACATGACGAAAAACCACGCCAACTCCGCGCAGGCCTGGCTTTATTTTGTTCACACCCACAATACAACGCAGTGTATTAAAAAGACCGCTACGACTTCTCATACGATGCTTCAAAAGTCCCTATAATATGTACCTGTACATCATAACAAATTATGAATTTCAATAACAAATTAAATGTCTCAACTATAAAGTTACACAAGGTTTCTGGATGTCTGCAGTGGGTTAAGCTCGGCTTATTGGTTGTACGTGATTCAAGTTGCAGCGCGAAAAAAACCACAGGACACATCAGAAAGGGAACATACACAGCGCTGACTCTCAAAAAGATTTTTATTTTGAAAACAATGCACCGCTTATGCATACCAAGTTCACACAAAATAACCGCTACTATAGTACCGTGTCACAGGACATGTATAGCACAGATTGACCAGCAACAGCACAAGAACAAAGACACATTATGAAAACCGTTCACATTCATGGGTGATAATGCGATTGACACGGTGATGTGTTGTTTATTTAGCTTCAACGGTCTTGCATATTCAGCATTACTGTGTTTATTTCTAAAATATTGATGAGCAGATTCATGACCTAGAGTCTGTCTATAGCCGATTGTCATGTGTACATTTTACGTTATATTGTCATGCTTTTAATTATCCTATGGTTAGCACAATGACCCATACATCTGACCCAAACTCTACGAACTATGAGCTGCTAATTGTGCCTGATATGTTCGTCAGTGTTTTCAAAGCCATTTTCTTTGATGGACTCACACACACACATATATACAGGATATATATGTGGTAATGAGAAGTCTGATACAAATATAAAGCTGAGTACAATTAAAAAATAAATCATAGCAAATGAACCTGTAGTTAGGATGTGCCAAACTGCCGTACACTTGCACTAAAATATTTTAGAAAAAAATTACGTGTAGCTATGGAAATTTCAGGGATTTTCGTAACGGGTTCGGAATATTCTGGATGCTATGAAACAAAAGAAAACATAATTTGTGTATGCAAACATATCATTATAGATGTGGTCACTCCACCTTTAGCACATTTCTGATAGAATTGTTTTTGAGCATTGTACGGCTACGCTGTATTGCCTTTCTGCCTGAAATGTAGTCAAATCCAGGTTACAAACACCTAAATGGCACATGCTGCTGGGTTTTTTCTACTATATGAAAAATAAAGTGCCAATAAAAAGAAAATGCTTGGTCTAGATTCTACTTTGCCTCCATACAAAGGACATTATTAATTCATTCCTCCTTATAGCCACACTTGTAGCAATGTGTTAAGATTAAATTTCATGTTATGGTTTGCACTAAAGTGCACCACTTGTTGCCTCACTGATAGCATGCACCACAGGGATATAGCAACTTTGAAAAAAAAAATGTAAAATAACTGTTAACCTCTGGACAGAACACACGCAAGTACTGCAACCAAACTTATAAAAGCAGATATTCACAAGGAATTCTCAAGAATAAAGTGGATCTTTCAGCAATATCCATAGCTGATCTACTGATGTCAACTACTTGTCTTTTTATAATGAAAAAACTTGTGAAATTCAAGCCCCCTGATTTATATGGTGCCTTGCACCACGCAGAATGCAAGGCTGTTGCTCAAACAATTATACTTTGTGCACTTCTTGCAATCTTGCTTCTCGTTTTTATTCCTTTGCTTCATTGCAGAGCCAACAAATGTGTATTCCTCGCTCAACACGTCAGTTCCTCGAATGTGCTGAGCAAATACCTTTTTTTTCTTGATTCCACATTTTGGTGCGGTGGATGCAAAGCTCATTCTGATTTTGTTGATGCAGCTTTTTTTTTTTTTTTGCAAACAACACAACCTGTATATTCCAAGCAAATTAGAGGACAAGAGTCTTGCACACTCGCCAATGTGTTAATTCGTACAGTAGTTGGAAGAGCCTTGCCAATGCATTCTAACTAGATGACTGGATAATATATGATATAGGAAAGATGCTTTAGTGGAAGCAAGAACAGCTAAGAAACCATGTTTATTGTGCATACTCTCTCTGATAAAAAGGAAACACAGATCGAAATATGTTTACACAGAATAAGTGTGCGCTTGTGAGCCGTTTTTGTATCTTTGTAAAAGGGTTGATTGATTGATATGTGGAGTTTAACGCCCCAAAACCACCATATGATTATGAGAGACCACATAGTGGAGGGCTCCGGAAATTTCGACCACCCGGGGTTCTTTAACGTGCACCCAAATCTGAGCACACGGGCCTACAACATTTCTGCCTCCATCGGAAATGCAGCCGCGATTTGATCCCGCGACCTCGGTGTCAGCAGCCGAGTACCTTAGCCACTAGAACACCGCGGCAGGGCCTTTGTAAAAACAGTTGTGATATTTCCAGTATAGAACATCACGTTTAAAAATTTTGTACAGTAATAGGGCTTGATCGTATGAAAAATCATGAAGAGTGGCTACATTAAATTCTAAACAAAGCCATCCCATATGAAAAGCCACTTAGCACACTGTCTGTTTTACAGTGGGATGTGAACCGAATTTTACGATTATGCAAATGAGGTCTGGTAACAAGGGAGGTTGCTAGAGAGGGTTATTAGTAATTAGTGACAAATGTAAGAACAATACCAACAACTCAACATCGCAGAGAGAACCCATGAAACTCAGGGGTGGAAGCGACCTTTTACTTTTCGAAGCTTACTTTGGAGCAGGAAAGGTACTGTTTTGGAGCAACCATAAGTGTTTTTGGAGGAGACAAAATGTTAGTTTGGAGCAGCTATTGGTGTTTTAGGAGAGGATACAAAATTTGCCATACATTAGTTGGAGTTCAAAGCATCGTTGAAGCATCTTGCAAATATTATTATAAAATAAATTAACAGACAAAAATCTATGTATATTTCAAAAAGAAAAAAAAAATGTGAAGTGAAAGGTGACTGGTAGGGAAAATCTACTGTGAAATCATTTATACAATTAAAATACCAGCATTTTTAGCAGAAATCAAACCAAACCACTAAAGCTGAACATCACATTATAGAAGCAACCCCAGTCACACATAACTCGTCAAATAAGCAGTAGATAATCGGTATGGCATAAAAGCAATTTTGCTCATTTTCAAATTTCCCCATACTAGCCTGCAAGCCCAGCTGATGTAAAAATAAAAAAAACAGCCAAATGTGCTTAATATATGCCAGTTCTTGTCACGCAATTGAGATCAGAGCTGATATTGGTGCACACTAGGAGCACATTGGTATGATAGTAAACATAACTTTTTCAGTTTCTTTAGGACTTATGAGCAGGTTAAACAGTAAGAAATTGTCCTTCTTGGAAGAATTTTGGAGCAGCATTTTTTTTTTTTTTGGAGCAACACTTCCATCACTGGAAACTAGGCCATGTTCGTCTTTCACCCAGTCTGAATGCAGTTTTTTTTTTCCTTTCATGTACAACAAAATTAAACTAAAATAACGTCTCACTAGTGGCTTATCAATAGTGTCCTCAGTTATATTTGGCAGTATACCTTAAGATCAGTTTCTGTTTGGCAGCAAACTATGACAACTCTGTGTAACAGAACACCTGCACACTTGGGCATATGTACCTCTGGTCCTTGTGGAATTCTGTTGCGAAAAATTGGTACTTTTGAAATTTGCGTTTGAGATGTGTGCACTTGCAAATTTTAAAGACAACTTAGATCTTGTGCCACTAGCTGCGTACCTCTGTGTTTACAATACATGTTTTTCATGTGCATGCATTCATAGCATATTATCCTGCTCATAGCTATGTGACTTTTGTGGTTTAGTGCCATTAAACCATAGATTTTATTATTAGAGTGGCTTATGCTCAGTGGATGTTTTCTACTGCCATTGTTTGTTGAACAGCATTCACCTGGTCACCTCCTCTCAGTCAGATCTTGTGGGCATGAATACAGCATAAGCACACTTTGAAGAAGATGCGCTGATATGCACAAACTGTCACCTACAACTCAAGAAGCATTGGTGGCACCTCTCGGAGAGATCCATGCGCATTGTTGAGCTGCACTGAGAAAACGATTGCAACGCGATCGCTACCCTGATTGCGTGTGTAACATTTCAAATTGTTTTATCATTTTGCACACTAGTATTATTTCTTTTTGAAAATGACTTTGCTTCTCTTTCTTACTTTTATTGGCAAAGCCACATTCTTTACATGTTCAATGCTTTTTGATAACACTGTTTCTAAGTAAGTTTCTTGCTTGCATTTGATTAGCTTTTTTTTTTCATTAGTAAGTCTGCATGTTGCTATTTTGCTTCTGCTATTCTTTATGTTAATATGCATAGAGAGTCCTGTTTCAGTTTGCAACAACGAGACATCCTTGCGGCAGTACGCATGTATTTATCCCTTTGTTTGACATCAAATAAACCGATTCTGAGTTTCATGAATATGCTGAACATATGCGCTCACAGAAACCAAATAGCCGAGCGACAGCGCAGGGATACATTTCTCAGACTCCTTGGAACGGCATGTCGTCGTGATCAGGATAGCCGGCTGATGTATCATTCGATCAGTTCAATGTGACTGCACTTACTCTTAATAACATATCTACGGGGGCCCTTGATTTTTTTTCGAATTAGGCCCGACTTTTGTTTTTGCCTAGTCCATTCCGTACGCGTCCTTTCGCACGTTATCTTACATGCAAGGCGAAACATTATACCCTTATTCTTCACACAGTTTGAACGAGGTGCGAGTCCGACACAGCCGCCGCAACGTTGAGGTACGCAGGGGAATCCTGAATTATGTCACTGGCACATTTTTCACGCGGTCCTCGGCTTATCGCCTCATCACAGCTGCGAAATCTCCAACGGAAATGTTCCGCTGACCGTGATAACACCGAACACCCGGTGACAAGCGCGACTTTCTTAATCGCACCGGAACAAACAACTTTTTGTGCGCCATGATGATGATACGACGAACATGTCAGTGGCATTTGATTCATAGTATTATACGAGGCTGTTTCGTTTATGTACCCCACGAACGATGAACCGACTAAGCACCGTGTCTATGATTATAACACCGTGCGAGCACGTGTTATGAGCCGTTGTGATGAGAATGTTTTGTGCGTGTTTACATGAAGAATAGTCAAGAAATTTCTTTTGAGCGCAAAGCTCTTGCTTAACAACAATGTTCTGTTAAATGTACCACCTTCTCGAAGTGCTCGGCCAGGTGTTATTAAAATGACAAACACGTTTTACTTTTGAAACAGCTCAACGAAACTACAGTGGTGTAACGAAACGAAGTAACCCGTGCATGCACTCAATCGTCTGCTACTAATATCGGCACAGGCTTCTGTTGGCCGAATACGCGGCTAGCTCAGGCTCTATTTTCTAGCAGCGCATTCAGCGTGCGTGAGAAGGGCCGCGGAAGCGAACATAGGAGCACGCTCGGCTTGTAACACGTTGCGCCGCTCTGTACGGAAGTGGCTTGTGTGTGCCGTAGGTAGCCGCTGTTTGTGTTCTGGGGCATCGAGGAGGTTTCTTCATGGCGTTGGATTCAAAAGTGGATTAAGTGGCCGAAATTGTTTCCCGAACACAGAACCGCCGGCGGACGTTTCTTCGACCACCGGATTTATCGTCTCGCTAGAGAGTGTCTCATCGTCTTTCAAGTGAGTCGGATGACACGGGCGCGCTTTGCGCGTGCAGTAACGGTGCCGTCGCCTTCGGTTCGTAGCACGTTAAGCCTAAGTTGTGCTTCGTTAGGCTTATGTGTTCGGTTGATCGCTGAGCTCGGAAAGGTTCCCGGCGCGTAACCTTCCGACGGCTTCGGTCCGCGCTCGCCGTCGCGATGCCGTGCGCGAGTGGCTGCGGAGTGACGCGCGACCGTTGGGCGGACGCAACACCGTCGCCGAAAATGCCTACCCAAGTGGCGGAGTCATTTTTTGCACGAATTTTGCCGCCATTTCCGCGCTTGCCAAGCGCAATCACGCGGCTTGGTCGAAAAAACGTAACGCTACAGTGCTTGATCGTAAAGTAACTTGTTCCACGCGGGACTATGCGCAAATTTTGCAGTACTGTGGATTCAATAGCTTCGATTGCTTGTCGAGCCGAAGCTTTCCGGACGTTCGTGCGCCGCCGCGTCGGTTTGTTTACGGTGCGTTTTGTTTTGTGCTTGTTTGGCGCCCCTGGCGTGATGCGGTGGCAGCTGTGTGATAACCGTCGCGTGTGTTGTTTCCGACAGGCGCGGTGCTACAATCTATGCGCACTTGCGCCTGAGGGCCCGAACCGGAGGAGCCAGCCACCAGGATGCCTCGCAAGACTGCGCGAGCCGCAAAGCAGGACGCCGAGGCGCCGGCCGCCGAGGACGGCAAGTCGGACGAGACCGCCGCCGCTACGGTGAGTGAGCGAGAGAGGTTCGGCAACCCTGGCAGAGCTGGGAGTGTCGCTTCCGCCAGGCGGCGTTGGTGTCGCCACCACGCAGCGCGCGCGAGTTTTCATTTTTCAAGCGGCGACGTTGTCATTTTGACCGTTGCTCATTAGGTGATTTACGACCTTGCTCATTTGTAGATAAAGTAAGAGTACAATAGGGTATGCCACCTCGCTTGAACACGACTGAAATTCGGAATGCTGGTTCAACTTTTAATAATAATCATAATGCTTTATTTCCACCAATACACAGTTGCAGACTATAGTCTTTTTCTTCGATACTTCAGCGCTAAACTTTCGGTCTGTCTGACCCTGGTTGTCTGTCAACCAAATGATGCAGCTACCAGGCCAAAGTTCAACCACTTCCCGAATGCCCACCCGTCTTGATCCGGTGGCTGCATTCATACCTGTGTGGATTGTCAATCAAAAAGCAAATATTACACATATCTGAGGTGCACTATCAACACGTCAATATTTGGTGGTGTGTAACTTATACTGGAACATGCATAGATACATAATACTGAAAACTATAGTGTTGATTATGCTGTGCTGACAATGTGACGCTATTCATGAAAAGGCAGGTGCGTCCTGCGCTTTGCAAATACGATGCGATGCTGCCGCCTACTTATGGCTCTGCGTTGTGCAGTTGCTTTTGTTTTCTAAGATCACTGTTAGATGGCGCTTTTGTCTCATGCAGCGCCTCCAGGATCTCATTTAACTATCTTCTCACGCAGAACATCAAAATAATGTTTTATTCTCTCTCGCTAGACAAGACTACAGTCTTTCGACAACATTTGCAGTGAAACATGCCGACACGCTGCCAATTTTTGTCAGAGTTTTCATTCTTGCACTGAAAGGCACGCCCTAAAATGTCATTCGATATTTAGGCAAACCCTTCTACCACTCCAGAAAAAAAAAAAGATGCCGTTGAAATTCAGCTGATCGTTTAAGAACTACAAATGCTTTCAATACCCCAGTTGTAACAGGAGTCAGTTACGAGGTCATGTGACGAGCTCATAATAGGGAGCCTACATGAACGGCAGCGACGCTATGCACTCTGGGTAAGCAGCCTTTTTTTTTTCTTTTTTTTTCAGAGGTGGTAGGGGAGTGCAGCAGCACAGTGTCTTGTTTCCAACCATTGGCGTAGCTTTCAGGCGTGATCGAGTCGAGCTCAATGCAAATTCAACTCCAAGAAAGGTCGTGCACGATGTGAGCCTAACCGAAAGACTACACTACAACGCTGTGCCAGAAATATCTCTAGCGGTACAGAAAAGAGACGAGAGTTTGCTCTGAGTGGACCCATTCTCGGTTCGTGCGGGTAACTGTGTAAGCGACGTGCACTTGCGGCCGCGCGTCGACAGCTCCGATATTCACGAATTTCTCGTTCCGGGGACGAGTTTGATTATCCGGGAGCTGTTGAAGTCCACATAGCAATCAAGGGCCATAATTTTGTGATGAAGCGCTGGTTGTGGGAGCCGTGGGTGAAAAAATTCGCCTCCGATACCTAGTTGTCGTCACTTAAATAAGAAGTGTTAAATTACTTGATCTTGCCATAGATGCTAACAGTTTTCTGTTCAGGTTAAACTCCCAGTGTGTTAACAAGCCCCCTCCCCCGTCGACGTCTCGCTCATGGGCAAAAGTGATGGCGAGTTGTTGCCGCGCACTGCACATGCATGGCCGGGAACAGCGAAGCCTGCTCGCATCCCACTGCACTGTTATTCTGCGTAGAGTACGACGCACCTGCGCGAGAAGAGCGCTCCTCAATTTAACACGTCTTACATGAATGGCGACGACGACGGGATCAGTGGCTACTTTCTTCACTCACGGCTCCCGCACCCGGCCACTCTTCACAAATTTGTGACCCTCAAGGGCTTTTCTGGGCATCATCTGCTCCCAGGTTTTCAAACTCGTCCTTGGAACGAAAAATTAATGAACATTGGAGCTGTAGACGCGCGGCCGCTAGTGCACGTCGCTTACACAGTCGCCCGCACGAAGCGTGAATGGGTCCACTCGGAGCAAATTCTCGTCTCTTCTTCATTCCGCTCGAGGTTTTTCTGGCACAGCGGTGCAATGTAGTCTTCCAGTGAGGCTGACATCGCGCACGACTCTTCTTGGAGTAAAATTTGTGTCACGCTTGCTCTCAATTTGTGTCACGCTGCAAGCTACGCCAACGCTCGCGAACATGACTGCTCTCCCCGGCCGCCTCTGACGAAAAAATGGCTGCCTACCCAGAGTCCATAGCGTCGCCGTCGTTTATGCAAGCTCTCTATAGAGTGTTAGGGTAGCAGATAAGTTATAAAGACCGCAGTGTTCACTAGCTGGATGCTCCTTGCTGTGGCAGATATTTCCTTGCTATGGGAACTCCATGTCCAAATTAAAAAGTACAGGAGCACATTCTTGCTTTTACATAACTCACAAGCAAAGTCAGTTTCTCTATTTCAACTGCCATGGCCGAGCAACGGGTCACGTACTGTGACCGCGTCACGTTTACGTTCTTGCGGCAGATGGTTTGGCATAGTGTTCATGATTTGAAAGTTTATTTTGCACACATGACAAAGGAGAACAGTTCAGGACATTATGCAGCTAGCAACGAAACAGTATTGACTGGCGAACTTGGATCCTCCGTGTGTGCAGTTTCAGAGTACACGGTGTCGCACGTAATGGGTGAAACAACTTGACACGAAATTTGGAAACATAACATGTCTCTAACTTACCTGTTATAAAGTGATGCTCACACACACGTACGGTGTTCAGTGTGAGGTCCGTCCTGTTGTGCGCGTGAGCCATGTTCTGCTCTTTTCGGATAGCTTTTTCGTGGAATCGTGTGGGTTTGTGATCACCTTTGGCAAACAGTACATCTCTGCTTCGGGTACTTTTTCATCTCATTTATTGTTACTTCTCATGCGGCAGTCATATGTTGCATGAATAGCCGTTGCAACGTACGGACTTGATGGGAAACGCGAGAGCTGCACAGCTTGACTCTGCTTGTCATGTGTTCAGTGATGGTGGTACATGTGCAGAGATGATTGATTGATTGATTGATTTGTGGGGTTTAACGTCCCAAAACCACCATTTGATTATGAGAGACGCCGTAGTGGAGGGCTCCGGAAATTTTGACCACCTGGGGTTCTTTAACGTGCACCCAAATCTGAGTACACGGGCCTACAACATTTCCGCCTCCATCGGAAATGCAGCCGCCGCATGTGCAGAGATAGTATCCCAGAGTTCTGCAGATGCACTTGCAGTGTTATGTAAGTATGTTTGAGTAACTGTAAAGTGTCATTTGGAGAACTATAACTGGCTCAGCTGAAGATGGAAGCTAGGGGTTTGAGAATGGCTGTAGATGGGATGCTTGTCATAGCGGCTGGGGCAACATGTTCCAGGAAGGGGCGCCACGGCGGTCCAGCCGACGTGCAGCAGCCAAGTCAGCAGCCGACTATGCAGTCACTGGAGGACGCACACGCCGGAGCTCCACGGCTGCCCAGACAGCTGCATCTACAGCAGAGGGTCGCCGCAGCTCGCCCGTTGAGTCGCCGGCCACACGGGTCAAGAGCGCTCGTCGAACGTCGGGGCCGGTGAGTTTGCCTTCGCCTGTAATGGACACTCTTCCAGTGAAATTTTCCTTTGGCTGAAGGGCACACATTTAAGCAGGATCAATCGCAAAATCAACCTTTCAATCAGTATGGTACATAGGTTGCCTAATTTTCTTAACTCTTGGTATCTGTCAGTTAATGGACATTATTAATGTAAATGCAAGGCGAAAAGCGGTAGGGGGTCATCGCAGCAGCAACCAGGCAGTCCTAGCTCGCGCCAAGGTGTCGATGTCGCTGCGGTAGTGGGCATTCCTCTTCACTACATATTGTTCTCCGTCGGAAAAAGAGCCATCCTGGCAACTCATGCAGAACAGAGTACGAGCGGATCATATTATGGTTTCGACTGCTGTACGTGAACGGTTTAATGACCCCGAAAGCGCTTGTTCGTGGATGGTGTAACGGGTTCGACGATGTAGTTAACAGGTGAAGTCTGCGTGACAACGCAGTAGGGTCCCTGGTATTTTGAAACAAATTTCGAAGAAAGGCCTGTAGGGACAGCTGGAACCCAAAGCCACACAAGGATGTCCTGAACAAAGTTAGGGTACGAGTGGTTATCGTCACAACGAGATTTTTGTCTCCATTGGTCAATGGTTGTGAACGACTGGGCGAGGTTACAGGATTCGTCGGCGCGACGGGCAGCTTCAGAGATGGGCGTAGACTCGGAGCAATCGGGGTGGTAGGGCAGAATGGTATCTAGTGTAGTGGAAGGGTCTCGTCCATATAACAGGAAAAACAGCGAAAAGCTCGTAGTCGCCTGTGGAGCAGTATTGTATGCGTATGTCACAAAAGAGGAATGAGGTCCCAATCAGAGTGGTCTGAAGCAACGTAATTTGATATCATGTCGCCAAGGGTACGGTTGAATCTTTCCGTCAAGCCATTCGTTTAGGGATGGTAGACGGTGGTAGTCCGGTGAATGATACGGCATTCTGAAAGGAGTGCATTGACCACTTCGGAGAGGAATACACGTCCTCTGTCGCTGAGAAGTTCACGCGGTGCACTGTGACGGAGAATGAAGTTCCGTAGGAGAAAAGATGATACATCGCGAGCTGTGGCAGCAGGCAAAGCGGCTGTTTCTGTATATTGTGTCAAGTAGTCGACAGCGACAACGATCCAACGGTTTCTGGAAGCCATGAATGGAAGAGGCCCGTACAGATCGATTCCAATGCGCTCAAAAGGCCTGACTGGGCAAGGGATTGGCTGGATCGGACGAGAGGTGTGATGAGGCAGAGCTTTCCGTCATTGGCACTGCTGGCATGACTGAATGTACTTGCGCAAAAAGGTGTACATGCCCCGCCAATAAAACCGGGAGGAAAGCCGAGCGTATGTTTTGAAGATGCCCGCATGTGCGCACTGAAGGTCAGCGTCAAAAGCTGAACATATTGCAGCACGAAGATGGGGAGGTAAGACGAGTAACCACTTCCGGCCATCAGACTTGTAATGCCTGCAATAAAGGAGGCCATCGCGGATCTCAAAGTGAACCGCTTGACGGCGCAATATTTGAGAAGATGGAGAAGTCGACGGGTCTGAAAGGAATTGCAGAAGAGCGCTGATCTAGTCATCCTTACGTTGCTCAGATGCCATGTCGCAGTTTGCTGGAAACGCAACAGTTTCGTCCATGGCAGATAGACGGGCAGAGCTTTCCGATGATACAGGTGAATGCGATAGGGCGTCGGCGTCAGTGTGACGTCGGCCAGACCTGTAGGCAACACGCATGTCAAACTCTTGCAATCGCAAAGCCCAGCGAGCTTAAACGGCTGGAGGGGTCCTTCAACGTTGATAATTAACAAAGTGCATGGTGAACTGCAAGGCAGGGACACGCCGACAGCAGTGTGGCTGCGCTATGTGGCCATCATGCTATGTGGCCAGGCATTCCACAGGCAAAGCATATTGGCCGATTGTCGGGTGTAAGCCATTGTCCACTACTCTGAAGGGACCTTGTCTGAGTGAACCGATGTGCGGGCATGGCTGATGGTAGTGACCTGAAAGTCTGTACAGGTGGCCTTGCGGCAACCTCGGCATAGCTTAGAGGTGCATTCACCTCGGCACAGGCTACAGGGGTCAGCAACGACGAAGTGTTGCAGGGCAGAGCGGCGCAAACTTGCTCCTGGATGACCTCACGAATGTTTGCTGGCAGATGTGATGGTGGTTGGCCGGCTGTTGATAGCAGCGACAGCTGACGAGCGACCTCAGCGCGAACAAACTCCTTGATCTGCGATTGCAGTGACTGAAGGTCAGAGGTGGTTGTCAGGCTTGAGAGGTGTCATCTGGGATGTTAGGGCGTCGCATGAGAAGACTGTCGTCGTATCTCGTCGAAACTCTGACACAGCTCGATGAGCTCCGAGACAGTGGCAGGGTTTTTTCGAGAGGAGCATTTGAAAGGTGTCGTCAGAAATGCCTTTCATAGTATGTGGTAACTTTTCAGTTTCCACCATTGTTGGGTCAACACGCCGGCAGAGGTCAAGGATGTCCTCGATGTAGCTGGTGAATGTCTTACCAGTTTGTTGGGACCGGCTTCGTAGCCGGTGTTCCGGGCCAAGTTTGCGTACCCGAGGGCCTCCAAAAACAGCTGCGATGCAGGTCTGAAAGGTCGTCCAATTAGGAATGTCCGCCTCGTGGTTTCTGTACCACAGCTTAGCGACATCCGTTAAATAAAACATCATGGTACCGAATTTCATGGCATCATCCCATTTGTTGGTAGCGCTGGCTCATTCATAGAATTCCAGCCAATCCTCAACATCTTTCTTGTCTGTGCCGCTGAAGATGTCGGGTTCTTGCAGGAAGTGGGCACCGGGACAGCCTCTGGGTGGCGAAGCCCGGCGGTGTGTGAAGACAGCGTCATCAGGCATGACGGACGGCAGCTTTCGGCTACGCAATTCCAGGGTCGGGGAAAACCGCAGCAGCTTCCACCAAAATATAATGTAAATGCAAGGCGAAAAGCGGGAGCAGCATCGGGACAGAAGCAGCAAGAGCTGGCCGAGTATACGAGCGTTGTTGCAGCAGCAACCTGGCAGTCCTACCTCGCGCCATCTTGTCAATGTCGCTGCGGTAGTGGGCATTCCTCTTCACTACATATCAAGTTTTCAAACCACGTGTAGGCAGCTTTCTACACACCGAGGAGTACATCACCTTTGGTAAAATAGTAATGACGGGAGGCTTTCCAATTTCGCTCCCCATTGTTGACTTTCATCATGGGGGCTGCCCAAATTGCATTTCGTTTAGCTTTGAACTGGGCCGTAATTTGCGTGCACCTACCACGAAGGCAAAAAATCCAGAGTTCAGTTTAGCCTGTTAGCACAAGTTCATGCTGGAACTGTTCCAAAAGGTTTGAAGTAGATTTTATGGTCGAAGACAAGCATGCTTTTGTCTTGAGATTCCATCCCCCGGGTGCACTTGTGCAAGGGTTCAGCTTTCGGATGGAAGAGGGCTTTGCATAAGGCGGCAGTGCACATCACTGTGATTTGATATATGTGTTGATCGTTGTGTTCAAGCCATTATTGTGACTGTTGGGGATGCTTGACCACCTGAAAAGCGTTACAGATTTTAAATGTCTAGTGTTTTCATGGATATTTAATTCTGTGGCCTGAAATAAGTATATTTCACGTTGGCGTGCCCTGTTGATACCTACAGTGTATCGCTTGTTAATGATTCTGGTGTAGCATTCCATGGTAGATTGCAATTCAGAAGTAGCCAATATTGTGTTGAGAAAGCACACACAAAAGGGCAGTTCTCCACTGCACTTCTTTCACTGGCGAAGAATTCTGCGCAGAATGCTGACCTGTTCATGCGACCATAATTGGTCTGTCTTTATCAGCATTTGCTTTTATGGATTCTCGAATGTTTACTACTTGCACATTACATTGTAGCTGCTTTCAGCCTGATGTCGCGTATGCCTGTTGGCTGATACATTATAGGCAGCAAACTCAGTGCATTAAGGAGCACAAAAACAAAGAACATTGTGATGCTCAGTATTTTTCTTATTTCAATACGGGCATGCACTAGCCTTGACCCGAAATGTGGCAACACCACCGCCGCGCAAATTTGAAGTTTCGTTGGTGCGCAAGAGACATTCGGGAGGTCTCCAGCCATTTAAGGGGGGACGCGGCTTCAGGATCGCGAAAAATGGCAAAAAATCGATTTTTTGAATCTCAAGTTTTCAGTTTCTGGAGCTCTTTTTCTATCTGGTTCCAAAATATCTACACTGAAAACTGCGCAGAAGTTCTTCGGAAAATTCGTTTCACCCACCTAGGTAGCAAAACTTTTTCTGAAAATGGCAAGAAAAACGGCGATTCTCAAAAAATTATAGCTTCGCGATGCTTGGGCCGGGAGCCGGCTTCTTAGGCTCATCGAAAAGAGCATTTCTCAGTGTTTAACTTTCCCGCCTCAGCTGGCTCCTCCCTTTAACAACAAGCGAGCAAAAAGCAAATGTATGAAGGTCCTTTTGAGGCCCTTGATTGGCCGTGGCTGCCATGTTGCCTCAGCCCGCCTCGCCATTGGCCCGATGCTCGCTCCGGGAGATCGTTGTCTGCTGCTTGTGCGTCGCGAGGACATGGCTCTCGAAAATCGGCACTTCGTGACATGTTTACGGCTTGATAATCACTTAAGATATAATGACACTTTAGTTACGAGCAGTAAGCGGATGCGCGATTAGGTTACTACGAGCGGGCGCGCGGTCTACGAGCGCCGCGCGTCATCGGAGTCGTCCTTACCCCTAACTCCGCCGACAGCGAGACTGCGAGCAGGAACGACGCGCTAGCACATTCGTGGCGACGTGCTTCTTCGCAAGCAACGAAGCTGTAAGCGGCGGCACGATCTGATTACTACGAGTGGCTGCACCGGATGCACGATCAGATTACTACGAGCGGGCGCGCGGCAGTCTACGAGTGCGGCGCGTCATCGGAGTCGGCTTTAGCCCTAACTCCTCCGCCAGCGAGACTGCGGGCAAGAACGACGCGCAAGTGCACTCTTGGCGGCGTGCTTCTTCGCAAGGAATGTACCACATCACTCGCTAGCTCCTCTGAATCACGTACGGGCATTTTACGCATCGGCAGCGGACAACACAGTCAAGCTCGTCACCCCCCTACCCTTCACTGCCAAGGATTGCTCGGAACAGCGGCTAGCAGTTTCGCGCATTGTCATTCGAAAATGCGATGCAAAGTGCAGTGCGCGCCGATTTTTTGTCATCGTATTACTTACACCTTTTGTGCATCGTCATCGAACGCCGCCGGCAAGTGCATTACGCGCCGGCTGCACTGTCCACGCGGCCTTGCACACCACGGTCATATGGAGTGCTGTCAATAAGCTTTTGTGATGCGATTCAGATGTGCTTGGAGCCGTGCTTGATATCGCCGCGAACGTCTATGAATGTTCCGAGGTTAATGAATTGCTGTAGATTAGAGTTTCCATGACCGGCTGTATGAGGATGCGTTTCAGGGCTAGAGGGGCGAAAGAGCATGTATGAATCAGGGGCACGAATTTTTATATGCCCGTTTCTTGTCATTAATTATACTGCTAGACACTCCTGTGCCACCAGTCTTCTGCCCTTAACTTTGTTATTTGGAAAGAAGGCATAGGCCTTCATGGTGTGATCCATTTTTTTCTGATGCAATAAACCTCTCTCCAAATAAAGAAAAGTTCAGTGAATATTTGTAATCAAGTACTCAGTTACGCCAATTACAACTTCAACACAAATAAACTATGTGTAATAATTTCAGTATATGGTTTTATTCAATTACAATCTTTTCTGTCATACCTATCACACCACTCCTTCATACAAAGAACTTGGTTTGAAATCCATACTTGTTCTTTGTAAGTCATGAAAAGGAGTAAATCATGAAAAGAAGTCAAATATCACAAGACAAACCTGAGATCACAATTTTTAGGTGTCTTAGAGACGTAAAGAAAAGTTGAAACTTCAAACGCAGCTTTCTCAATACTGTTTTTTTTGACAATATGCTCAGCCCCTCCACATGGTTCAATAAAGAAATAAATTTGTTTCTTGTAAAGTATCTGTGGTATCGCTTCAAAATTTTTATGAAAGCACTGTGAGGTCATTCTTTAGTGTCTGTGCCAATTTTCATCAATATACGAGAAACAAAAAGTTCATTGAAAAAAGCCTGTCGGAAACTTCGACAGGCTTTTCCTCACAAGTGTGTTTTGGACATTGTGCATTGCTCGTGGATAGAGTAGCACGGGAATGACTGGACCGATCTTGATTGTTTTTTTTTTTCCTGAATCCCCGAACACTGCTTGTGGGTACAGCAATCTTCAATTTCTGTTTTATGGCCCCGTTTTTTTTTCTAGACGATGATTTGTCCATGCCACTGTTTCTGACAATGTGTGTGAGCAGCCATGATGATTTCTAAACAAAAATAAAGAGAACTTATTAAAAAATTCTGAGAGTGCCATACCCTGTAGCTTTCTTTTGAGTAAAGATCAACACTATTCGCAGCTTCCTGGCATGTTTTGTTACAGCGCTTAGGCTTTCCACGAGCAGACCATGTAATTGGACCATGTAGCATTATGTAACTTAGGAACTACTGAAGATATCATGATGAAACTGCATATTTCCCTATTCGAGACACTTACGAGTATGCATGCCAAATTTCATTGCTGTAGGTCAACAAATAAAAAAGTTTTTCAATGCCACCTCCCCCCTTAAGCCACCTTATCAATCACAAAGCTTCAGTGAGTTTTTTGCGTGTGCGGCGAGTGTACGGACTTTTAATAGGACGACTTCGCTGCTAAAAATCCTGACGGATGACGTCAAGTGCATACTGCTTATGCTCTCCACATCATTTAGTGAATCAAAGACACAGTGAAGGCTTTTTACGAAGGTCTAAAATGGTGGGTCGATGTTGCTGGCCATAAAAAGTTGCGGTCAATCTTGCGAGCTTCAGCTTTTTCTGAATGGGCAAGTGAACTTGAACCCTTCGGTTTGTTGTCCCATAAGACAGTGTCACTAGCTGCCGGCAATGTCTCGCAAAGTCCTCCTTGCATTAGGGGAAATATTTTGACTATACTGCTCAAACGGTGATTACGTTGTGCTAGAACATGGACCAACGCACTTCGTGGGGTGGGTTGCCTGGTCGTGCGGGGACACAGGTGAACTACGAGGAGAGTGACGGTGCCGAGGGAGAGGAGGAAGAGGAGGAGTACCGTGCCGACGAGGACAGTGAGAACGAGTCCAACTCTGGGGACGGCACCCGCAAGCAGCGAGCTGCTGGCCGCGGATCACGGGGTGCGGGGCGGCCGGCGCGGGGCCAGGCTGCAGCGGCTACTACGGGCCGCCGGAGCCGGCGGGCCACCAAGAAGGACGAAGACGAGGTGGGCACTGCCGCTGCAGGCCATAGTGTGATGTCACGCTCATTTAATTTGCTTTTGGGCATTTGCTAGGTTGCACATCGGTATATTCTTTGGATTGCACAGAGACATCTGTTAATGTGTGTTTGTTCTGAATGTAGTAAAGGTATAGCACAGTAAATCCTGGATGAGTCCCCATAGAACTTGGCACACTCAGCGGCCAATCAACCACCTCAGCTGTAGTAACTCGTCTTCTGCCACTTGTTGAGTACATAGTGCAATAGTTTGTTGCATAAAGCTCAACTATGTGGGGGGCGGGCTTCTAAGGACCTTCTTAGAAAGTGCAGGGGCTGGCCGGCCATCATTACGAACTTTTGTGCAAGTGGAGCAATGCCTGCGAAGATGAGCATGGGAAGTGCTTGATGGCAGCTACCATTGAATGCACGAGCAGTAGCCAATGATTATATCATGATGATCGTGTCGACTATCTAAGCGGGTCTCTCCGGAAATACTCCCAATAAAATGTATTGTTGCAACGCCTGTCTTATTTGAAAAGCCGTTATTAAGAGCCAGTGGCATGTATTCTGTTGGTATCTTGATGTGCAACATGTACACACCTGGAAAGCCTTGCGGCATTGCCACGTAACCCGGGCATTAAAGACTAAAATAGAAGCTACCAAGTTTCATATTAGAGTGCACTGTTCAATAATGCTGACTGTTGCTACATGATTGCACGTGCACTGAAGATGACTTTAATTGCCATGAGATCAAACTATAAAGGTTGATTCTGAAGCCCAGGATTGAGGACACATACCTTTTATTTTGTGTTATAGAAGTATTTCCTTGTGATTGCTCAAATGATGTTTCGTAGAAACAACACCTAGATTTACTTGCAGGCTGCTTTATAGTTATTTCTGCAACCTCCAGGTGCAGGAAGCTCTGTCAGAAGAAAAGGAGGCGGTGTTGACTGTGCATAGCTCGGTGTCCGTGTTTCCATGATGTTTCATTGGTCTACGTCTGGCAAAGTGCAGCGTCATTGGAGCACAGTTTGAGATAGGTTGCGGATTTTCACGATGCCCCAATGGACTCGCAGGATGAAGAGGAGGAAGTGGTGAGGCCTCTGCGGAGAGGCCGCAAGTCAGCCGCCGAACTGCGCAAGACGCCCGCCGCGGAGGAGCGTCCCAAGCGCGGCACGCGGGGCAGCCGTGGTGGTGCATCCGCAGCAGCGGTGGAAGAGGAGGAGGAGGAAGAGGAAGAAGATAAGACTCCCACCCCTAGCCGACGAAGGGGTACCAAACGAGGGGCTCAGCAGCTTGAGCCCGAGTCGAAGCCAGCGTCCAAGCGACGCAAGGCCCAGCAGGAGGCCGACAAGACGAAGAAGGACGAGGAGGAGGAAGAAGCAGAGGAAGAGCCCATGGAGACTGCTGAGGCTGCCGAAGAGGACAAGGCGGAAAAGAAGCCAGCCACTGGTGAGTCCACCACTCTTTGATACCCAGTGTGCCGTTTTTTTATAAAAATTTTCTTGGGATACTTCATGGCAGAAATTTTAGTCTGTCTGTTGCATGATTCAGCCACCTGGCAAAAGTTTAAGCCCTTGCGCAACACCTGACCAACTTAATCCGGTGGCTGCATTCGTACTTATAAGAACATTGTCGGTCAAAAGCAAATATCACACATATCTGAGGTGCAACATCAATACGCAAGTACAGTTGAACCTCGATATGACAAACATGGATATAATGAACTAACAGAAAGTATAAAGAATTGCATGTATTTTGGCATTCTTATAGTGAACGAACTCGAGCGCGCAATGGATAGACCGAGTTTCCCGGACCGCTTCGGGAGCTCATGTTCTGCTTCTCCGCAGCACAGCGGTAGTCGGGCAGACACGCATTTACATATGATGCGCCTGTAGCGCCTTACGCAGTTTAGAAGTGTAGACGGCCAATGACTATTTTTTTTCTTTAATGGCTTCCGAGATCAGCAAGCTTCACTCTCTAAGGATACGGATACGGCCATTTACTAAAATCTCCTGCGCCTCACGCGCTGGTAGAATGGAGCGGCCTTGACGATCAACGGCATGGACGCGTCAGTTTGCACGCCGCCATTCCGTGCTGGCGGTTGCTTTGTTGTTAGGTGTGTGTGGTGTTTTCTTGGCACGTTTTTGCCGTGCTAGGCGGTGTCGTACACCGTCGCCATGGCGCAAAACGGGAAGAAACGGACTGCCTTGACGTATGCGACGAAACTGGAAATTATTTGGCGTGTCGAAAGAGGTGAAAAGAAGTCAGTTGTTGCTGATGCTCTCAAAATACCTTGCAGCATATTAAGCACGGTGCTGAGCAGAAAAAGGAAATTGTTCAGCAAGGCGGCGGAAAACATGCCAACGCACGGCGTATTCGACCCGCTGACTTCGAACACGTCGAAGAATGTCTTTATAAATGGTTCATCGACGTAAGGGCTAGGAATATTTCTGTGTCTGGGCCAATGCTGCAGCAAAAGGCAAGAGACTTCTGCCTTCATACTCGATCCGAAAGATTTTAGTGCCAGTGCGGGGTGCCTGCAACGATTTCAGAACCAATACGACATCGTCGGAAAAGTTCTCATGGGCGAAAGTGAGTCCGCGAAGGCTGCAGCGATAGACAAGTAGATGAAAGAAGAGTGGCCTCTAATTCGTGCCAGATATCATCCAAAAGATAATCTTAACCTAGACGAAATGATCCTCTTCTGGCAGATGCTGCCGCGCCAAATTCTGGACACCCGCGGGCAGAAAGGTTATGGTGGCAAGCAAAACAAGACCCGGATCACGGTCCTACTTGCCGCGAACATGCATGGTTCGACAAAACTTCGTTCATTCGTGATCAGCATGTTTAAGATGCCGAATTGTATGAGACACTGCTGCGACCTACCAGTAACCTATGCTTCCAATCGAAAGTCATGGATGATACAAGGGTTGTTTGGGAAATAGTTGAGGGAGTGGGATACACAGCTTGGGGATGAAGGCAGGAAAGTGTGTCTCCTTGTCGACAACTGCTCGGCACACTCCGCAGGTGTTCCATTGAGCAATATTGCGCTCGAATTTCTTCTGCCCAACACCAGCTTCAAGCGCCAGCCTCTAGACCAGGGGATCATCCGCGCCTTCAAAGCGATTTACAAGCGAAGGCTCATTGAGCGGCTGCTCATTCGTCTTCGAATGAACGAAGACTTGAAAATTGACGAAAATTGACTTGTTGGGTGCCATACAGATGTTGAAGGCCGCTTGGGAGAGCGTGAAAAAAAAAAGACGATTGTGAACTGCTTTCGGCACGCTGGCTTCACCGTTGGCGCTGAGGCAGTTGAAGAGCCCACTGAAGATGTTGAAGGCTCTGAAGAGGTTGTCGAGCTCGACGAAATGTGGAGTGATTTTTCGCGCTTTGTGGGCGATGCGTCGGACACGCTCACACAGGACAACTTCGTTGACGACGATGACGTGTCAGAAGCGGTGGCCGAACTGACTGACGTGGAAATCGCTGCCAAGGTGACACCAAGGAGGTTATACTAAAACTTCTGGAGTGGTGGTCCCGCATACCCGCCAATGTATCGAAGTGAAGCCGCGGCGGCCATATTGCTCAGGGCAGAAGCCGGTGGCGCCTGCCTTGTAGCGCCGTAATGCTGTGGTCGCTGGCAGCCGTGCGTTTCGTTATTGCTACTCAAGTACCGGTTTATTATTCTTAGGCAGCGAGGGAACGTGGGAGTGACTCTTATGCATGTATGCTTTAAGTCGCACCTAAAGCTTGAAAAGTGGTCTTTCAGAGCATTTTCTAAACACTCTTTGGGATGCTACAAGCACACTGCTGTGTACCCACAGCGCCTTAAATATTAATACACTTTGTGTAGTAGGCCAGCATTCACTACGCTATCTTTCGTCGTTCTTTGGAGAAGCGTACGCGGTATCCGCTACACACTTGTTGGAAAGTCTGTGCAGTTTTTTTTTTATGCAGTGGCTGATGACGATGAAGAAATATGCGTAAAGTGGGTATGCGGCACAGTTAAAGGTTGGTAAAGAACAACTTTTCCAATGAGTTGGAGCGTTAGACGACCCAGTCGTTGAGCAATTCGTATTGCGTGACACCTGGCTGTTTCTTCGACGTTATAAAACGCTTTCTTCTTCTTTTCCCGACATCAAGTCAGCCTATGGCCAGTTTTGAAACAGTTACAAGCACTGGCGTGGCTCAGTGATAGAATACTGGACAGGCACGCAGGGGACCTGGGTTGGAATTCCATTGTGTTATTGATGTTCTTTATTTACCGAGTTTTTTTTTTTTGTTCTATACTGGTTAGGGGCGGCGGCGGACAACTACGGCGTCGCAAGTGAACTGTGTTCTGACCTCATAACTGTCCATGTGAAAAAAAATTTGTACTGAAGGATATCGATTAGCAATATATGTTTACACAGTTGCCTCACAGCAGAAGTGACCAGTTAGGAGATGCAAGGAAAGTTTCACTCGCACGCAACCATAATCCCTTGGCGAACAACAGTGCAGCGTGTGTGCAAACTCTGTTTATTAGGGAGGGAAGGAGGGAGTGTCTTTCACCTTTTCATGTACTCGTTTGTGAAGCTTTTGGATATACAGGGAAAACAATGCTTGGAAAACTTGCAATCGTTCCTCTGATGATACGTACTGATTATCTGGTCAATGAAATTCCGAGAAGCATCAATGCATTTTAAAAGGCCCCATCGGTACTGCTGCGTAGGATGTCGTACCCTTCTTTTTAAGCTGTTAATTGTACCTTGTTCGTGATTTTTTTTCAATTTTTGTTTTATTTTTTGTTTTTTGCTTGTACCAATCTTTTGTGGGTGAAATTCAGGGGTGGCGGGATTTCGACAGCTCCACCAATGAGAGGAGCTTTAGGCGAAAGTATACTTCCCTGAATTTTCAAAGGAGCTCGTTTCCTTTTTCTCCTGCATAAAGAGAAGCATATCGCAACATATCAGAAATTTTGAGGCTGGGAGCGTAGTACTTATGCAAATATAAGAAGCTCCAAATCCCAGAAATGCAGAGCCGGTGCTACATTAGCTACCTTTCGAAAGCGAAACGCTCACTTCTGTTAGGCACACTCGCATACTGGCTTTCGTAAGTGCGCATGGAAACGATGCAAACACGCTAGTATATTTATAAGCCCGCTGTCTCGCTATTTACCTTGTCTCATCGAAGCAGCATGCTTCAACATGTGTACTAAACATCATTCGTCATTATTTGTTTTTTCGGCGCTTAACCTTTTCCCCTCATAGTGCACTCGTCTTCGGAACCCTGAAACGACGTCTTCGGAACCCTGAAACGTACAAAAAATTTATCCAAAGTATCTCTGTGCACCCGGACGTAAAAAGGAAGTATATGTAGTCACGAATGCAGTCGTAGTCATGAACCTATGCGAGGAAAAGCGAGCGGGCGAAGCGTACCTACGTGCACATCAAAGGTTGTACCCGGTGTCCGCTTCACATAATTCGCGCTGCCGAATGCTACCCAGGAGCCCACCATCGTCGTTTTTTAAAGTGATCACTGACGTGTTCAAAGCCATCTTGTTCAATTAGAGGCATCACGCGCAACATTACTGGTAGTAAAACAACGCGAAAGCCACGTACGCTACAATGCGCCCATCCACTTTCTGCCCTGGGCAATATGGCGGCGGTAAGCTTCAGCCACGGAGCCCCTCCGCCACTCCAGAAGTTTCAGTATAACCTCCTTGGGTGACACGCCAGCGAACCGGGATTCAAGCAGCGGAAGTTGAAAATGCCGTCTCCGAAAACATTCCGCTGCCAACTTCTAGCGAAGCTTCGGCTGGTTTGTTTCTGGCGCAGTCCTATTGCAGTGCGATGGAAGACACCGGGCTCAAGTTTGTGGAATGCCTCGACATGGCAGAGCAAGGCATTATACGGCATGTTATCAACCAAAAAAAAAAAAACAAGCCACGTTGCACAGGTTCTTTTCGCCTCAATAAATGTATTTTTGTTCAAGTAAGTGTCTTGTCAATTCCTGTCATGCTGCCGACCTATTCACACCAGGGTCTGGCGATTTTTTGGTGGTGTTTTGAACAGTGAATTTGTGCTATAGCGAACTATTTTGCAAATTTTCCGGAGTTTGTTATAACGAGGTGTGACTGTATTAAGTTGTGTGCTTGTGTAGATATGCAATTCTAAAGACCATAGTGTTTCTTATGGTATGAGACCAAGTGGCAGAAAACTTTTTATAAAGCAATAACACTAGAAACTGTTACAGTCGACCCGCAATAACGAAATCGCCGGGGAAACCGAAAAATTTCGTTTTCGCGAGAAGTTCGTTGCCGCGAGTATGAGACATAAAAACAGTGATACGGCCAGCAGAACGAAAATTTATTGCCAGAAGTTGGTCAACTTTGCCGACCCTTGCCATGCAGCAACTTCAAAGCTCTGCCTTTGCACTGCACAAAGTGGTCCATTGTTACATCCTCGTCATGTGCGCCGAAGGAGCGAAGGGTGACCTGCGCATCCAAAACAAACCGCGGGTTCTTTCGGATGCGCTAGCGCGTCGTTTTTGCCTGTAGTCTCGCTGTCAGCGAAGTTAGGGCTAAGGCCGACTCCGATGACGCGCCGCGCTCGTAGACCGCGCGCCCACTCGTAGTAATCCGACTGTGCCGCCACTTACAGCTTCATTGCTTGCGACAAAGCACGTCGCCACGAATGCGCTAGCGGGTCGTTCCTGCCCGCAGTCTCGCTGTCGGCAGAGTGAGTGCTAAAGACGACTCCGATGATGCGCCGCCCTCCTAGTAACCTAATCGCGCATCCGCCTACTGCTCCTAACTAAAGCGTGATTATATCTTGTGATCATCGAGCCGTGAACACGTCCCGAAGTAGCAATTTTCGGGAGCCATGTCCTCGCGACACACAAGCAGCAGACGACAATCTCCCGGAGCGTGCATCGGGCCAATGGCGAGGCGAGCTGAGGCAACATGGCGGCAACAGCTAATCAAGGGCCTCGAAATGACCTTAAAACATTTGGTTTTCGTGCGCTTGTTTTTAAAGGGAGTAGCCAGCTGAGGCAGGAAAGTTAAACACACAGAAATGCTGTTCCCGATGAGCCCAAGAAGCCGGCTCTCGGCCCCGCCATCGCGAAGCCATAATTTTTTTAAAATCGCTGTTTGCTCGTGATTTCCAGAAAAAGTTTCGCTACCTAGGTGGGTGAAATGAATTTTCCGAAGCTCTTCTGCACGATTTTCAATATAGATATTTGGAATCAGATAGAAGGGTTCCAGAAACTGAAAACTTGATTTTCAAAAAATCAATTTTTTGCCATTTTTCGAGATCCCAATGCCACGTCCTCCCTTAAATAAACAAAAACGGCAGTACCCACGCTAGCACGGCAAAAGCAGAGGTTTATAAATTTTGAGTGCGCATAACACGTATAAGAGCATATTTTCGACAGTTAACCTTTGGCAGGAGGGTAAAATAAAGCCCGCACCGTGGTAGAAAATTCGTTAGTGCGGGATCGCTGTCCGAAACCATTTCGTTGCCGCGAGATACGTAATACATGGGCTTCTATGAACGTTCGCCGGGGATCCGGAAATATTTCGTTGCCGCGGGGATTTCGTGCTCGTGAGGTTTCGTTATTGTGGGTTTTGACTGTAGTCTGAAAAATAATGCACATCTTTTTAGGCACATGTGAGCGTTACAAAGCAAGTACCACTTTTTGTTAACATTACATAAAAAATTTAATTAAAAGTATGCCTTGCACAAACATTCATAGCTCAAGTTCTGCTCGTTAAGATTTTCATTTTTTCCAGGCCACTATAGAAAGCTTTGGCCTGTGCTATGAACCAAAACAAATGAGGTCTGACAAATAGTAAAATTATAGTAATTAAGAAACCCAAAAAGTATGCACTTAGACCTTGTGACTATATTTTGCTCAGTGAGGTTCATTGCATGCCTGCCAATGTGATAGACATGTGTCAAGTTTTAATCAAAAAAAGTATATGAAGGAGTTACAACTGTTTGCGATGCAGAAAAATACCAGGAATATAAAAAATCAACAAAGAAAGATTTGAAAGAAGTGCAGTGCCTACACAAGGTACTCAGGAGGACTGAATTTTTAATATTTTTAGCCAGTTCCTGCGTGGACCTTACAACTGTGAGCCTTTATTCTAGCGGCAGCTGTAAAGCGTGTGTCGAATCTTCTTTGCAGCATCAGTGATATGACATGGGGCTCTTCCGCGCTACAGTGCTGATCATCTGAGAGGCACGCTTTTCTATTGTAGGGGCCACGCTTGATATCAGCGTGCTTCTGTTGCCATTATTGGAGTGACACACATTGTAAAAGTAAATTTGATGGTTTACAGGCTCAAATACCGTATAAACGCGTGTAAGGGCCGCACTTGTTTTTTTTTTTTTTTTTCAGGAAATGAGGGCCAATTTTCAGGGTGCGGCCCATACACAGAACTTTTTTTTTTTTTTTTTGAACTAAAAACAATGTAGCGAACGAAGAGCGTTTATTGTAGTATGCCGCGTGTGCGCTTAATCGTCGTCACTCGACGAGTCCTCTAACTCAGAGTCCGAGATGGTGTGTTGCGGAGCACCATCATTCCACAAAGAATCATTTTCGGTGCCATCCAGGCTGTTGGATATTCCAGTGACCTTAAAACTTCGGGACACAATGTCCGTCGACACCGAGCTCCACGCCGACAACACCCAACCGAGAACAGTAGCAAGCGGTGCCCTCTTCAGCCGTCCGGTCGTCTGCTCATGGTTGTCGATTGCCATTCATTCCGTGTAGAGTCTTCGAAATTCAACTTTGAACGGTTGATTCACGCTCACATCCAATGGTTGCAACATTCCTGTGAGGCCGCCTGGAATCACGGCCATGTCTGTGCCGACACTGCGCAGCTGCTCCTTCACCTTATCAGTAAGGTGGCCGCTGAAACTATCCAACAATAAAAGTGAATGTTTGGCCAACAAAGCTCCCGGTCTGTTCTGCCAAACACTTTTCACCCAGTCAAGCACCAAATCATCGTTCATCCATTCCTTCTCTTGGGCTCTAACTATGATGCCCTTGGGGAAAACTTCGCTGGGAATTCTTTTCCTTTTCAAAACAACGTAAAGGGGTAGCTATTCTTTTCAAAACAACGTGAGGGGGTCCATATGACCGTGGTGAGCGCGGCGTGAAGGGGGCGGTTGACGAGCTTGACTGTGTTGTCCGCTGCTGATGCGTAAAATGCCCGTACGTGATTCAGAAGAGCTAGCGAGTGATGTGCTGCATTCCTTGCGAAGAAGCACGTCGCCAAGAGTGCGCTTGCGCGTCGTTCCTGGCCGCAGTCTCGTTGTCAGCGGAGTTAGGGCTAAAGCCGACTCCGATGACGCGTCGCACTCGTAGACCGCCGCGCGCCCGCTCGTAGTAACCTGATCGCGCATCCGCTTACTGCTCGTAACTAAAGTGTAATTATATATTAAGTGATTATCAAGCCGTAAACACGTCACGAAGTGCCGATTTTCGAGAGCCATGTCCTCGCGACGCACAAGCAGCAGACGAAGATCTTTCGGAGCGAGCATCGGGCCAATGGCGAGGCGAGCTGAGGCAACTTGGCGGCCACGGCCAATCAAGGGCCTTAAAACGACCTTCAAACATTTGCCTTTTGTGCGCTTGTTGTTAAAGGGAGGAGCCAGCTGAGGCGGGAAAGTTAAACACGGAGAAATGCTCTTTCCAATGAGCCCAAGAAGCCGGCTCCCGGCCCAAGCATCGCGAAGCTATAATTTTTTGAAAATCGCTGTTTCCTCTCCATTTCCAGAAAAAGTTTTGCTACCTAGGTGGGTGAAACGAATTTTTCGAAGCACTTTTGTGCAGTTTTCAATATAGATATTTTGGGACCAGATAGAAAAAGGGTTCCAGAAACTCCAAACCTGAGTTTCAAAAAAAACGACTTTTTGCCATTTTTCGTGATCCCGAAGCCGCGTCCCCCCTTAAAAGAAACAGCGGTGAGAAATGAAACTTCAGCAGAACGTCCCAGCCACATTACAGAGGGCCTCCTCAGTGTAGGTTTTGGCCACTAAAAATAAATTTCAGCACATCATGGTGCAACACGAAATGCTGACTGTGTACGGTACTGTATTTACTCAATTCTACTGCACATTCTATTGTAACACTTAGCTATTTTCTGAAACCACAGAAAAAAAAGTACTAGATAGTTTGTGATTAACGGCATTTTTTTGTGACAGAAAAGAAACGAAATTGTATTTGGGAGTCAATCTTCGCACATTGAGAACAAAGATATGGCTTTAATGCACCGAAGTTGTGGAAAGTAAAAGAAACAACGTGCCTCGCCACTAACTAAAACTGTCACCAATATGACGTTACGAGTTGATTGGTGAATCCTGTTTTCGTCGCTGTTGGACAACTCCTTATGGCTGCCAACAACCCAAAGCACCTCACCCTTGGCATTGTCCATGGTATTTGGTATGCCACATTTCTTAAGGGACTGGACGGGTCTTTGGGACCGAAAAATAACGAAAAAAAGTTTTTCTTTTTTCTAATGGCATTTTTGAATTCTGCAAGCATTTTTACAACTGCCTGCTAATTTTCAGACTCCAGAAAGCAATAATTTACTTGTGATAATAATTTACTTAAGCAATAATTTACTTGAGATGGGTTATAACGAAATATTGAATATAACAAGCAAATTGTAGTTCCCCTTGAAAGTTCCCATAGCAACGAACGTATTCACAACCTCGTTTGAATGAGGTAAATTTGACGGTTATGGGATATAACAAACAAATCTTGTAAGGAAATGAAATTCTAAGCCGACATCACGGCAGTGCAAAACGCAAATTTGAGATGGTGCACAACGTGGCAGCTTCACCAGTTCGAAATTCCCGCCACGCATCCTCCAGCAACGCGCGCCAAGCTCCTGCTGTTTCTGGAAGAGAGGGTGTTGCAAGGGCATTGCACGTGTGCCGCTTGGCTACCGTTGATAGCCTAGGACTCCACTCCGCAGAGGTCTCGCCCTTTTCGTTCTTTCTTTTGTGTCTTTTTAATATTCTTCCTCTCCCCTTCTTCACAGTGCCGAGTCGTGCTCCCTATTAGGCTGCAGTGAAAAGAGAACCCTTTCTGCTCTAATCTCTCTCTCTGCGCTCGCGAGCCCACTCGCAACCTCCCCTCAGTAAGCATTGCAGCGGCACGCCTGCCTGAAACCACTGCAAGTGTTGTCACCTCGCCGATATTTTTTTTTTTCTTTTTAGTGCTTCTGCCCTGTCTTGATCGTGCTGCGCTCGTAATTCTCGCAACATGAATGTGCCAGGTGAGAAGCGAAAGTGTAAAACGCTAGATCAGAAGGTGGCTATGATAAAAGCCGTTAAGGCGCGAAACAAAGAAAAGCAAAGTAGCCGGAGACTTTGGCGTGTCGACGAGTACACTGTCCACGATCTTGAGCACGCAGAAGTCCATCATCGACACTGTTGCACGCAGGGTGAAAGGAAACGTTAAAAGGATGAGGACTGCTGCCTTTGAAGCAGTCGAAAGGGCCGTTAAGTGGTTTTTGGACACGTGGGCCGTGAATCTGTCGGTGAGCGGTGCCATGCTACAAACAAAGCAAGGGACTTCGCCTTCATCATGGGCCATGATAACTTCGTTGCAAGTTTCGGGTTGGCTCCAACGTTTCAAGGAGCGCCATGTCATCGTCGGGAGAGAAGTCTGGGGCGAATCGCAATCTGTCGACAATGCAGAGGCTACGAAGTGGGTGAAAAAGAACATCACGCGGCTGCAGGAAAAATACAGGGTGAAGGACATCTTTGGCAAAAGTACATCCCCCCGCTGCTTTAAGGGGAAGAAGCAGCTCCCAGTCAAGTGCACCGCCAATCGCAAAGACTGGATGACCAGGGAGATTTTTGCAAAATGGTTTTAGGAATGGGACAAGCTGGCAAAAGCGAACTGCAAGGTGTGCCTTGTTTTAGATAACTGCACCGCCCATCACACCGCTGCCGCGCTCCATAACATCGAGCTGCTGTTCCTCCCTGCCAACTGCACAGCAAAAATACAGCCGCTTGACCAAGGCGTGATTACCATATTTACTCGCGTAAACTTCACACTCGCATAATTCTCGCACCCCCCACATCGCCCAAAAACAAATACGATTTTTTTTTCACGAGTAATTATCGCACCCCCGAAAACTGCCGCAATAATGTGGTCTGCTGGTTCCAGCCATTAATGATGATAGCGCACACCATCTGGCGCCATCTCTCAAGCGTCAAGGGTGCTATTGCACGGAGATTCAATTCAATCCAAGCCAAGCCAAAGTGGCCAGTGCGCGTTGCGGCGTGTTTTGTATGTTGTGTCGATAATCTTGGCACGTTATGAGGCGGTACTGAAGCCACACGGCTGCTTCAAGTTGCAAGTGATAGATCATGCGCTAAACAACGGCAACAGGGCCGCCGGTAGGCCCTTCGGAGCCGACGACTTTTGTGTTCGCTACTGGTGACGACAGCTTAAACCCACCAAGGTGCGTTGGGCCTGCCGTGGGCCTAAAACTGGGGTTGATGGTAAACTTTGTTTCTTAAGAAGGAAACTGTGGACGATTCTGTTGAATAGCCATCAGCCCAATACTGACCTCCTATGCTTACATTTTGAAGGCTGCTGTTGAGCGCCGACTGCGACCGCTATTCCCGCAACTCCCACAAGCTTCGCGTATGGTATTCTAATTATTGACTATTTGCTTCCACGTTTGTGTCTCAAGTAAATCTTGCCTTGTGTTGAACCTCCGCTTTTATTGTTGAAGTAAGTTGCTGGTGTGAGAATCCCGATTTGCGGCCACTTCGTTTGCATTTTTGCTCTCTGCGTTTTCGTGGAAAGTTTTCCTTGCGTAATTCTCGCACCCCCCAAATTTGCATCGATATTTTGACCAAAAAAGTGCGAGGATTATGCGAGGTAAATACGGTATGTTGCCGAAGATAGGTTAGCGCAAGTGCCTGATTGTTGACAGGCTTTTGCTCAACATGAGGTTGAAGCAGGTCACCGATGTTGACTTGTACGCTGCTCTCGAAATGCTTCGAGCGGCATGGATGAGTTTGACGGCGACCGCGATTGCAAATTGCTTTTAAAACCCTTTATTTGCCGCCGCAGCAAACACCAGCGATGAACCATCATTAGACGAGCCCGCTGCGCCAGACTGTTTAGCTTCATCGAGCGAAGTCTCAGCATCATGGACGGCACTTCGTGAAGTCAGTGTCGTGCCCGACAGCGACTCATTCTGCGACTATGTGAGTGCGGACTCGGAAGCGGTAGCAATGTAACAGCTTCCCGATGATGGCATTATGCACGCTGTGATTGCCGAATATCTTTGCAGCCAAGTCTGTTTGAAGTGCAGTAAAATAAGTGCTAACATTCTCTTTTTATTTGCGGAATGTGGTTATTTTCTTGCGCATCACCATGAGGCGAGATGCTATTTCGCCCGTTATTTGTTTGGGCAAGTACAGTGCATAATATTTGCAGTAAATACCCCCTGTGGCTATAACAAAATATTGGTTATAAGGAGGAAATTGTGGCTGCCTTCTAATTTTGTTATAACGAGGTTTAACTGTATATTATTACAAAGAGGGCTCGCAAGCTTGATTTGCGCAGAATCTGACGAAAAAAACACCACTTCTTTCGCGATGCATAAGCTATTGTTTGCCGAATGCCATAGCCACGATCTTGGTCGCGTTTGAAGGCGCGTTTCTACATCTGCCAATTCCCTATAAATCAGCCTCACTCCGCTCATTGATTTCTGAAAAAAAAAAAAGGTTAGTCAGACCTCGTTAGTGCTGTGGGGTGCTGACACCCCCTGTAAAGTAGTCTGCGCCGCGTGGCGCACGTGTCTCGCCCAAGGCTTCGTTTCGGTGGTGACCACGCCGGGCGATAGATGGCGTTGTGTTCGCTTTGAGTACCATTGTTGGAGAGTGTGGTGGCGCCGGTGGTGGCCCCTGGCGGAAGGGAGGCCTTGGTGGCGGGCGAGCGTTTAGCGAGCCTCTCTGCGCGTGGCGGCTGCCGCGAACGGTTGTCTGTCGCGTGGGCCCCCCCGGTGCTCGGCACCGCGGGCTTCGCGCCGGGGCCCCACGTTGGGCGCCAGTGTGGGGTCTCGGCGCGGCGAACGCGCGCATCGCCACGCCACGCTCTCGGAGTGAACGGACACAGTGGACACGGTCGGTACCAAGCCCACAACATACATACATTTATTAATTAATTTTGACGACGATATCGTCCGCCGAGTGGCGGCTGCCGCGGACGGTTGTCTGTCGCGTGGGCCCCCCGGTGCTCGGCACCGCGGGCTTCGCGCCGGGGTCCCACGTGGAAGGTCAGGCGTTGGTGACGCCGCTTTGGGTATGTGCTAGTGTGTTGGGTATGTGTTATCATGTTATTGTGTAGTTAGTGTGTCACTGCGTTATGTTGTTTGTATGGTTTAGTGTTAATTGAATTGTTGTATTATTCGGCGGACGATATCGTCGTGTAAATTAGTTAATAAATGTATGTATGTTGTGTGCTTTGTACCGACCGTGTCCACTGTGTCCGTTCACTCCAAGAGCGTGGCGTGGCGATGCGCTCGTTGCTTCGCCGACACCCCACACTGGCGCCCAACGTGGGGCTCTTGGAGTATCGGACGACAGTTTTTGGCGGTTCGGTACAGGGATTTTGTTAGAGCCGGAGTAGAGTAGGCCTAGGGGGGGACTTCTTTGCTAGCGTCGGTGGTGTGCTTTGTTGAGGAGCGAGGAGATTGATTTGTAACGTGTTTCAATTTGTCGGCAGGTTGACTTTCTATTTATTTTTTTTTTGCTCGCAAGTGTTATTTTTGTTGTTGTTAGTTTTCAAAAACCCTGTTGAATTAGGACGAGAGCATGCGGTCCGCATCCTGGGGTGAGCAAGCCTAGAGCACGTGGTTGTAGGCCAGGCCCGAAGCGAGTGAGTACGTAAGCCTCGGGGGTGGTCCGATTTTCTGTGAATAGCTTCTTCTATCTCTTTGGGCTCAGGGAGCCGGGCGTCGTTGCTGACTTGTATTGCGGCTCGACGCCGAGGCGACGTGACACCGCCCGGGCGGTGGACGCCGATCGCTCGGTAAGCTGCTGTGTGCGGCGAGCGATAGGGCCACCTCACAGGCGGACGTCTCCGCTGCGGCTGCTGCTCTTCTGCGCCTAGGCTGGTGCTGGTGGATGCCGGTTGTTGCCGAGCGACTCAAGGCCTAAGGCTCTACGCAGCCGCCTGTCGCACGTGGCACAACTAGGTGGATCGTGACGGTGAGGTGTTGCGCTCTGCTTCCCTCACTTTTTTTTTCTTGTGAGCACGAGTTAGGAAAATTGATTTTTGTTTTTATTTTGATGGGCGACTCGGCCGCCACCGATGTATTAGCTAGCAGTACGACCAACGTACCACGTGGACGAAAAACTCGGAAGCTTCCTTCCCGAGGACCTACTCGATGGTTTTCTTCTTTGAAGTTTTTTGTTGTTATTTATGTATTCTGCGGGAGGGATGTCATCCACGGCCGGCTGTCCTGCACATCGTCAGCGTCGCTGGCAGGAATGCGGTCGTGAGGTCAGGCGATGGAGATGCCTGGGACCTGCGCAACGCCTGCAGTCCGGTGCCCTCGCGAGTG
>WOVY01010065.1:215000-355749 GCA_013436015.1 Rhipicephalus annulatus | reverse complement strand
TTTTGCTAAGATTGCTTCAGTGATGCGTACATCTCATAGTCAACTTAGCCAGTGTAAAATTATGTTGTAATTGGCATTTATGTGTACAAAATTTATCCGTGAGCTTATGTCGACGTTCTGTGCAGAGGTGGCCAAGAAAGAAGACGATGCTGCTGAGCCGATGGAACAGGGTGACGAGGCCGAGGAGTCCGAAAACAAGAAGGTCAAAACACCAGCTGCCGTCGCAGCAGAGTCCCAGGATGGCGCAAAGCCAGCGGAGAAGGAGAAGGGTGAGTTTGGTATTGGGGGATATTAAGCCGAGAGATGCGGGACAAACGGTGCACAGTGATATCTGAACCGTTTGCTTAGTTATTTTCATTTTTCATGAACCTTGTTGTCAGAGAAAGCATGCATAAAAAATGTACTTGTGACACGTCAAAATAGGAAACGAATTGAGCCGTCAATTTATGTGCCCTTCTCCCTCACATGCTTCACATTTTGCAGGAGCTGCGTTCAGCAGTCCTGTAAAGAGTGGCTCTGACAAACCGGGTGCTGAAGCACATAGCCCCGAAAAAGCTGTGTCTGAAAAGCCAACTCCGGAGAACAAAGCCCCCGAAAAAACATCCTCAGAAAAGCAGAGTGCTGAAAAGGCTAGTCCAGAAAAGGTCAGCCCGTGAAACCAAGCCACGAAAAGCCGAGTGTTGAAAGCAGAACGTTGAAAAGCCAAGTCCCGAAAAGATGAGCCCTGCAAAATTGAGTGTTGAGAAGCAAAGCGTAGAGAAATCAAGCCCTGAGAAGTCAAGCTCCGAAAGGCCAGAACTGCCAAGTGTGGTGAAACCAGCTATGGAGAAGGTTACTACAGAGAAGGCTACTTCAGAAAAGGCTACTCCAGAGAAGGCAACCTCAGAGAAGGCAACCTCAGAGAAGGCAACCCGGAGAAGGCAACTCCGGAGAAGGCAACTCCAAGAGAGGCAACTCCAGAGAAGGCAACTCCAGAGAAGGCAACTCCAGAGAAGGCAACTCCAGAGAAGGCTACTCCAGAGAAGGCTACTCCAGAAGGCTACTCCAGAGAAGGCTACTCCAGAGAAGGCTACTCCAGAGAAGGCAACTCCAGAGAAGACAACTCCAGAGAAGGTGAGCACTGAAAAACCGACATCTGAAGCGCCAAGTCCTGTAAAGCCAAGCCCAGTGAAGCCAGCTGCTGAAAAACCAAGCCTCGAAAAGCCAAGTTCCGAGAAGCCAAGTGCCGTGAAGCCTAGCCCCGAGCGACCAAGTGTTGAGAAACCAAGCCCCGAGAAGATCAGCATCCAAAGTCAACGCCAGAAAAACCCCCATCCCTGAAAACCTGAGCCCCATCAAGGTACCTACGCCCGTCAAGCAGGATACTGAGAAGCCGAGCCCCGTCAGGCCTGTTTACGAAAGGACTCCACTTCCGAAACCGAGTCCCGAGAAGCCCAGCCCGAAAAGCCCAGCCCCGAAAAGCAGCCAAGCTTTGAAAACAAGTCCGGCGCCACAAACTTGAGCACCGCCAATGCGGCAAGTCTCGAGAAGGCAGCCCTCAGTCCCGAGAAACACAGTGGTGTGCCAGTGAGAAGTGCGGACATGACGACAGTGCCAGCGAACCCACCAGGGTCCACGTGCCACCAGTGTCCGTGACGATTCCTCCGCCCCAGACTACCCGCGCCTAAACCGACGGCGCCGCCTCCCCCCGCGCAAGCCGTTGCAACACCTACAGTGGGACTAGGCCTGCCCAAAGAGAATGGTGATGTGGGATCACAACATGGGGTGTTTTCGGTGTCTTGGCTGGACCTGGTGTCTGATCCGAATGCGGAACGAGCCCTGCGCCAAGCGCCAGACGTGGACGTGCTGGCGGCTGCAAGGAGTGGAGCCGGGGCACGGGGTGTCCTGACAGCCCAGCTGCCCGAGGGATGCGAGCTGCTGAGGGGGTACCGGGCTGGCGCTGGTAGTGCGACGGTCGGCGTTCCGGGTGGTCGAGCCACAGCAGTCACACCTTGCAAAGCTTGGTCGCCAAAGTGAGTGATGCCTGCCTTTTTTTTTTTTGCGCCTGTCTCTGGAATAGCCCCGTGTTTCACACTCATGTGGTCCCTGGTGTGTTCACATCCTGTGCACCCATTGTGAGTTGAAAGCTTCTTTTCTTGGCCGTTTTCACTGTAGCAATATTATTTCCCTCTGCCATCCTTACTAAGCAGGTGCAGATTGAGACTTCTGGTGGTCCGAATTCCGGAGCCCTCCACTATGGCGTCTCTCATAACCATATGATGGTTTTGGGACTTTAAATCCCACATATCAATCAATCGACTTCTGAAGCGCTTTCTTTTCTGCTTGTACTGAGACTTTACAGTGATGCAGCACTGACCGCAGTCTTGAGTGTTTTACATTGATGCAGCACTGACCGCAGTCTTGAGTGTCTGCTTATGGCTACTAAATGTTATTGCAATCTTTGCAAAGAGTTGGAATACTTTCTACAATTGGGGGGTTTGCTTGAATTCTCTACAGAAAAGCTCACCATTCTTATTTGCCGGGAGAATATGGTTTGGGAAAAAGGGGTGCATTGGCATTTTGTAATTTCGACCATTAAAATTGGGTGTGTTCCACCCAGTTTATTCCAGTACCTAGAGCGTACTAGAATGGGGAAGGGGTCTAGCAGAGTTGGTGGCTGACAGACTGCCAGCAAACGCGGCACTTGCATAGGTAACAACTTATGGCAGCTGTATTCATGGCAACATAGCCTAGTCTGCCATTGAAGATGATAGTAGCATTGTCAGGATAATAATTTTAAAAAAATCTGAGCTACTCCGCTTTTGTGAAAATTGAAACCAGTAGGTGTTGCCGCATGTCCTGTGGCAGCAGCTTCACGCCGTTTTTGCACTCTGTGGTCCTCTATTACTATGCATATCCGCCTCTGAGCTCATATGCATGCGACATAGAGCACCAACAGTGAATCAGGGAAACAAAACAATGATCGGGCCAGTGATCAGCCAGCACAGCCACAAAGAAACAGGTGACTGAAATTGCATGTTGTTAAAAGTGCCATTGAGTTGCATAGAAATAAACAAGTAAAAACCACATTGAAGGCACATGATTTCACAGTGCCTCCTTTCACTAATGATCATCATGTAGAAGTGTTTCAAAGAAATGAACTGACAAGCAAGCATGCGGAATCACCATACACTTTGAGTAAAGCTAGGAAGCAAATGTCAAGTTCTAACCACTCTATACAGTCGAACTCCGCTACAATGAATGCCGCTTCAACGAAATTTTCGCTACAATGAAAAATTCATGATTCCCCGTCAGCAGTCCATAGGAGTCAATGCCTAAATATTGTCGCCAACGAACACTTTTTTTTTTATCGTCCCACTTCAACGAAATTTCACAATGCAATGCCAGGCTCAGATACTTATTGCTATACAGTAAGCCCATTCTTTAACATCTCGATGCATTTTCAGAGCCTGAAAATGCTGAACAAAGTCTAAACACGCGTTGGCACCGCCAGAAACCGCCGCTGTTTAGCAAGCATAGGCGCCGCCATTGCTTGATAGCGATGAGAATGAGACTGCCCTGCTCATGGAAGGCCCTGTTTTCGCCACTGGCTTGCTTTCGAGCCACAGACAATCCGAAGCTGAAGCTTAGACGCTCAGTTCAAGGTTTCCTTCATGCATCTGCTGATGCACAGAGCCTTCCTCTATGGCTAGGTGCAACTGCGGAAGGATGCCTTTTCAGATTTCGATGCTTCTCAGTATGTTTGTGCTTGGCCATCGTGGTAACTAATCAAAGTGGCTGTTCGTCCACATCATCAACAAAGTCAGCTAGCCGAGAGTGATGAATGATAAGAATGGCATAAAATAAAGCAAAAGTCGCCGCTCCACGATACCCTGCCTCCGTTTCAGGGTTGTCAGATACACTTTGACAGCGGACAGCTGCTGGTGTCAACGTGTTAATGCAAGTGTTTGGTTCGTTCATGAAGGTGGTTTTAGGCGTTGTTTCAGCGTGCTTTTCACCATGGCCTTGCTATGCATGGGTGAGAATCACATAGTGACGCTGCTCGGAAAGAATAGGAAGCAGCGCACACTTTTGAATTTTGAAAATAAATGTTCCTTTGTTTTGCTGGCTCAGATCAGCTATATTTTTTTATTTCACTGCAACGAAATTTTTCCCGTGCCCTGTCAGTTTCGTTGTAGGGGGGGGGGGGGGTTCGGCTGTAGTGTAACGTTTTTTTTTTATTTGTATTGTTACTGGCAGTACACGTTTCAATTTAAGTTGCGAATAAGCCCCCTAACTTGGAATGTTCAAATTTGTTTGACCTACGACTGTACAAACGTGGTTAGACTGTCCTGCTAAGTTCAGGATCGTTAACAACCCTGTTGCAAGACTGCACTAGTTGTTTTTGTGTGAGGGTGTCGAACTTGCTAATTACGTCGTGCTTTGAAAATTGCAGGATCTGGAATCCCTGGACGAAGCAGATCGGGAAGCGGTACGGAACCACTTGAGGCTGACGCCCGATGGCCACCTGCTCAGTGCGCGCCTTCAGCCACTGCTCAGCGGCCAGCCGACAGTGGATAGTCAGCGGTACCTTGTGGTGGCCAATGCAGCGCTCAGTCCTGCATCACCCAGCGTGAATGCACTGCAGGTGAGCACTTCGTCAATGTGAGCTGCGAGGAGGGGGTCTCAAAGCAGGTGATAAGGGTTTTTGCTTGTTGCATAAACTGCGCCTAGAGGTGCAACCTGCTTTAGGCAAGACTCACTCTTGGTAGGTGTTGACATGTCAGGGTAGTCAGGCGACTGAGCTCCAGGACAGGGTTGGAATTCCCGGCCACAGCGGCCAAATTTGAGCTGGGACGAAATGCTAACACCAGAATAGCCTCTGTAATGATTGCCATTATTATTTTTTTTTCAGTTAGTCAAAAATTGTATTATGAACCAAACTGTTATGTAGCACATTTTGTTCTTTTTTCCCCTCTCTCTTTTTTCAAATACAATGAATTTATGTATGGTTAGTTAGTGTATAGATGAAAGTTTTGTGTGTTTTTATATCTTTGAAGCCAAAGTAGAGCGAGGCATTTATGGATAAGAACACTCCCAGACGTTCCCCGCAGTTGTTTGTGAGCATGCACCGACCTATGCTCCCATTGGGTTTGAAGTTTGAAGTCTATTGTAACGTCATGAAAATACAATTGAGATGGTTAATAAGTATACACGAGGATGTCCCCAAATAAAACACTCTCAGGGGAACCTCCTAGCAATATTATATTAATTGAATACAGGGCAGGCAGATTGCGAGCAAAAGAAAAAACATACTGAAAACACTAAGTTGAAAGACATAAAAGTTGAAAAATTATAAAAGAATCTGGAAACTTAATTTCCAAAGCAAGAACTACTACAATAGTACAAAAAGCAAAATAATGATTCATAGTAAAACAAATGGATGTAAATTTCATATAGACAAGGCATGAAACAATTTACACAGCACAAGCAAGACAGAGAACATAAAATGCAAGTGCTATAAAAATGGTAAAGGAAAATGAAAGAAAGAAAAACAAATGACTGATGGTGGTATCATAAAGTGTTAGCAAAGATGTTGAAATTGATTATGTTACATCGCGGCCGCTTTTAATCAACTTAGGTAGTAAGTTGAAAGGTAAATACCAGAAGAAAAGCACTGTCCCGCTGAGATAGCACGCACGCCAGCGCCCTTAAATTAAAGTTCACCGTTGCTGCTCAAGCCCCTCCCCCCCCCCCCCCATCTTACGTTTTTTCGTGGTCGTTCGTTCAATAAGGGTGGTTTGCTTTCTATTTGAGCATTTGAAGGCAGTTCTATCATGCGGGGTGCTGTAAAGCCTCCATACCTTTGGAAAAGTACCACATTCGTTTGATCTGCGCCGCTTCCTCTCCCTGCCGGAGCTTTTGTCTCTTCGCATACTTGCCAAGTCTCCCGGATGGGCTGAGAGACTACCGGCTTTGGACCGTTTCTGCCGTTTCTACGGTTGTCATGAAAATCTCCTGGAAATCGAAATTTCTGTGCGTGATCTGGCCGCATCGGCAAAAAAGCGGTTGAATCCGCTCGAGGCTTTTTGAACCTACTCCATTTTATTATGAATGAGTTTAAGAGGCCTTCATCTAAACGTAGAGTAGAATCTCAGGGATGAGAAACCACGGCGGATATGAATTCGTGAAATAACCCAGCCAAATTCCACTATATGTCTATTGAGCCTCAATTCGAATGTTCCGAACACATTTCCTAATCGAAGCGGGTGATTAGGAAACTTTACGATTAGGAACTTTACGGAAACCGTCGAACTAAAACCGAGAGCAGCGTACTCGAAGCTTCAAAACTACGCGTACGATTGGCGCACGCACTGTCTTCTACAGTGCGTGTGATTGTTGTTGCCACAACCGCTGTGGACGAAAAACTGCGGTCGCTCTTGACGCGATCATGTATGGTGACGACGTAACTGGCAGATGCGATCGTGGATGGCATAAAATGAGTAAGTATTAAGGCACGTGCGCAGCGAAGCGCACAGGTACTGTAAAAGGAATTACCGTTTTCCGGAACCGCCGCACACAAAAACCGTGGTCGCGGTGTCGCTCTAGCGATCTACAAGCTCCGAGGGCACCCTGAGGCAGATTAAAGGCAGTGATTGCGTAAAAAAAAAAAGTCACAGTTTCGCCGCAAAGGCGAAACAATGAATGCGAGAGCAATACCTTGGGATGTCACGCTGAGAACAGCAAGCAGATAGAACCGTGCAGCTCGCTGCTCAAGCACAAATGACACACGAAAACGATACACACAGGACGAGAGTGATTTAACAATGTTTACCGCTCCACACGTAACGCGCTGTTCAAACAAAAACGATGCACGCTACATAATCACAGGTACAGGTGAGTGCAAACTAACAAGTGTCCCAGTTATACTTCGCTGTGCATGAAAAGCGCGCTCCTTTTGCAAACGGGCCTGAGCGGAGACCGAAGTGACCTTGATGAGATGTGGGCGCTGAGTGCGGGCGATTTTTTTTCTTTCTTGAGTGTTCATATATATGTATATAGATACGTGTACATATACAGTGAATGACGGTGGTGGCGGCGACGGCAAAAAAGAAACGGCCTTGAGTGTCCATATAATTGTTCTTGCAATAAAAAGGGGTCAGGTGCATGTTCCTGTTCCTATCAGAAGAATATAGTTATAAGCAAAGCTTGACCCGCGCTTTTGCAGCAGCCAGCTGTGTCGTCCCATTCGTTCACGGGTGTCCCAGGAAGACATACACGAGGGGTTTTAAAGGAAATCGATTCTGCAAGTTGTGTTGCTTCTTTGAGACTCTCACATTAGTGGGAAAGCCCACTCTCTGGTGTTCGGCCACTCCAAGCCACTATAAGACCGCCACACTGATGTTGCCACTTGCGATTGAGACCCTTTCCCCACACACACCCTCTTGTTTTTCACGATGTTTTTTGTTTGTTTGTTTGACCATGTTTTTTTTTTTTGGTGCTGAAAAAAATAGGGGCAAATAAATCGTACACGCCCTCTAAACAATAGAGATGGGCCGGTTCATTTGATCTCTGCTTCAGCAGCGCTCGTGCGCTTTTACCTGCTCATTAAAAAGTTCCGATTATAGGGGCATGTTATCAATTTGGACTTGCTGCGGAAGGGGAATATTGTGGCGATGACGAAAACCCATTGAGAGTGTCTATATAATTGTTATTGCATATTGCGGTTTTTTACCGCTAAGTAATTGCTTATGGTTAGCTTTTTCTTCAGTTCTGCATTTGTTTAATTTGTGCGTTAGCTTTTTTAAAATTTTTCTACTGAACCTGCATATAACGAAATCTTCTTTTTGGGAACGTGTCAATATCATTTTATTCAGCTTTAATTGTATCCGAAAATTTGTTCTAAAAGTATGCATTTAAGGGGAGACACGGTTATGGGAGGCCGAAAATTTTCCAAAAAACTGATTTTTTGACGTATTTTTTCTTCATAATCATTAAGGTCTAAGGAAGCTGTTCCTAAAATATTATAGCCCTGTAATGCGTATTTGTCGAGTTATTGAGTCGCAAAGTCAGTTTGATGACCATTTTCGCTTCCGAAACTACCTCAAAAACAGTCGTATTCAACGCCGCAGCGCGCGAGAATCGCACCATGTAGCGCGGCCATTTTGGTCTCATTTTAAAGACGCATTTTTCTATTATCTGTTCCTAGCAGAAGAACGTTTTTCATCTAGCAACAACGCAGCTATCGCGCATAAAGAAAAACTGAATACTCGCACATCATTGGTGCGTTTTTGTCACATGGGGCAGTTCCCGGTTTCTTATTATACCGAAGGGATTCGTCTGCTAGACAGCAGCGTGCAAGCCGCCATTTTGCGTAGATGCCTAACAACGGCTGTGCATTTGGTGCAATGGCAGGCGGTCATCGGAAGTTCCGGAGTGCTCATGCGTTCGGAAAAAGGCGAAAACGGCGTCCGAGAGCCCGCACCTTATCACCAGCGAGACCTTCTGCTGCCGAGTACTCGGAAGAAGCAGGCTGTGCCAGCGCTAACACCGCCGTGGCACCCGCGATCGTTGACGCGATAGCCGCGTCCCAAGATCACATGAGAGCTGTGCGCGTCGACACTCCCCTGGTTTCCGACGCTGACAAAGTGGCCATCGAGTGTTGTGCGAGCGATGTTCTGCAAGATCTTTCATCGAAGTCTGCCACAAAACGCAAGCGGTCTTTTTTTCGAGACTCGGATGGAGCCGCAACGCCTGGTACGCCGTTCACCGTCCTTAGCTTAGAGTTGGTCAACGAACTTCTTCAGTGTATGAAGTGCGGTGTGTGTGGCGGGCCTGGCAGGATCTCCAAGGAAGACCGCGAATATGGCATAGCCGCGAAACTTGTTCTCACATGTGACGAGTGCGGTAAACTGAGGACCATATGGAGCTGGCCGAGAGCAAGGGGAAACGCAGCGCACGGCCCCTTCGAAATTAGTTTGCTCGCGGTTCGCGCGGCAATGAGCACAGGAAACGGGCAATTTGCGCTCAACGATATTTTTTCCGCCCTAAATATTTCACTGAGAGGCCTGCACACCAAGACATACCAGGATTATGTGAAATTGAAAATGAACCCTGCCGCGCAGAAGGCTGCCGCGCGCGTTATTGACGACTGCGCGAGCACCGTGAAAACTGTGTATTCCTAACTCAACTATGGAAATCCTGGAAATATCGCCGTTTCCTTTAATGGGACTTGGCTGACCAGGGGCCACTCATCCCATATTTGTGTAGGGACCGTGATTGAACTATTCGCGGATTATGTGCTCGACTTCGTCGTCCTATTGAACTTTTGTTTGGGCTGCCAGCTAGGGCCGAAGGAGGACAACCCAAGGTATGCCGAGTGGCTAGCTGGTCACACTTGCCAAAAGAATACCCCCAGTAAGCCAGGACAAATGGAGGTGGAAGCAGCACAAATTTTATTTGGCCGCTCATTGGAGAGACATGGGCTGCGCTACACAACCATGTTGTGTGATGGAGACAGCCGGGCCTTCAACAGTCTGCAGGAGGCACAGGTATACGGCTTCGTGCCAATAGAAAAAGAGGACTGTGTCAACCATGTGCATAAGCGCATGGGCACAGCACTTCGAAATTTCCTGCAAAAACAAAGAGCCGAAGGAAAGCCAAGGCTTGGTGGCAAGGGCAAACTGACAGGCGAGCTGGTCACAAAGCTCACGTTATATTATGGATGGACTTTACAAAGCAACCAAGAAAGCATTGAGGCCATAAATAATGCTGTCTGGGCAACCTTTTATCACGTGGCATCTACTGATGCAAGCCCTCAGCACTCTCACTGCCCAACTGGTGAAGAGTCATGGTGCAAGTACAACAAGGCTGTTGCCAAGCAGGAGACTCCTCCGAATCATTGCTACAACCTGCCGGAGTATGTGGTTGATGCCTTGCGGCCTATTTACACGCGCCTCTCTGACAAGAAATTGCTGGAGCGTTGTCAGCGAGGCAAAACACAGAACCCAAACGAGAGCCTGCACTCCGTCATCTGGTTGCTCGTGTCCAAAAACAAACACGCGTCGCTTTTCAACGTTCAAGCTGCTGTGGCCGAAGCTGTCGCAAGGTTCAACGCTGGCAAAGGGAGAGCAGATGCCGCCATATTGAAGGAGCTGCACCTGCAGCAGAGTGTTGTGGCCGCTGAAAAATTCTCAGAAAAGGACAGTCGCCGACTAGTGGCATCGGAGAAGAAGCATGAGCATGCTGAAAACTTCAAGCATGCCATGAAAAGAAAGCGCACCAAGGAGAATGATGATGACTACATTCCTGATGGCTTCTAACATGGTTAATACACCGATTCACACCTTTTCTTGTTAAATATGTGCTCAGCATGTTCCTAAACTTCTTTTCTCATTTTCTCAAAACAACATTTTTTATCACTCCCTAAGCCATTGCCCACAGTATCTTTTGATGTAGCAGTCGGATTTTGATAATTCTTGCAGCATTTGAAAGCTTATACATTGATTAGTGTAAGAAAACAAAAAAAAATGTCATATTTTTTATTTACAATAGTGATTTAATTAGCAACAGCCTTAAGCAACAGTTTCAGATTCCTAATGAGTATACTTGTTAAGGCCATAACTCTGGTACCAATGAAGCTAAAAATAAAATTATGGTTTTGTTGCACTCCCTGGCCTTCATGGAATGCTGTCATATCAAATTTGTAGCAATATTTTATGAGGAAGATGTCAAAAGGCTGGGAAGGATGCAAGTTTATATAACAGTCAATATTTAAAAATCTAAAAGTGATAGCAAAAAACTAATTGCATGTTTGTCTTCAGCTGTGAAAAATACATATTGTATTAAAATTTCAGCTGGAAATACTGAAAATTAAAAAAAAAATGTCAGACCAGTGTCTTCCCTTAACCTCCTTTATCAGAGGCATGCTCTGGGGAGGTATTCTTGTTTCTTATATGAGACGCATTTTAAACCCCTGCCGCACAACACGTGAAATGTCATTCGCAGCGAAAGACATTTAAAAGGAATCATTGAGATCCTGCATTTCAGGTCTACACGGCCATGTGGAACAACATTTGCAATTGATGTCCGCATTTACCAGCAAGCTGCTATGACACCAAAATGTTACAAATCGTGCATTTAATTTATATAGCATTGCCTGGCTGGTTCAAATCGGTAGAAAAACAATAATCCTCGTACACATTTAAAGCGAGCTAGCTTAAAGCCACTCACAACTTACACTCAGCAGTATTTAGAACCGCGACAGTGCTCATGAATTGTTATGGCAATGAGTGGTGATTAGTGCAAACGAACGTTGCGAATAAAGCATCAGAACCTACTGAAACGTCTCACAGGTGACGAGAGATTTGGGGCTGCACCTACACGCTAATTCGTTCACAATGGCTACAATTTGGGCTTCGACTTTGTAACGATCAACAGAGAACTGCGGTCCTTTCCGGGAGACGAAAATTAGTTTCAAACCACTCTCCTTACTCTCATCAAAGAGATCAGGACAAGCACTCCGATGCGCTTGTCATGATCTCTTTCCATCCCGTCTTTAGTACGCTCTGTTTTTATGAAGAGCTAGTAGTATTATGAGCAGGTGGCCACGTATGCATTTTCTTATCAACCCGTATTTCACTGTAGGCACACTGGTGTCCTTTATACCCATTTGTTTCTTATATCAGTGTTTCTTATAAGGGGTTTGGCTTTTTAACATTAGGTTTATAGCAGAACTAGTTTTTATTTATTTAGCCGATATTTTTTTTTATCGGGGTTCATTATATTGATATTTGGGTCTCTATCGCTGCTGTGCAGGTGTGCTGTGTGGCACGTGAGCTGTGTCGTGAGGTGGTTGGAGCCACCCCTGCAGGTCGGTTGCTTGTCGGGCGTCTCCATGTCGTGGCCGGCAGTCCGGCGTACCAGCTCCTGCGGGACGGCTACCTGGACGACGACATGATTGAAGAGCTTCAGCGGCACCGAAACGTGGTCCTGCCCGGACGGGAGAGCCGTGCGCTTGTGAACCTCTTGTGGAAGGCCTTTCAGCATCCATCATCGAGTTTACGCAGCTGCTACTCGGCAAAGGTACAGGGCCACTCACTCTTTTTGCTGCAGGATTTCGTAGCATTGCTGCTGTTGTGCAGCAGTTGCAGTTGCTAAAGTTAACAGTGTAGTGGCTAAGTTCGTGCTCTATGGGTAATTCCTGTGGAGCCTCGTTTGTTTACCCCGCTCGATATGCATATGTGCGCATATCAGTAGATGAATGCACTAGGCTTCTGTAGTAACGAAACTGATTATCTAATTATATATGCAGCTTATTGCTCATAGCATCTTTGCTTTAAAAATGCTCCGACAGTGAGCAAAGATTGGTCTGTATTCGCTACTCCAACTGAGCGCTCGCCACCTCGCGGCTCCACTTGGAAACAGCGCTAATAGGGTTAACCTTTTATTATTTAATTAGTACCCACAGCGCCCATACAGGCATTATAGTGGGGGGGGGGGGGGGGGGGGTACAGAAAAGAACATGAAAATTGCAGGTTCACATAAGTTCACATAATTGCATTCACATAAGTAAAAAAGAGAAAAGAAGTAGATTTCCAAAACACAAAAACATACACAGTTGCACTGAGCACAGATGCGTCAGAAAAGTCATATGTATTAGAGAAAAAAAAAAAGAAATGCAGAAACCACAAAAATTGATGAAAATCTCATGATAATTAAAACAAAGTGCAGCATTCGTCTAGCACAAGGGCAAATTAACACCAAAACAAAACAACATAGCTTACAACCAAGATACCGTACAGATCATGGCGACTGCCAGGCGCACACACGTAGTCTACAGGGCTTAGCGGTCCAAAGATTCAATCATTTTTATTGCAGAAAAGAACGCATCCGTTGAAGAAATTTCTACAATTGTGGGAGGAAGTCGATTCCACTGACTGATAGTTCTCGGAAAAAAAGAGTTGCTGAAGGACGATGTATCACATTTATATTCTCTTATCTTGTGTTCATGATCTTTGCGGGCTGAAATGTAGTGAGGCCGGCTTATGTATACGTCACAGGGAATTCGAGTATGAGAATAAAATATGCTGTGCAATAGCTTCAGTCGAAACGATGCCCTTCGGTGCTGTAGAGACTTCCATTTTAACTTCAGCTTAGCTTCCGTCGCACTGAATTGTCTGTCGTACATAGGTGCATTAAACACATATCTCGCCGCCATAGACTGAACTTTTTCTAATCTTTCTTTATTTGATGATGTTGCAGGGTCCCACACACAACATGCGTACTCCAGTACTGATCTCACGTATGTTTTGTATAGTACCTCTCGGGTTTGCTGTGGAAAAGCACGTGTGTTTCTTTTTAAGAATCCTAAGCTCCGACAAGCTTTATTTACAGTGTAATCCACATGCCGATTCCATGATAGAGAGAGGCAAAAGAAAACACCTAGGTATTTGTATTCGCGCACCATTTTTACCGGAGAGCTGTTTATTGTGTATTCAAATTCACCTGGGTTTCTTTTTCTGGAAAACCTCATGCATACAGTTTTCTTAAGGTTCAGTTTCATTTCCCATCGCTGGCACCACGCGTATATTGCACATAGGTCGTTTTCGATTACGGAGCAGTCAGTTTCAGAGGTAATCTGACGATATAAAATGCAGTCGTCTGCAAATAGCCTAATATGGGATTGTACGTTTTCGTTAATATCATTTATATATAATAAGAAAAGTAATGGTCCCAGAACTGATCCCTGAGGTACCCCTGACGTAACACTAGTTATTTCAGACTGTTCGCCGTTTACAACTACATATTGTCGCCTCTCATGTAGATATTCAGCAATCCATGCAATAACTTGGTGATTAATATTAAAGCTGGTTAGTTTTTTCAGCAATAAGAAGTGTGATACAGTGTCGAACGCTTTTTGAAAGTCGAGGAAAATACAGTCGACCGAAAATTTGTCGTCCAGTGCTGCTGCTAAAACATGGGTGAACTCTACCAGTTGTGTGACGCATGATAGCCCCTGCCTAAATCCATGCTGGTTAGAGTTGAATAGGGAATTACTATCTATGTGCTTTACAATCGCAGTATATAAAATATGTTCAAGAATTTTACTGCACACAGAAGTGAGTGAGATAACCTTGAAAGGAGATATCTTACCATGTTGTGCGTTTAGAAGCGGCTGCGTGCTACCTTTATTTTCACCATGCCACACGTGTGCTGAGCCCGAAAAAGAAAAAAAAAGCAATGTTCAAAGACAAATTCAGTGTGCTGCAGTGTGTGGCATCGCGGTGGAAACATGGCAACGTGTCGTTCCATCACTTCCCGAAGGATTTATTAGATGCCTAATAACATGCATACGTCAAATAACTCACGGCCCTCAGTCCCCAGCAGCTGCGAAGCAACTGACCATGGCGGCGGTCAGATCTGCAATGAGCAGAGGGTGCTAAGAATCTCTGGACTACAGGCCGCCATTGGAACTAGAACTTGGCAACGTTTAATGCTAGAACCTTATCTAGTGAGGGAAGTATAGCTGTACTATTCGAGGAGCTAGAGGGTATTAAATGGGATATAATGGGGCTCAGTGAGGTTAGGAGGACAGATGAGGCCTATACTGTGCTACAGAATGGGCACGTCCTTTGCTATCGGGGCTTGGCAGACAGAAGAGAACTGGGAGTGGGGTTCCTAATTCACAGAAACATAGCTGGCAACATAGAGGAATACTATAGCATTAATGAAAGGGTGGTAGGTATTGTAATTAAACTGAATAAAAGATACAAGATGAAGGTAGTACAGGCTTAAGCGCCTACATCTAGCCATGATGACGCTTCAGTTGAAAGCTTCTATGAAGACGTGCAATCGGCAATGAGTAAGGTAAAAACACAGTATACTATAGTGATGGGCGACTTTAATGCAAAGGTAGGGAAGAAGCAGGCTGGAGACCAGGCAGTAGGAGACTATGGCATCGGCACTAGAAACGCCAGAGGAGAGCTACTAGTAGAATTCGCAGAACGCAATAATTTGCGGATTTTGAATACCTTCTACCGAAAACGAGAAAACCGCAAGTGGACATGGAGGAGCCCTAATGGCGAAAATAAGAACGAAATAGACTTTATAATGACTGCACACCCAGGAATCGTGCAGGATGTGGAAGTGGTTGGCAAGGTACGATGCAGTGACCATAGAATGGTACGGTCTCAAATTCGCCTAGACTTGAAGAAGGAACGACAGAAACTGATACGCAAGAAGCCAATCAATGAGCTAGCACTGAGAGGGAAAGTACAGGAATTCAGAGTGTCGCTGCAGAACAGGTACCTGGCTCTTAGCGAGGAAACCAACCTTAGCGTAGATACAATGAATGATAATCAGACGAGTATCATTACGGAGTGTGCAGTGGAAGTTGGAGGCAGGGTAGTTAGACAGGACACTGGCAAGCTTTCCCAGGAAACGAAGAACCTAATTAAGAAGCGTCAAATCATGAAAGTGTAAAGTACAACAGACAAAATAGAACTGGCAGAGCTTTCGAAGTTGATTAATGGACGTAAAGTATGCGATGTAAGAAGGTATAACATGGAGAGAATTGAACACGCTCTGAAAAACGGAAGAAGCGTCAAAGCAGTGAAGAGGAAACTTGGGATAAGCAAAAGTCGGATGTATGCACTAAGGGACAAAGAAGGCAAAATAACTACCAATATGGATAGGATAGTTAAAATAGCGGAGGAGTTTTACAGAGATCTGTACAGTAGCCGAGACAACCACGACCTTAATAATATAAGAACTAGCAGTAACCCAGATGACACCCCACCAGTAATGATAGAAGAAGTCAGAAAAGCTTTGGAGAGCATGCAAAGAGGCAAAGCTGCTGGTGAGGATCAGGTAACATCGGATCTGCTGAAAGATGGAGGACAGATTGTGTTAGAAAAACTAGCCACCCTGTTTACGAGGTGTCTCCTGACGGGAAGGGTACCAGAGTCTTGGAAGAACGCTAACATCATCTTAATACATAAGAAAGGAGATGAAAAGGACTTGAAGAATTACAGGCCGATTAGCTTGCTCTCTGTAGTATACAAGCTACTTACAAAGGTAATTGCTAACCGAGTAAAGAAAACATTAGAATTCAATCAGCCAAAGGAACAAGCAGGATTTCGAACAGGCTACTCAACAATCGACCACATTCATACTATCAATCAGGTAATAGAGAAAGGCTCAGAGTATAACCAACCACTATACATAGCCTTCATAGATTACGAGAGGGCGTTTGATTCAGTAGAAATATCAGCCGTCATGCAGACACTGCGGAATCAGGGCGTAGATGAAGTATATATGAACATTCTAAAAGAAATCTACAGGGGATCAACTGCAACCATAGTGCTTCATAAAGAAAGCAACAGAATACCAATCAAGAAGGGTGTAAGGCAGGGGGACACGATCTCCCCAATGCTATTTACCGCGTGCTTACAGGAGGTTTTCAGAAGCCTAGAATGGGAACAGTTAGGGATAAGAGTTAATGGAGAGTACCTCAGTAACCTGCGCTTCGCCGATGACATTGCATTGCTGAGTAACTCAGGGGACGAATTGCAACTCATGATTACGGAGTTAGACAAGGAGAGCAGAAAGGTGGGTCTTAAAATTAATCTGCAGAAAACGAAAGTAATGTACAACAACCTCGGAAAGGAGCAGCGCTTTGCGATAGGTAATAGTGCACTTGAAGTTGTAAAAAACTATGTCTACTTAGGGCAGGTAATAACCGCAGAGCCTAACCACGAGATTGAAATAACTAAAAGAATAAGAATGGGGTGGAGCACATTCGGCAAGCACTCTCAAATTATGACAGGTAGATTGCCACTATCCCTCAAGAGGAAGGTATATAACAGCTATATCTTGCCGGTACTTAGCTACGGAGCAGAAACCTGGAGACTTACAAAGAGGGTTCAGCTTAAATTGAGGACGACGCAGCGAGCAATGGAAAGAAAAATGGTAGGTGTAACCTTAAGAGACAAGAAGAGAGCAGAGTGGATTAGGGGACAAACGGGGGTTAAGGATATCATAGTTGAAATAAAGAAGAGGAAATGGACATGGGCCGGGTATTTAGTGCGTAGACAGGATAACCGCTGGTCATTAAAGGTAACTAACGGGATTCCCAGAGAAGGGAAGCGGGTTAGGGGGAGACAGAAGGTTAGGTGGGCAGATGAGATTAAGAAGTTTGCGGGTATAAATTGGTAGCAGCAAGCACAGGACCGGGTTAACTGGCGGAACATGGGAGAGGCCTTTGTCCTGCAGTGGACGTAGTCAGGCTGATGATGATGATGATGAACATGGATTGGTGAACGAAAAGAAAGCAGCACTCCTATTGCAATCAAAACTGTGATTTGCCTTCTCTCAAGATACACTGGCCCAGACATAGGCTACTCTCTGAATCAAGTGGATGTCATGCGTATTCAGGTTTTGACGGTGCAATAGAACTCGCTGGGATACATGCAATCGGCAGCACGAGTCGCAGCATAGTTACTTCAAAAACTGTTAAGGCCTAGCCTGTTGCAGTGTAGCAATGCAGTGCAAAAGCGCTAGCACCTTTCGGCTAAGTTCAGCAAACAGGTTCTTCAACCTAAAGTGAATCTGATGTGGTTTGCCAAAGAGGCTCAATGTTTGCATGCAGAGCGCAACTATTTCCACTGGTTCGGCAGTGAAATCGTTTATGCTGATAATAATGAGGTGGTCGCCAGCACCCTTTCGCCTTCAACGAAGCAATAAGATTCGACGAAGCAATGCTATCCGACGCTGCAATCGGAGAGCTTTGACGCAGCGCCAAGCGAAAGTGTTGCATCGACCCTGTTAAGTGTGGCCACCTTTGTTTTCTCGGCCAGTGTTGCCAGCACATGGAGCGTTTTATGGAGTTGCGAATAGCACTTGCGTTGTCTAATTGCTTAGCAAGTTGCCGTCCAGAAAACTACTGGTTTGTTGATTACAAGCTTTGATGAACATGAGACTCCTGCTAGCTCTTGCGCGCTTAATGTTTCGCAAGCGGCTCCATTCAGCATCAGGCAATATAGCTGGTACTTCGTGCCCTTGCAACTAGCAGTGTGGAGTTGAGCACAAATGAGCTTTTGAATAGGAAGGGGAAGCAAGCAAGCCAAGAATTTTCCATCATTTGACACTGTGTCTTAATAGTCAATCTTGGATATATCAAACAGTTGAGAGATCCCCTTGAATTTCCCATGCAAAAGTATGGGACAGGTGCACTTGTATGTTGAACTTTTGCACAGTGAGACATCTGCTATATCGAACGATGCGCCATGCTGAAGCCCTGAAAGGGCATTTTTTTCCTAGCAATTATTGATCAATTTGCAGGCTGCATTCTAACGAGTTTCGATCCCTTTGCATGGGCACGGGACGAAAAGGCAGTACTATTTTATCACGCTTATCTGGTTCGTTGCGTGGCGCTTGCGAGTGCACCCGTATGTTTGATGCATGATCTGCCGGTCTCAAATCGCGGGCATAGTGCTCTTCATAAAGACCGATGAGGACACCCAAATAAAAATAGACGTGACTTGGCGATCTTGTTGCCATGTTGGCACTTCCTTGTTTGTTAGCACTCAATAGCATGCGAGCCTGAAAAGCGTGGCTTTTGATATGCGCAACCTCGTGATGTATTTTTGGTGTTTTTGGTTTTAAAATGCATGTCTTGGAGGCTATGGTTTTTCTAGCTTTTTGCATCAAAGCGGCGGAAAGCAATGGCTGTCAGCTACAAGGAAACCAGTGACATCAATATCACCAACATGTCACAACGGTGGGAACTCGGCGTTGTTGCAGTAGCATTGTCATTTGCGCGTTGTCGACTTATGTACTCGCCTCGTTCTGATGAATCCTCATTTGAAAGTTTCACTGAACGTTGGCTCGCGGCAAGTGGGGATAAAAAATACGACTGGTGTTTGGAGTGAGATCAAGTGATGTCAGGCCAGGGGACGACTTGTCAGTCATGACCTTCATACGAATGGCTAGTTGGGCAAGTTGGTACTGATTCATAATGTACTGCGCAAAAAACGGACTGAAACACGGAGTAGAGAAAAAGGACAAAAGACTGTCATTTTTCGGTTAGTTTTTTGCGCAGTACGTAATGGAGGAGTCATGACCGCTGACCATGGCGTGTGGTGCCTCAATGAATTCTGCAACCTATCAGCATTTGCGAGCATCATCTCGGGACAGTGAGTGACACATTGGTGCAGATGGCGATGCAGGTTTTTCTGGCTGCATTGATGCAGAGATCATTGATGCTGGTGCTGCAGAAGTGTCCAGACGGTTATGAATGTGCCAGTGCCTTCACTGCCACCATTGACCAATCTTTTGCCACTCTAAAAAGCTTATACCGGCATTCTGCGTCAATGAATGCTGTTGCGGCCGAAGAAGCTGAATTCGCTTATTTGAAAAGCTTTAATGATATTGAGGATGACTGGAACTTGATGGCAATGCAAGAAACAAGACACGTTTATGGACAATTTTCATGCGGAATAACACCTTGTTCTTTATTATACAGTGAGCGAATCTTTCTGTTAGTAACAGAATCGAAAGTTGGTCTAGTTGGATATGCATGGTATAACTATCAGTTAAAGTGCACGAAAAACAGACAGGAAGAGAGGACAAGCGCTTGTCCTCCCTTTCTGTCTGTTTTTCGTGTGCTTTAACTGATAGTTACTTTCTGTTAGTGCTTGTAACGATTTCCGAGGCCTGATATGTTTAATCAAGGCCTTGAGTAAACATCCTTTCTTTCTAGAATTATCGATATATTGAACTATTTTGCTATTCTTTTCGAGTTCATTATATACTGAATCTACTGTAGGCTGTATTGTGTCAGAAGGTTCAACCAGGCGTGTGCTCTTCCGACACTAAGTGTCTTCATACGGTGATAGAAAAAATGCAAGTCATCCTAAAACAGGAAAAGCATGGCTGGTAATATCAAGTCTGCTTTATTAATTATATGCAGAGTGCAAACAAAAAATGTTGCTAAATTAAACATAATTGCATACGATGTTTGCTCACAAGCTATTTTAAAACATTATTTCTTGCTTCTAATAGGCACAGATGGTGCAGGGGGCATATGGCACCTGATAAAAGAAATTACCTTCTTGGTTTGATAACTGAGTTGGTCAGTAGTGCATGGGCTGCTGACGTGTCATGAAGCATCCTTTTCTCAATGCGGACCAGCCCTTTGCCGTTCGAGTCGAAGCCTGGTCTTACATAGCTTGCCTGTCGATTCGGCATCAATCATGACCCGGACTTGCTGTGCCTACGTGCAATAAATATGCCTACTTTCATCAGTCGTGTCAGAAGCAGCTGATGCTTTTGACTCCCTTCGCAGCTGAAAAGTTGGAATTAAAGCTTGCTATTTTTGGAGAGGTTTCTTGTTCATTGCTGCACGGTTGGGCATTTTAGGTATTCTGGGAAAAAATGCTAGGCAATACATCCGAAGAGAGAACGGGTCTCTTGGATGTGTAGCAGGACATCGCCTTTGTATTCAGCGTGATATAATTCAGAGGTTGCCTCTTCTGGGAAATGTCCATGACATGTGGCTGCAAAACTTTTATCTGCTCATGGAATTTTCCATCACCACTTATCAAAGCGCTATGGTTCACGGGGAACCTTGAAAATTGACACACTCTTTGTGTAGGTCCTATTGGCTTTGAGGCTCGAGCAGAATTGCCGCCTGGCGGCAACTGGCCAAAGTGGTGAAGTGTAGATTGCTCCGTGCGTCCTCAGCTAGCCACGTCGTGTTTCTATGTGTGCCTGCGTCATGCACGTTCTCAAAGTGTGCTTGGTCCGGTCATGTCAGCGTGAGTGTAACTGTTTTTACGTATGCCTGAAGCGACATAAGAAAGCGTTTGGTCTTTCTCGGCTGCTAATGCTTATCAATAAGATCAGCGAGTGCCACTTTTTGGAGTGCTGTTTATCGTCGTCGTACCCTCCATTCACCAGAATAATTTCAGAGCGGGTGCCGCTTTATGCTTCAAGCACATTGCAAAATACTGTTAGCATCCTCCTAAACATTAAATGGTGTGTGAATGCAGCATTTTATAGCGACTAGGTTGTTTTAAAAAACAAAGGCTGTTGGTCATGCACTTGTGCTTTGTTAGTGGGTGAACAACTACGGCACAGTAGTTTATTGATCATGCGAGGAGCCTTAGTTGTGTTTATCTGGCCGTGGTACGACTACATAAAAATACTACTATCTTATAAACTGTGTTACAAGCTGCCACTCTAGCGTCGCCAGCTCGAAGTCGGCGACGGGAATGACAGCAGGTTGGTTCGTTCCGTACGCAAGCAGAGACAGTGAAGAGATCAGAGACGTGAGAAAGCAAAACAAACTTTACTCTAGTGATATTGCAGCAACACGGGATCTAATACAACACTTCAATACAACTAACAAAATACATCGAAACTTGATACAACTAAAGAAATATATAACAGAAACAATAAATCAGCTTACGAGAGAGAACTATTACAAACTACACAAACTAACAAGAATAGAACGACGGAGGAGAAAGTTCGAAGATATAAACAGGTGAAGGCATACGTGTGATGACCGGCAGCGTTGTGTCCCCGACGATCGGATGCGAGAAGTCGAAGAGAGTTCTGGCACGACTGCGATGTCGGCGGTGTTGCAACGCTGGTGGCTCCGGGAGGCTAGTGCTTGCAGGTGACTTCGAGCAGGTTGAGCGAACTCGAGGCGAAGTCCCGATGTCTACGTTGCAGACGTTAATATCGCGTCACAACTAGACGAACGGCTAAGTTTAGGTGACCAGCCGATACAGAGCCACACTAAAAACTTCTAGAAGAGATGCTTGTTGATCTGTTTCTACACCATCTTGGTCAGCGACTAGTCTGCCTAGCAGGGCAAAATCCTGCGCTTAAATTCCCCTCGTGTCTCCTCGCTCTCTTCCTTGGGGACAAGAGACCTCTACATGGGTCCAGTCATGTGCGTTTAATCCATGGAAACTCCGCCCCAAAAATATTTTGACCCCACCCCTTTTTAATTGGGAGAGGGCCCGCAACTAGCGAGAGTGACAACCTGTCGGGTTGTTGTCATACGGCTTGGCCACCAGAGCGTTTCCCACGCTTTTCCCCGTGGGAACGGTCAACCACTTAGCTCTCAGCGGTTGCGTCTCGTAGTCTAATCCTTGGTCAGAGTATACCGTGGCCTTCTACGACCTTGCAGACGCCGCCACAGTTACAAAAGGATTAACCGTCGGCGGCGACGTTCTAAGAAGAGCACCCCATTCTGCCCTTCTCGGCTCCCTTTATGCGCCGCCGTTTCTCACGGTCAGTCGGGGAGTACGGCGCCTGTTAATTGCCGTGACGCGTTGTCGCCAAAAATGGCCGTCCGTGACATTGCCCCCCACTTTCAGAATGTTCACTCGGAAGGGAAATTTTTCGACAACAAGGAACAAAACACCAACAACAAGGGAGGCATGAGGACTGTCCCTCTCATACACAACATAAATAGGCAGAGTGCATCAAAGTAACAACAAAAGAAAAAAAACAAACAAATTGTTAAAGTACCAGCTTCAGTTACACGCAACAATATCAAGGCGCAATACAAACAAGAAGAGGAAATAGCTGTGTACGGCAGCCATCAATACAGAATACACTGCACGAATGTATACTACGAAACAAAACGGAACAGGTCCGCTCCTCTACTGTAGTGCAATCCTTCAATGTGCATTACAGCAAGTAAAAACAGCCAATGCACCAAGCAACAAGAAAATAACTCAAAATACACTTCTTATACAATGAAATACGTACATACAAACAGAAAACGACCGACAGAAGGAAAAAAAAACAACATGCTCATAGACCTCTAGAACTATATCCGGCTCAAGTAATCGGCTCCCCTTTTCTCGATTAGATTCGCTTGAATCGCACACGATGGGGTCGCTTTCCCGGCGGCTTTCGAGCACGCCAGAGGTTACAAAAAGCACGAACGCCAGGCTGTGTCATGCTGTCACGCCTCATTCTGCATTTCGGCCGGCTCCCCTCAGGAATGTGCAAGGGACGCCAGAAACAGGGGGGAAGCCTGGGTAATATTGTCTTTGCGGTCGCCCCCACGCAGTACTTAGCCTTTGTGCCTTTCCGACTTTGAACCTTCGGGCAAGGCCGCTTTCCTGAAGTCGTCGAAATGAACCGCGCGTTTCGTTCGGGTGACGCACCTCCCTTTCCCCCTCTACACCTGGCTCGCCTCTTGTGCCTCCATGAACGCCACCATTGACGTTTCTTGAAACGTATTAACGGCCTAGCCTTTCGTCTCTGTCGGGACGGAGTGGGACCTGCCCTAGGCTTACACAGTGCGGTGTGCTTCCGCTTCTTTTTTTTTTCGGCGATGTTTGCGTACCTCCTTTCCCTCGATGTCATCATCATGTCGCTTCGGGACCTCAAAAGTTGGGAAGCTCGTTGGAGCTGGTCTTCCCTCTCGATAACGCTTTTTGAACTCTGCGTCACGACGGACTGTCGGGCCAAATTAGCTTTGTCAACACTGATGAAGCCATCAACTGGGCCCTCTCCGACGGCATCGCTGCATTCCTGAAGCGTCACGTCCTCGCTCTGATTCGCCACTGTGCTAATCATGCCTACACTTGACGATGTCGAAACGTACTCATGAGGCACGAAGGAGGTTTCCAGCATCTTACTGGGCCCATTAGGGCTGCTGGCACTCTCCTCATCCACGCAAGGAGCGTCTTTCAACATCGTCTCTACCTCCAGACCGGCCAAGGCCTCGTTCTCGGCATACTCTACCTTGATGCATTCTAGAATACGCGGGCCCTTTTCTGGCGCGATCTCTGGTTCTAGCGCTTCCTGCCACACTTTAACGTCCAGCGCTTTCCGACGCACCTCGCTTTCAGACTGTTGTCTTTCTGTTTCGCGCTTTCTTTCAGACTCTTGTCTGAGCGGCTCTTCTTTTGTCCAGTCAGAAGTTCCGAATATCCGGAACATCTCTGCCTTAAGGGGAGATGCGGGTCGAAAAATCGCGTTTTTTGCGAAAATTTCCACTTTTGAGATATTGCTTCTAAAATCACTTTTGATCATTCAACTATCATTTCCCCAAAGGTCATAGCTGAATTCAAACAAGAAAGTGGTAAAAAGTCGATCTGCGCTAGTGAAGGTAGCTGCCGAAGTCGCCAATTCACGCATCCGACGGCTATTTTTGAAAATCCGCCACTCGGCAACACGATGACGTCCGCCATCGGGGTTTGTTCAGTGGTGTAGATCAAGGCTCCTTCTAGTGTACAGGCGTCCCCCTAGTTTCGTATTTTAGTGAGGAATTTCACAAAACAGTCGTTTCCAAGTCGGGTATACAGCCAAGCTGCAGCCGCTTCGCGCATCTCTACCGGTCACATGGTACGCTATCGAGGCCGCCATTGGCTACATCTGATCGGCCTCGCTCGCTGAGGGCTTGCGACGATCGGCACTTGCCGTGCGTTTCTATATTTTTCCGAGTTCACCATGGATAACTCGAAGAAGCGAGACTTCCGAGCACGAAAGTTTGCAAGCAAGAACAAGTACCAAGGGCGTCGACGTAAACCGAAGCGCAAAGCAGCGGTAGAAGAATGCGAGCCGCGGGCCACTAGGCCTAATCAAGGCAGCGGGGATACGGCGGCTTGCGGGAACTTAGACGAAATCGACGCCGCGATCAAGTTCATCAGCGCATCAGAAAAAAAGATTGAACAGTTCGAAAGCGAAAGTACGAAGAGTGTTTGTGGCTCTGTGAGCGGAGTATTTTGTGACATCGGCGCACTGACATCGATGGTAAGCCGTGCTGTTTGTCCAACATGCCACACCGCTGGACTCGTCGTTCGCGACACCGCAAGTAAACGTAAGGGCCTCTCTTCGTTCCTCGAGCTGTACTGTGATAACAGTGAGTGTCCTGAGTCAGTGGTTTCTGCCGCGCATAGTTCGCGGCGTGTTCTGCCGGAAAGACAGCCCACCGATGCCGGTGATGACTGGAGCTACCGAAGCGGCAGCTCGCGCGACAGCTTCGCTGTCAATGTGAAGGTAGATGTGGATGCGCGTGCAATAGGCATTGGGCATGAACAGCTGTCGCGTTTTTGCGCTATTCTTGGACTGCCAATACCTATGCATCATAAGACTTTTATTGCAATCGGCAAAAAAGTTCATGCTGCAGCTACCAAAGCTGTGCAAGAAAACCTGGCGAAAGCGCGGATGATAACTAAAGAGAAAGTGGATGGGGCTGATGTTGCTGTCATGTATGATGGCACATGGCAAAAAAGAGGGCACAAGAGCCACAATGGCATCGGCACTGCTGTGTCTGTGGACACTGGTTTGTGCCTAGATTTTCAAGTGCTATCGAATTACTGCCTTGCCTGTAACCGGCACCAGGACTTGGGTGATGAGGAAGAAATATGGCAAGCATTCCACACACCTGTCTGCGAAAAAAATACAGAGTGCTCCTCTCATGCCATGGAGACTGAGGCAGCTTTGCGCATATGGGGCAGGACATCCTCATACACAACACCATTGCGCTTCACCAAGTTCCTCAGTGATGGGGACAGCAAAGCTTATACCGCTGTCGCTGAGGCCAAGGTATATATGGTGAAGCTGTTGTGGACAAGGAGGAGTGCACAAACCATGTGGCCAAGCGTCTAGGCACTGCACTTCGGAAACTGCCAACACGACTTCCACGAGGGGAAAAGCTGACAGATGGCACAATTCAGAAGCTGCAGAACTATTACCGTATTGCAATCACAAACAACAGAGGTGATATTCTGAAAAGGCATCGTGCCATCTGGGCCTCATATTTCCATTCATCATCAACACAGCAGGCAGCCACCGATACTGTCCAGAAGGGGCGACTTCCTGGTGCAAGCATAGGCGAGCCGAAGCGCTTGGGGAGGCCCCACCCGACCACACACCAATCTTGACCAAGGCTCAAGGATTGGCTGTGCTTCCCATTTACAAGCGGCTCACAGATGAAAAGTTGCTGGTGCGTTGTATCCAAGGGAAGACCCAAAACGCTGCAGAATCTTTGAACAGCAAAATCTGGTTGTTGTGTCCGAAGACTAAGTTTGCCTCCCGGACAACAGTGGAAACTGCAGCTGCTATGGCCGTGTTGTGGTTCAATAAAGGACATTGAAGCTTTGAACACGTGCTAGAGGAGCTTGGTGTAGTCCCACCAGATCAACTGATCACCCTGGGCCAATCCCGCGACCACAGGAGAATCGAAAGAATGTCTGCGTGTGAAACAGCCGAGGCAAGGGCCCATCGGCGGAACGTGGCAAAGAAAGCGCGCCTTGATGACTCCCTTCTCAAGCGGCGAGAAGGATCCACATATGGAGCAGGACAATTTTAGGTGCTCTAGCTGTGTCCCTTCTATGATATCACCAAGTTTTGTGCAAATCGCACTGTGTAATCATGAGTAAACATATTTACAACTTTCAAATGCATTTTCCTCGATTTCCATTTTGAGGTAACTCTCTCATCTTGTGCACAATCTTTTTTAGGCATAAAATAGTCCTATCTTGATGAAATTTTGCACAGAGCTTAATCAGTCACTCTAGAATACAAGTATCTACTTTAGGTTGCATTATACATCACAGATTTTTTGTTACACAACTTGATACACTGATAGCGAGATGTAAAATATGCATTTAGTACTTTTAATTTTTTTTTAAATGTAGCAAATAAATTTTCTGTTTGAGGTACTTTTCTGTATTGTACTGCTCAAGTGCAGCAGAATGAGCCATTTTGCAATTCTGTGTGAAAATTTTTAGTAAGCTTTATTATGTGCACAAAAAACACTATATTTTGATATCAAAGTTGTAGTAACTCTGGAACTACTATAGCTATAAAAAAAATAAGTGCAGTTATGAAATCAGCACTGCAAGCTTTACTAACACCTAAAATTTCAAGGAGCTGGGTTACGAAATAAAAAAAAACCTTTTTCGAGTAGCATCTCCCCTTAACTACCTCGTAGTTGTTCGCGTTCTGCTGACTGAGTCGCGCAACAACGTCATTTGCCTCGCAAGGCAGAACCGTGCGTAGCCCTTGACACCATGTGTCTCGCTCAAATGACAGTTCCTCGCCGGCATCGCCGTGCTCACTGCTGGATCGGCTCACCCTGCTACCCTCACTGAGGCGAATCTTTAATTGCAGTAACTGCACTTCCCGTTCTCCGGCTTCCCTTGCCGCTTCTCGTTCTTTCGCCCTTTCTTTGCGCTCTCTCTCTCTTTCTTCTCTTGCCGCTTCTCGTTCTTTCGCCCTTTCTTCGCGTTCTCTCTCCCTTTCTTTTTCCCTTTTCTCCCGGGCCCGTGCCCGCTCTTCTCTGGCTAACGCCAGCGCCTGTTCCTGCTGCTCCTTAACACATTGTCTCAGTTCGGCGTACTCGAGGCCTAACTGTTTACCGTGCGTGATCCACTTATCAAAATCCATGCACTCCATACTGCAACTGTCACTATAACGCCACTATAAAACAGCACAATCATGTGCAGGATGCAACCGCTTCAACTGTGTGGCTCTATCACCACGCTGTCCACACGGTTCTCGTTCACCCCTCACTGTCTTACTCTTGTACGGAACGTCCTGTCTCGCGGACGCCAGTCTTGTTACAAGCTGCCACTCTAGCGTCGCCAGCGCGAAGTCGGCGACGGGAATGACAGCAGGTTGGTTCGTTCCGTACGCAAGCAGAGACAGTGAAGAGATCAGAGACGTGAGAAAGCAAAACAAACTTTACTCTAGTGATATTGCAGCAACACGGGATCTAATACAACACTTCAATACAACTAACAAAATACATCGACACTTGATACAACTAAAGAAATATATAACAGAAACAATAAATCAGCTTACGAGAGAGAACTATTACAAACTACACAAACTAACAAGAATAGAACGACGGAGGAGAAAGTTCGAAGATATAAACAGGTGAAGGCATACGTGTGATGACCGGCAGCGTTGTGTCCCCGACGATCGGATGCGAGAAGTCGAAGAGAGTTCTGGCACGACTGCGATGTCGACGGTGTTGCAACGCTGGTGGCTCCGGGAGGCTAGTGCTTGCAGGTGACTTCGAGCAGGTTGAGCTAACTCGAGGCGAAGTCCCGATGTCTACGTTGCAGACGTTAATATCGCGTCACAACTAGACGAACGGCTAAGTTTAGGCAGAGTCCTTCAATGCTTTTCTGGTCACGAAAGTGCCGCCTCAGCTTCATATGGAGCCAGCACTGGCCGCTAGGGGCGCAGCTGTGCTCGTGAGGGCATGCTGCCGTCCGCTACCGCTGCGGTAGTGTGTTGGTCTGCTTTGATTTCCAAGCTTTCTAAACTTCTGCAAAAGTCGTTTCACTTTCCCTCATTTACTTGGAACATTCAGCGTGCGTCGGTGACTGCGTGAACGCGCCGTCTGCCTTGAAATGAGCACCCGGGAGAAAAGAAACTAACAGCTCTGGACAAGCAGCTCGCGGCAGTCGCAGTCGAAAATGACAAAAATTCGGGGTTTGCCGCACCATAACGATAATATGATTTTGATACACGTCGTAGTGGGGGATTCTTGATTAATGTTAAACAGCTGGGGTTGTTTTTATATGCATGTAAATCAAAGTACACGCCTTTTTTTCTGCTCTTGCGTTTCGCCTCGTCGAAATGCAGCCGTCAGGGTCGGGGGAGCGCCGCTCATTCGTCGCAATACTGCAACTGGTCCAGCTTTTCAAAATTTGCCTGAAATCGGACACTGTACATTCGCAATAACGCACTTGCTGTGCCACATGTAAACAGAGGCGAACATACGAGTTGTTACACGTCCATTCGCCCGGAAGTGAGCGAAATCTCTCGACTGCGCAACGTTGCGCATAAGGCCAGATGGTTCGCACGGCACGTCCGCTCAATTTCTATTAAACTGTGAACATTATCAGACTCCTGGTGTCATTTTATTCGCAACAGAAAACCCAAACAATTAAACCATTACTGCAAGAAATGCTTCCGTAGAATGCCTTCTTTTCATGACAAGAAAAAAAAAACACCTGTTCTGTGCGCTTTAAATTTCTGGACCGAACGATTAAATCCCTCTACGAGCCTTAGGTACAATATATGTAATATCAGAGTCCTTAAATGCCAGCAATGCTAACCTCATAGCAGTCTTCGGTGCGGCGTGTTGCCCCGCCACGGTGTTCTAGCGGTTATGGCATTCGGCTACAGATCCGAAGGTTGCGAGATCTAATCCCGGCCGCGGCGGCTGCATTTTGGTTGAGGCGAAATGTTGAGGCCCGTGTGCTTGGAGTTTGGTACACGTTAAAGTGGTCAAATTCGTTCCGGAGCCCTCCACCACGGGGCGTCTGTCATAATCACAGCTGGTTTTGGGACGTAAAACCCCATCAGTCAACCGCCGGTGCGACGTTTAGTTTACGATCATGACGAACGTGAAAAGTAAGGTCGAACACAGTTGACAGTGTATTGTAATTAGGCCATTGTTTTATAAGCAGTCTCATATAGAAGAGACAGTAAACCAGTAACTTAAGCCGCTCGTGATTTCGACAAAAACACACAAGAAGTTATTTTGATTCTTCTAATGGCCGACTATATACGAGGGGTTAAGATATTCCAATCATCGATGCTAATATTGTTGTCAGTGTCAGAAGGAAAAAAATAATTCAACAAGAAAAATACATACAAGGTGCCTGTGCGAAAGCAATATGCAAGCACAACCATTTATTAATTTTATTTAAAACAAACCACATACACAGAACACCAGTTCATGAAAAGCTAATTAAAAAACGTGAAGAATGGACAGCAACATATGTGAGATATGGATTGGGTGCAGAGTTACCTTTGAGTGTTTGGTTTTTTTACCACCCCCTGCTGGACATGAAGTGCACCCTTTCGCTTGCATCTGTTTGTTTCTTTCTCTCGTAAAAAAATGCAAACGCACCTTGAGAAAAAACTGAACAACTTCTGCAGTCGTGCTCACAAAATGTGACTTGCAACCGACAGCAGCTGAAGCAGTCCGCGGGTCCATCAAAACATCCTCCACAATATTCATGTACACACCAGAACAAGCAGTTTTTTCAACTGTGTGCGCTTCCATGTGATCCTCCACAATTTGAAGGAGTGTGACGAGCTGGCTGGAGGGCACAAGGAGAAAACCTTTAGACTTAACAAGAATCAGGCCAGTTGCCGGCCGTTCTGAACTCCTCAGACTTTCTACGCAGCTTGAGCATCTCAGCGAGGAAAACTTCTTTGCAACGTATCCAGCGAGGTAGTCCAAGATCTTCTCCTTAGGAGACTGCTGATGTTGCAAAAGTGAAGCCTGCTCCACAGTTTCTCCTGGCTCCAAAAGTACTTCATCAAAGAGAATAGCCAAACAGTCCGCCTGAAATGCAAACACTGTATTGCTGGTGTGCTGAACATAGAAAGTGCACCGAACGAAAAAGATGTACTGAATGCCTAGTATTGCTTTACACCTTTTGTATGACGAAATCCAGGCTTTATCAGAAATCAGCTCGGCTTCTCCAAATTAATGGCTGCAAAATCTTTGATACTGCCTGCACTGCACAGTCCCCTGGCACATATGTAATGCTCATACAGCTTAGTGTGGCTAGAAATGAGAAAATTCACACCTAAATGCATGCAGCCTAAAAACTATCCTGAAAACTTAAAGAACTAATACGCTTTGATCAGTTTCATCCTATTCAGGAGATATCGCTCCGCAAAGCGTTTGTACTGTGTTCTTCCTTGCCTGCACTTTTTTTTTTTCATTTTGTTTTCCCTGACGAATTCTTACCATCTGGCTCAGATTTCTACCCTTTCAACCCCTGTTAATATATTCTTGCTCACGTGACAGGCAGTAGGTTTTTCCTTCTGGAATAGGTCTTGGAGCTTCAGGAGGAGTTGTGGGCCGTCTCCTACAACTGATGCTCGCTGAGGCGGCTGGACAAGATTTCTGACAGAGAGCATTCTATAAATGAACAGAAATTGCTGGACTGTTGGTTGTCCTCCGTCACCAGCCACGTGTCTGATAATGCCAAAAAATCTCTGAAAGAAAAAATAAGGATTACTATTTAACTATCAAGCGAGAACGTGCACATGCTTACCTCTAATGGGTCCTGTCCAAACTTTCCCACCAGTACGTAGCGAAACCCTGAGGCAAGGAGGTTTTCAACCAGTGATATTGTGCTGAGCAAAGTTATTCTCAGCGCCTCACAGGTGGGCTTGCTTAAAAAGCAGACCTGCCTTTGCTTTGGCAGACTTTTGATGTATTTGCAGCACCTGTCCAACCATGAGATTCCCTCTTTCAGTGTCTATAAAGTAAGAAAGAATTTAGTCTGAGATCAGAAATGTGTGCAAGAGCAAAGTAATAATTCTTACGTCAACATGCTCAGCTTCACTGTACTGCACGTGTTCAGGCCTGCGGGAGTTCAAGCAGTCAAACAATCTGTTCATTTGTCTGGTGAATTCAGATGTTCCCGCAGACCCGTGAAGCTTTTTGCATGATTCCTGCTCACTGTAAAATATCACGGCTGTAGCTGTGGATTCACTGAAGAGCTGAAAAGAAATTTTTTGCATTGCATTCACTGTGAGTCACATCAAAAAGGCAATTTTTTTTTGTTTTCTAAGTGCACTTGAGTGTTGGGCGCCTTACTTGAACAGCAAGTTTGACACTCATTTTCTGAAAAGCGTTTGGGTATATATGTGCCCTCGTCAGCTTTGGTACAGCACGCAGCCCTGACTGTTGCTCTTCATACTCTAGAAGTGCTGCATAATGATCATGATACACTTCCCGACCTTGAGGCAGCTGTAGAAAGAAGGAATGTCAGAATGTCACTCGAGATGAGATCATATGAGTGACTATATCACAGGAACAGTAATTGTTTCACTTACCAAAAACTTCCCAACTTTCTGCAGGTTATTTCTAATACATTTAAATATGTGTGGTGGATCAATGATAGCATAGATCACCTTAGAGGGGTCGCATGGGTGCTGAAACGACACCTGCTGGTCTTTCATGTCACCACGAATTCCTGAAAGAAATGAGCAACTAATAAATTATACCTTTCCAGATAGTCTGCAGCAGAGCTTGTGTGTTAAACACTTACCTAAGGACCTCAAGGCACACCGATTGGTAGTTGAATTATCACATGTCACAGCATCTATAACTGCGCCAGCATTACACAAGTGTACAATGCACTGAAGCACAAGCTTTGCAAGTATTGATCCCGGGGCAGCACTTGATGCACAAAAGGTACCCACAGTCTGCGACCATCCCCCCAGAAAGGGTCGAAACAGGAAGACCAAAACATGATCAGCATCCTTTTCACAGTCTGCTGGCCTGGTATGTTCTCCAAAGTCAACCTTACCAACGACTTTCATGTCAGACTCTCGGACGTGCAAACTTTTCCTGACACTCATTTCGTCGAACATGAGCACACCTGAAAGAAAAAAAAATTAATTTCTATCACTTCAGAAAGGCAAAACCACACAGCATTCAGGTTAAGTGATGTGCTTTCAAACCTCGTCGTTCACTTTCAGGGGAAGTGAGCAGCTTTTCCTTGAGCACAGTAAATACATGCGCATCAAAGCCAAAATCGGCTTTCAAGCTCTTCATATAGCAGTAGAGTGTGCGTGGATTTGGCAAGGGTAGAAAGTTGTTCTCTTGGAGATATGTATACACAGATGTGGACTTCGTTTTCAAAAGCAGACAGTCATATAACCAGTCTTTCTTATACCTGGTAAGGAAAGGGTGCAAATCTCATTCACATGCACAAACATGCTAGCACAGTGCTTCCATAATGCTATCAAGCATAAAGACACATTGCTGTTAACCAAGTGTAACTGCATGCCAAGGGGTAATGTGAACATGCACATTGCACTGTGTACACAGTGGAAACCTGATCAACATGCAGGCCAAAACCTTCATAATGAGAGCAGGCCACTATAAATGACACAGATCTATGGTGCATTCTCAATCCAGAACAATTAATAGAGAAAATAAGTGCACATTGGATCTCCAAGTTTTCAACGAAACTGCGCATAAGAACAATCATTCACTGTCTGTTTATAAACGTGCTCAAAACAATAGCAGTAAGGTGCGAAAAAAAGATTCATTGACTGTCTGTTTATAAACGTGCTCAAAACAATAGCAGTAAGGTGCGAAAAAAAGATCAACACATCACGATAACATGGTTATGAGGGTGTGAATAAGCCACTCGTAGTAGTAAAAAGGGCACATTTTTTATATGGACAAAAATCATTGTTTCATGATTTAAAGTATTAGAGTCAGCGCAGTAAAGGTGGACTCAAGCAGAAAACGTATTTCATGGTAGTTTTGAACGCTTAGCTGATTTTGAATGGAGCCGACACTTGCTCAGAAAACAACGGATATGTAGCTTTTAATTTGGTGAATATCTAAAATTACCACGTGAATATTCCATCGCCTTTACACGTAAACCATATTCGTTAAGTAGTGCTTGAAGCTTACTGTACGGCTCTTGCAGACTTCGCGTTTGCCTTCATCACGCACTGATCAATAATCAGTTTCTCGCGATCGGAAAGTCTTTGAAGGCTCTGCTGTTGTCGTTCGTACTTGGCAGTCTTCTTTCGGAACTCGGCGAGTTTTGTTTGGCATTGCCGAAGCTGCTGCTTCGCAGCTCGAAGTTGGCACCTCAACTTTTGCACTGCTGCACAGCTGGCGCAGTCAACCAAGCGGTCTGTCTGACAAGCTGTGTCCGTGTGGTAGGTTTCGACCGTTTCACTGGTCAGTGCCACATCTGCTAAAAAAAGAAAAAAAGGAAGAAGAAAAGGAGTGAAGAAAAACAAGTCATGCAGTTTCAAATTTACAGGCTCAGACGATACCCTCATACACGACGACACGGATGTAATCTGGCCTAGCGCTTACATACCTTTATTCACTGATGCAGCATCGGTGCGGTCTGAACAGGTCGTCGGCGATGCTCGTTGCTCCTCCGTCTCGCACGACGACTCACGTGCTCGTTTGCGCGGTGATCGATTTGTCGATGAGCGGGGTCGAGGTTTACGCTTCGTGAGATACGAAGGAAGGCCACCAAAAATACTTGGGACAGCGTCAGCCTTCAGCGTTGGCTTGTCGCGCTCCAGGGACACGGCGTCGCCGTTGATATTGAAATCATAAGTAGTGACAATGTCCGAGGCGTCGAAATGCTTCGCACACACACGTGTATATTTGGACTCAAAGTTGAAGTCGCCACTTTCCTGCCGCGGTATGGCCCGTTTCCATTTCTCGCGCTGGTCCTTGTCAGGTGGAAAAGAAAACAACGACACCTTCTCGGTCGTTCCTCTGTAGCCGGAACGGCACCCCGGCACGCAACACGTGTTAGGCATCGCCGTCTCACAACATTTTGGCTAACTCGGACACGCACGCACGCTTCTTCCACCAGTTTGTCTCGCTGTGCGCACGCGTTTCAGTCTGTTTCAGTACGCGAGCAGCCCGAACGATACCCTCTGTGGCGCAGTGGCGCCGCATCGCGGCAGTTTTGGGCAGCGTATGAAGCTCTCCCATAGAGTGACGGCGGAGTTTCGTGACCAGAAAAGCATTGAAGGACTCTGGTTTAGGTGACCAGCCGATACAGAGCCACACTAAAAACTTCTAGAAGAGATGCTTGTTGATCTGTTTCTACACCATCTTGGTCAGCGACTAGTCTGCCTAGCAGGGCAAAATCCTGCGCTTAAATTCCCCTCGTGTCTCCTCGCTCTCTTCCTTGGGGACAAGAGACCTCTACATGGGTCCAATCATGTGCGTTTAATCCATGGAAACTCCGCCCCAAAAATATTTTGACCCCTCCCCTTTTTAATTGGGAGAGGGCTCGCAACTAGCGAGAGTGACAACCTGTCGGGTTGTTGTCATATGGCTTGGCCACCAGAGCGTTTCCCACGCTTTTCCCCATGGGAACGGTCAACCACTTAGCTCTCAGCGGGTGCGTCTCGTAGTCTAATCCTTGGTCAGAGTATACCGTGGCCTTCTACGACCTTGCAGACGCCGCCACAGTTACAAAAGGATTAACCGTCGGCGGCGACGTTCTAAGAAGAGCACCCCATTCTGCCCTTCTCGGCTCCCTTTATGCGCCGCCGTTTCTCATGGTCAGTCGGGGAGTAGCGGCGCCCGTTAATTGCCGTGACCCAGGTGTCGCCAAAAATGGCCGTCCGTGACAAACTGTGACACATCGGTACTTAAACTGTACTCAAAACAGAGTTACCGTGTGCTTAGTATAAGAACACTTTAAAGAGCCCAGACATTGAAAATAATTCAGACAGCATGTCTTGTGTTTAATTTCGTATGATTTTCCTAAAAATTTTGCTTATTTTATGTTGTCTTCAGGGTTTGTGTGGCATTGTTAGTGACCGACGGAAGGCAGTGGTCATTTATGTCTGAAAAAAAAAAAAGATGCTTGTCCTATTATTCAAGCCTTTATTAGATTAAGTGCACTGTCATGCACGTAATCTATCAATGAAAGTTTTCTGCTGAACTCTGACATAATTTTTTTTATATTTTCACTGATGCAAGAACATGTGCGTACACGTGGTAAATGTAGTGTAGCACAAAGCGCCATCAGCCACCAAACTTTCCTGACTAGACTCATCGACTGTTTCTTATTTCATGTGAACTGAATGAGAGAAAAAAAATCATGCATACAAGGTGCGAACGGTGGTACTGAACTAATGGCACAGATATGTGGGCTTTCTACGATCTTTCTTTTTCGTGATATGCAGATGACATAGTTGTAAATAAGTGGCTCAGTCACGCTACAGCAGTGCGTAGCGTACTGAATACAAGCTAACTTCGTACAAACAACACAGCAAAGGCGTGATTTAGTGCGAAAGCATGAAGAGAGTCACCCAGGGCGAGCATTCCTATGAAAGGCAGAATGCACTTTACACGCGCGTAATGTCAACTTGCATTGGCGTAGAGCTTAGATATTGACAGTAAACTGCAGTCAACCTATTTTATCCCCCGACAATCTGCTCAGACCGCACGCAATGAAGGGCCGGTGCGTGTATTTGTATTCCCACCGTCGACCGCCTACCCACACTTTCGCGAGACAGTGCTGCCACCTATAGCCCTATCTCGCTGCGAATACCCCATCCAGCAATTCAGGATCTTATCTGCTCATTTTGCAGTGCAGCCAGCGAGAAGGCAACCGACATCTACTCTGCATAGTATGCAGTGTCGAGGTTTACATTGAGTAAATCCCGAAATACGAATAAGCAAAATAAATATGCTCATGGGGCTTATGTGTTCAGCACAACGCATTTTTAGGCACAGAAAAGCCTTTACACACAATTTTTGGGAAGATCTGCAACTTGCGACGGTGTGTGAAGTTTGGAATGTGCACCACGTGACCTCATGAGACCCTAAAGTTGTTGCATCTTCAGCAGAGTTCTGCATGTGTTTTTGAATGCCACTACCAAGGGTGCATTGCAGAGAACCTGACATCCGGGCATTGAAGCACCCTACGAGACACCATGCCATAGTGCCGTCTGTACTCGTATGGCAAAAACTACTCGTGGTTCAAGAACCTCTGTAAAGAGAATCTGCGCGTGCTCCTCCATAATGCTAGTGGCAAGTTTCAACAGCCTATTTTTCCTACATCATTACTATCACATCACTTGGAGTGAAGTTTTTTAACACTCAGCACAGTGTTTTGTCTCTTTCTTGCTCCATGGGCGAAACCAGTGGTTTTGGCAACAAGCCATAGGGCAGAACAGGTGCAATGACAGTGTTGAATGTGTATTATCACAATGTATCGTGCCGACATCGGACTGTGGTTGCAGAATCTTTGATTCAATGTAATGGGCTTTGTTACATTTTAAACTTGGTTGTTTTCATACTGTGTATTCTTCAAACATTTTTGTGGTACTCCACATGTAAAACTAAATCCTTTGAGAACTATACGTAAGTTGAATTTCAAAATAAACTAAGTGCGCTTTCTTTCAGGCGGAGGAGGGAGTTCCCGCTCAGTGCCCCGCCAACTCGCCAGCCTGGTTCAGCTCTGAAAACCTACGGCTGCTGCAGCCTCTTGCCGAGGGCAGCCACCTTGCCCGGCTGGCCTTCTGTAGCCCGTGAACAGCCCAGACGGATCCCCCCACACTTCTTTTTTTCCCCTATATTCTTTTTTTTTTTCTTCAAAGAAAGTTTCCCTAGCGTCACCCGTGGTTGGACTATTTCTTGTAGAAATAGTGGTGCCCTCCCTCCCACCTCTTTTTCTCTTGGACAAGAACTGCAGCTGCTCTTGCTTCCCTATGCTTTCTGCCCTCCCACTCTTGGTTCTGGCAACACCAAAGCCTTCTCTGCTGCAGCAGGTTGGTGTCTTGCATTTGTCTCCTGCATCGCCAAGGGTCCTCACCGCTCTGGTGCTTGGGAGGCAGCACAGCTGGGCGTTGCTCGCCAGCCATCTTTCAAAGACTGACCTGTGGAGTGTTGTGCGGTGCTTGGCTGTAGTGCTATTTCTTCTTAAAACGCCCATGAATCGCAGCATGTATTCGGTCACCAAGATAAGAGGACAGGCTGTCTATTTGATTTGGAAGCTTCTTCCGGTCAAGTGACATTTGTTTTTGCGGTTGTTATCCTCTTTTGGTGCAGTTACCGTGACTTTGAGCCCGTGGTTCTGTTGGACTGGCCTAATCGTACATCTTCGCCAGTCCAGTGATTGACAGTAAACTGCAGTAGTGTCTTGCAGGGTGGCCGCGAGTGAAACCATGCAAGCTGATGGCAGAAGAGCGCCCCCCCCCCCTTTTTTTTTCAAGCCTAGAGAATACAGGCTGAAGGCACACATGCTTCTTGGCAACGTTTCAAAGCAAAATAATGAAAAGTTACTCAAATCATGCTTATTAAATAATTTATCGTGATCTATTGGACATGTCTGTATGAGAGGATTAGATCGTATCAGCAGAGGACGTTTTGCTGGGTTGATGTAGAGAGAGCCGTATTGCTCGTGGCTAGGCAAATGTAGGATGGCAAGCATGGAAGGTCTGGCTCCACTCGTGCAATAGCGCGGAGCGTCATTTGTATGCCGTAACAATAAGATTTTAATGTCATTGGCCTGTGGCGACTTGCAAAGCGCCAGGCCGGAATCTGTGTGAGGCTGTGCATTGATTGGGAGCATCAAACCAGCCGGCAAACATGCGTCGCAGCTCTAGGCTCACCTATTGTTTTGCCCATCAGGCCAGGCACACTGGAGAGATGTTCCAGCCGTGTTGGATATTTCTTTCACCAGTGTCTCGTTTTTTTACACTTGTGTGCATGTTGTTGATTTCCATATTCACCATGTTAATTTTTCTTTCATGTTGCGAGCCAGTGTTTTCATTGCCCTGTCTGAAATCGCTCACTTATAAAGACGCTTTTTTTTTTCTTTACACAATGTGCTGCATGAGCCCTCCCTTTTACGATGCTCGTTTCTCAGCACATAGTATCATTGTGTTTCTTTCTGGCTTGCATATTTTAGTGTAGCTGTTGGCTGCAGCTTCGAGTTTTTTTTATTACTCTTTTGTGCTTACCTTTGTGAATGTGGGGAGGCAAAGGAATAAATCAAAATCGGCACTTGTTTGTTTAGACTTTGCATCAGTAGTTCTAGTCGAACCATTGCCGATTGCACCATTCTTTCTTTAAGATAGGCTTGGGGGTGCAATTTTCTCAAAACTACATTTCAAGAATATTCCTGCCTGGGCTTTTAATATGCTAATAGTGTTCTCTTATAGTTTCGTTCTCATGTTTGCGGTTGTCGCACACAATTCCTGGAATATCATCGTTGGTAATCGTTTTTCTCAGTGCCCTGGCATGCAAAGGATGTCTTCATCCTCATCAAGCTCGAAGCTGGAGTTTTTGTGAATGGGTAAAAAACAAAGCATTCATATGACATACATGGCAGTGCTTTTAATTAATGAAGGCATGCAATTGTAACTGAGTGAAGTGTCCGTAATGTGCTGTTTTCGTTTGAATACTGTACACTTCTTTATTATGTTTGCACAAGAGAAGAACTGCAAATGGCTGTAAAGGTGTGGTTTGATGAATGTTTCTGATGCTGTCTTTAAGGTATGAGAAAATAGCTGCAATTGACGTAGATACAAATATTTATATAAAATATTTTCAGTGGGCAGTTTTTCATTTATTATTTTGTATTTCTTTATTGAATGTGTGCAAAGTTTTATTAGTACAACAATGAATTTCGTAAGCAGTGTGTATCTGTCAAAAAAAAAAAATTGTATGGTGCATGCTGCTTTTTACTTTTAGGCACGCCTTGCGGCTGATTTTATGCTTTGTTTTTTGTAAAGTACAAACCTGGCACCTACTACACGCATTATGTCATGAATTACTCGACCATCTGAAAATTTCCATCTTTTACGGTGTGTGTGTGTGTGTGGTGTGTGTGTGCGTGTGGTGTGCATGTTCCTGGGAAGCAGTAGTCCTCACGGCGACATGTTTTCAAAAAGCGAGGTCCAGATGCAGCCCACCTCCTTCCTCCCCGACGACGACATCCATTAATGTTTTCTGGCTACCAAAAGCTCAGAGCTGCATGCAGTTCGACCCTTCCTTCGAGCTGTGCTTTCTTTGAGAGCTTACACCTCGACACGGCATCACCGAGCCAAGCTTCTGCCACAAAGGGCAAGATATCCCGCAATGGTCCATGCCCCAGGCTGCTTGGTGGCTTGCATCGCCTGTTCAATGCTGTGCACTTGGTGCAGCCTTTAGGTGAAACGGTTGGGTGAAATTATGGCACTCTGTCGCCCACCTGTATGGCATTGACCTTTCACCTCTTTCCCTTGTGTGTACCGCCTGCTGTACGGAAATAAATGTGGCAGTTGTATACAAACATTGTCAAAGTGGTCTAGTGCACTTTCTGGTTCTAATGAGCATACTGTAAGCTGACAAATGTAGCCTGCAGAAATGTTAAGGAGGGGGGGGGGGGCTGGTTTCAAAATATTACTTGTACTCTGCAGTTTCTGTTGAGTTCAGAATGCCATGTCATGCTGGAGACTTGTCATACACGATTTAAAAGGCCCTTCAATGCTTTTCCAGCAACTATTCTGTTGCAGTGGAATTTATAGATTGATGGTCAAAGGTAATAGTTAACCTTCACGTGAGGCTAAAATAATGTGAGCCCCCTACTTAAATTTTGTAAGGCCTACCGTCTCCATTGCCTGGCTTCAGCCACCAGTGACATACTTGCTGCCAACGGCAGAAGCTCCAATAGCCTATGCAGTAGCAGCTTGCACTTAATCATTTCCTGCTTTGTCCTGTGCATTTGTGCTAGGGTCGCCATGGTCGGGATGAAGCAGCAAGATATTTTCATACCCTTAACGGCCCCCTCTGTTATTGCTCAGGGTGGACATGTAACATGGCAAAGACTCTGTAAACGAAAGTATGAATGGAACCGCTACCTAACTGGAACATGCACCTCTATTACGATTGGTTTCATCATCTCGGTAAACATTTTCCTGGGCCCTTCAGAATTTTGTTTACAAAAGTGCTGTATTCAGGTAAAATATACAAAGCAGAAGCAGCCCATTATGGTTGTGGAGGTCCCTGAGCAGCACTCTTTGATGTTTGTCTTTAGCGACTTTTGTTCTGCGATTGAAGCTTTCTCGAGGGGAGTTTTTATAAAACCGCGTTACAGTGTAAGGGCATCCCTCCGCATACAGTTGCTTTGAATCAGTGGAGCATAACCTCAACGGGCCACTTGGCGCACAGGGAGGCTCGAGAATTAGTGTGCTGTGCAGTCCCTAAGGGGCTGCATCTCCCGCTCCTGAGTTTAGATACCAGTTTTTTAACTTGCTTGGAGATCACCACACATTATTACTTAGGCTGCAGGGCATCCCCTTGCCTCATTCAACACTAAATAGGCCACAAGTGGTTGAAGTGGTTACATTAAGACTTGTTAGACGCGGACATACCCTAACCCGGTCGTCGTGAATAAAAATATGGTCTGTAGTGTTTAGGTCCATTGTGGTTAGTGTAGGGGTTCGCTCGATTTCGACGATATGCTGTGGCGCTGCTCGGTTTTGGCCGGTGATACTTCTCGGGGTGGACAGTGGTGGTAGCGAATGCTGCACAGTGACGTGCCAACTCGGAGCTGTCCAGAAGACCCGTGTGGCGGCAGATGGGCTTGGCCTCTCTGTCCCACCATAGGAACAGCCAGTCTGACTGATCCTCCGTGTCACGTTTGGTTATGTGCATGCCATGAACTTAAAGCCATTCAAAGGGAAATGTTAAGGGCCCCTGACACCAAATTTGGGAACTCCGAGATGCTTGTGTTGTTTGATAGTTCGGCATGCGGGACCACCTCTGACCGATTATTAGTGGCGAGGGTTGCCTAGAAGATAATTTAATTTGGTTTTAAAGTAAGCGTGTGTGCTGTTACGAGGGCCACACCGCCTACGAGGTTACGGAGGGCGCCACGAAACTCTCCGCTGCCAAGGCCACTGGCCGCGACGAAAGCGAAAGGGCTCGAACCGACGAGAGGCTTCTCTGACACATAGGTCTACTGCTGGTGACATGCCGCAGGGCTTTTCTTATAGCCACCGGGTGGATCCTTTGAGTAACCAAATGTCCAACCAGAAACGCCGCTGGCCGTGATGTCGGAATCCTCCGATGGGGCCCGCTGCAGCGCATGGTTGCACCAAGGACGAGAGATGTTGCCACGCGTTGCGTAAGACTCGCCAGACTGGAAGGCGCCGATTGCTTCAGCGGGCTCACGGGCTGAGGGAGCTTGCGGTGCGTTGCGTGACAGACCGGCGCCGCCGCTTGATGACGTCGTTGAGTTGATCGCGTCAGGCGGGCTCTATTGCTGGCCTTGACACAGATTGCCTTTGCAGAGGCATTGACGCTCGGTGTGGACTCGCAGGCGTAACAGCCCGCCCGCCGCCAGACAATGTGCCGGAAAGACGAGCTGCTTCTACGTGGCTCGGATGTCGGGCGCGCTCGTTCGCCAGGTCCCTCCAGTGTCGCCTCCAGGGCCATGGGGAGAATACAGCTCCGGACTACGTTCCCTGAACACATCGCATTATTTAGGACGGATCCCAGCTCCACTGGCTGGTCGCCACAACTTGCCGGCCAGCTTCGCTCGTCTCTTTTGACGATTTTTGGTCTCAGCACTTGTCGATGGTTCTGCAACTTGTCAAGAACGGTTCGACAACACACGACACAAGCAAATGCCCTCGGTCATCCGGCAGAACACCAGACAAAGTATAGTACAACATATACCTAGCTACGTGTCTATCGGAATTTCGTTCCCTCTACATGAAGAGGCACATGTGGGACACAATACTTGAAATAAGAACTCAAATTCTTACACGTACAGCAACGTAACGAAATAGAATACAACATAAAGTTGGCCCCTTGAGATCACTCTGGACGAGAGCGCTCAGCTAAGGCCGTGATGAGGAGAAAATTTTGCCCCGAATCGCCAGCGAGAAACCGGAAGGTGGAAAGGTACTAACTAAAACGCACGGCTCAATGCGTCTGCATTAGCGTTTAGCTTTCCTTTTTTGTAGCGAACGTCAAAGTTGTGCTGTTGGAGTATCATGCTCCATCTCAGTAACCGGCCACTTTTAGGAGACATGTTATTTAACCAGGTTAGAGGACAGTGGTTCGTTTCGACTTCGAACCGGCGACATACCAGGCTAGCTTTTGAACGGCCCACACGAGGCAAGCGCATCCCTTTTCAGAGGTACTGTATGCCTCTTCTCTGCAGCTGAGTTTTCGACTTAAATACAAAACTGGCCTTTCGTTACCAGCACTGTCTTTCTGGCACAATATAGCTCCCATGCCGCGATCACTCACGTCGCATTGAATGACAAATCTCTTTGAAAAATCGGGTGCCACGAGAACGGGCTTTTCGCTTAGGGCCTGTTTCAGCTGGCAAAACGCATTCTCCTTTTCCGAGTCCCATACTAACCGGCTCGGACTTTCGAAGTGCGTCAGTTAGAGGGCTGGCAATGCTATAGTAGCTTTGCACGTAATGCTGATAGTATCCAGCTAGGCCCAAGAATGCCCTTATCTCAGATTTTGTGGTTGCTCGTGGGTAGTTCACGACGGCGGCTACCTTAATTTCTGAAGGTCTACGCCGGCCACGCCCCGCAACGTGTCCCAGGTAAGACACCTCGCCGCACCCCAGGTGACATTTAGTAGGTTTCACGGTAAGACCAGCTTCTCTCCAACCTGTTCAGCACGACGCGTAAATGCTCGACATGTTCTTCCCAGTTGTTTGAGAAGATGGCGACATCGTCAAGATACGGCAGAACGAACTCAGAGAGGCCTTTAAGAACGTGGTCTATTAAGCCTGAAAAACAAAAGGGCACATTTTTCAATCCAAAGCTCATCTTAAGTGGACGATACGTTCCAAATCGAGAAACGAATGCGGCATAGCGGCTAGCACGCTCCGTAAGGGAGACTTGCCAATACCCTCGCACGAGGTGTGACGTGGAAATATAGCTGGACTGTGACACAGTTTCTACCCTCTCCTCTAGGTTTGCTATCGGGTAAGTTTGGTCTCGAGTTATGGCGTTAAGACGCCGATAATCCATGCATGGCCTCGGATCTTTTCCCGGCACTTGAACCAATATTAGAGGGTATGTATAGTCACTCTCGCCCGGTACTATGACTCCCAACTCCAGCATGTTCTGCTTGAGGTCCCCGGTACCTTTCCGACGTGAATGCGGCTCCAAGAGTTCCGGTCCAACATAGCAATAAGCTACGGCCAGGATAGTCATTGTCCTGAAACAATTTGTGAACTATTTTAGCTGCAAGTGCCTTTGTGAATGTCGCAGCATCTGGTAGACTGAGTCCTCCACAACTTTTTGGGAGCTTAAGAAACTTTTGTTGAACATTTGGTGTCTTCCCGTCCCATAGGAAGGCTCCAACCAATGACGCAAGGCGGCTCGCGAAAAGTTTGGGTACGAGTGCAATGTGCCCGATATAAAAAGCATAAAAATAAAAAGCTTTAGTTTTCACCACCGTCACTTTGGCGTCAAGTGACAAATTGAAGCCAGTGGCATACGCGAAGACCTGCGTGGCTTGATGTACAGCGTCCTCCCAATTTCTTCCCCGTCTTGAAAGTATACCCCGAGGACTTTTACAGCATCCACGTATTGAATACCACCCAGCAAAGAGCCGTACGTGGAAGCTACCAAAACGAAGGCCTTTGCTTTTCTCCGCATTCAGGAAAGCACCCGATAAACTGGCGTACTCTTCGAAGAGCTCCAACAAAGCGCGGTAACTGGCTTGGTTTCGCACGAACACAGAGATGTCATCCGCATAATCGGTGATGCTAAATGACTCCAGACCTGTCATTGTAGAGCGCTGAATATTAGGGCACTTTGCCACTTTCCCAAGGAGAGGATCTATGGAAAGAACAAAGAGCACCGGTGTGATTGGGCATTCCTGGGGAACACCTCTTGTTACTGAAAAGCTTGCTGTCTCCACGCCGTTGATGAGAAGTCGGCTGGTCATGTTGTTGTATAGAAACTTTATACAGCGAACGTACTGTTCAGGAAAACGAAACTTTCTAAGTACGCAGTATAGGTAGTCATGTTCGACCCTGTCAAATACCTTAGCTTGATCCAATGATACGAAAGCACCAGTAACGTTTTTGGCATAGGCATAGTAGAACAAATCTCTTATCAGAGTAAGTGTTTGAAAACTTGACTTACCCGTCACTGCACACGTTTGCGTGGGTGACACTATATCGGGCAGAAAAGGTTGTAGCCTCAAGCCAAGGATCGTAGCTACGAGTTTGCAGTCCGTGTTAAGGAGGGTAATCGGCCTCCAAGACCGTGGATCGTCAGGATCCATGCCCTTCTTTGGCAGCAAGACTACACGGCCCTCACTGAAAGACCTCGGCTTTTACCCATCAACTATGAACCCGTCAACCATGTCAGTAAGTGCATCGCCTAGGACGTCGAAGAAAGTTATATAAAACCCCGTCAGTATTCCGTCTCGACCTAGAGCCGTGGTAGTGTTCATTTTCCTCAAGGCTTGTCAAACTTCATCTTTCGTCGCCTCAGCGCAGAGCATATCAGACGCCTCAGGACACAGCGTGGGCAAGCCTTCGCAAAATTCTGTGATTCTTTGATGCTGGTTGCTGTCTTTGGAGCGATGATCTGCAGAGCAGAGCCTTTCAAAATGCGCCCTAAAGACCTCGTCGATTGATTTGATATCTGTGACGATGTTCCCACATTCTGTCCGTGCTGCACCAATAATACTGAGCTGGTGTTTCCTTACCCCTACTCGCTGTGCGTATGCCAAGTTACCTAGTTCATCCGTAGGCAGGTGCAGTTCCTCTGCGCGTTTAAAAGCCCTGGACCTCGCCCTTAACAAGAGGTCGTATTTAGCTTTTTTGGCCCCAATGTACTCTTGAATTGCGCCGGTCAGATTACCTGCGCGCTCAACGATTTGAATACGCCTCAATGTTTCATTAATTTGTGATCACACGCCATCTGGCCTTCAAGAGATCCCATGTTGTCGGCGTAATTTGCGGCATGTCTTCCAAAAACGCATGAATATTCATGCGCATTTCAGATACCGAAAGTTCATCATTTAAAATTGATGAATCCATTCGCCACAACTTGGAGAAATGCCTTCCCAGCTAGGCCTTCAAGGTGAACAGCACTGACATGTGGTCGCTGAGCTTGCGCTGCCCAGGCGCTAAAGAAATGACATCGCATGCCTCAAAATTTTCAACGAGCTTGTTAGGAATATAGACTCTATCAATTCTGCTCTGAGACGTACCCTGAACACGCGTGGCTCCAAAGGTGATCCCGTGAAGCGTTGTCCATGCATCGACCAGCTTCAACTCTCTACATATTTTCTGCAACTCTTTTGAATGGTATGTGCTTAGTCCTTGACTAGGGCTTCGCACATCTCGAATTTAATCAAAAACACAGTTAAAATCACCTAACAACCCGCAGAGTGCTGAATTTAGGAAGAATGACCTGGCACCTCTAAAAAAAATGGCAGCATATCCACGGAGTGAATGATGGGGAGTGGGGCGAAGCATTCGTCCGTCCTTTCGTTCTTGCTTCCGTCCGTTCCTGCGTACGTTGTGTAACCGTCCATGCGTCCATCCACCCGTCCGTGCGTGCGTCTGTTCGTGCGTCCATCCCTGCATTCGTCCATGCATCCGCGCCTGCGTCCGTTCATGCGTCCATCCATGCATCTGTCTGTGTGTCCGTTCGTCCATCTATTCAGCACTACAAGTACCACCATCTCGCATATTTTCATCATATATTCTCCATATAGAAGCACCGCCATCCAGCGGACATTTCAAGGACTAAATGGGAGGTGGCGCATGCACACTTTCTTACGGCTTGCGCTTCGGGTTTACTTCCCACCTTTAACCACCTCGAGATCATGGTATATACTAGTTCACTGTATTCATGGCTATGCAGCCTAACGCTCGCTAAACCTTTCTAAAACCAAGGAGGTTACACCCAGCGAGTATAACGTAGCAACCCTTTCTTGTCAGATCATGCTCAATGTACATGCCAATAGCTGCTAATGGGGATCGCAGCGTGCGCGTTACCTAAAGGCCGAATGCTCCTGTCTTTCATTCCCCCTTATCAGCCATTAACATGTGCATTGAGCACCATCTTTTATTGTTCAACAACGCACAGAAGAAATCTCTCACCGGAACCACCTTAGAGGTCAAAATCGTAAGGACCGCTCTTTCGGGTATGTGCCACTGATGGTTACGTACTACGAGGGACGCACAAGCCACGCCATAAGGAGCTTCGCCCCTAAAAAGTCATTCGCAAGAGACCTATCCACGGGCGCGTAAAAGTTGGTGAATCGGATTTTCTGGTCGTTTATCCACATGTCCACCGCAATAACACGGCCTTCCACATCGAAGAGGCAATGTTCACCCCGCCTGAACCTTAGATTGAGAAACACGACACCGGTGCCACGCGACTACGTCTGCGTTAAGGAGAAGAAGGCTTCAACCGAAAATCTATTACGAAAGGTCATGATGTCGTGCCGCGTTTGAAAGCTGGTTTCTTGCAGAAAAAGCCCGTCGACCCCGAGCGAGCGCACAAGGTTCATTATCTCCTGTTGTTTTACAAGATCTTTAAAACCATGAACATTGAAAGTCATGAAAGAGCCTATATATTTAAAATAAATTTAGGGGGAAACGAAACCATCGTTTTTTCCTCTTTTTTTGACAGTGAAGCTTAAGGGGACGGCACGGCCTCTCCTGTGTCAAGCGGCAGGGGATGAAGTCAACGTGATGATACTCGAAGGACTGGCACTGAGATTTACTCTCGTGCACGTATAGAACGGACCCAGTAAGCAACACCAATAATAACAGAAACAGTACACGCAGCATGCAACGTAACTCACATGATACATTTACTATAGCAGGACATAGCCACCACAGCATAGAGCTCACAAATTGGCATATGAAGGTTCCATCGTCAATGTCAGTAACATATGGAATACTAAACAGTTTGCATGCATCAGAGGCAACAAATGCTTAGTGGTTGTACGGCTAGAAAGCAAGCATTGCAACGGTAAAGACAACAGGAAGCGGAAAAAAGGATGTGGGCAGCACAAATTAAAAAAAAACATTGAGTTCTCACCTGCATCAGGTGATGGATCTCGGTTTGGCGAATCCACTCGGGTCTTTTTGGATGTTCCGGAGGTGGTGACATCACTTCCACTGCTTGAACTACCAGGCTTGGTGCGGCGCTGAGAGTTTGTGGTTCTAGACATCTTGTCGGATGAACACGTATTTTAGGAGATAAAGATACCGATCGCGAGGCTTGCGAAAATCTGTCACTCCTTAATTTTCGTGATGGTGACCGGCTCCTACGATGTCTGGATGTCTTGTCGGACGCTTCTTCTTGGGCCTGTACAGTGTGTGTGCGAGGCGTTTTAGGTTTCCTTGAAGACGTTGTCTTTACTTCTTTCGTGGGTGTCGTCTTCACGCTACCTTCCAGGTGCACAGGTGGCCATTCATGGAGCTCGTCACTTGCACTTGTTGCCTCAGAAGATCGGAGCAATTTTCCCGGTTGGCCAGCACTCCGAGAAGCTTGGGACGCTTCCTTCAGTGGTGATGCGTTCGAGGATTGTTCGTTTTCTGTGGCCTTGAGTTCCTCTGATGAAGACGTAGCAGACGCACTCGGCGTCTCCACAGCGTTGCTGGGATCCTGTGACGACGTTGTTGTGGGAGATGACAACGCTGCGGTGTCCCCAGTCAGCGCAGAAACGTCGTTGTCACTCGCTGTGCATGGCGATGCGGCATCAACGCCGCTGGCATCTTCTGTCTTGGCGTCATAAAATCCCGTGTCGGTTGCGCTGTCTTCATCCCAATAATCTGTAATCTTATGTGACCGTGGCTTGGTATTGCGTTGCAAAGCCTCCATGTGCCTGGAGGTTCCAATTTGGGTTGTTCTCTTCGAAGCACTCTCTCCAAGTTCTGGGAATTCTTTCAGTGGTTGTGAGGTGCTCTGCGCTGCGTCTGCGTATGACTTGGGACGGAAGCAATCTTTCGTCGCGTGGTCCCCATCACAGCGCTTGCACTTGGACACACAATCCTCAGATTCATGGCCAAAGGTGCCACATCGTTGACAGAAGGGTGTTGTGCAAGTAGCCGCAACATGACCTTCTCTGCTGCAGCATGCGCATACTTTGCGCATACCACGATACTCGAGCATCACGCGGTGACCTTGACTTGATAGGGAGCTAGGGATGGGCTTGGCCATCTTGATTCGGACGATGCGGGTACCAGTGGACGTTGATTGATGCCTTTGCAAGGTAACAAATGTGATACCCTTCACTTTTCCGTATGGCTGAAGAGCTGAAATAACTGCGTCATCTGACACGTACGGTGGGAGGCGGAACACACTGACTTGTACGCTTGGCGCCCCGACTGCCTCAACTTGTACCTTGTGACCTTGTAACTTGAATCCTTGGTTTACCATCAACTTGGTTGCTTGTGCAGCCGACCAAGCCGCAACTAGGAATTTCGAAGCTCCGAGGTGTTGCAGGAACAGCACCACTTCACTCCCCATGACGTCTTCCAGGCCATCGATGATCTCGTCGACGGACGAAGTTCCCTCCGGGACGGTGACGTTGAAGCAGTGCCCCTTGAGGGGGAGCGCTGCAGGCCTTGAAGCCATCCTCGCTGGTCCCGGCAGGGGCCGACGACGATGGGAGCAGGCCTAAAAAAAATTGCCCGCAGCTTCCCTCGGGGGAACACTGAGGAGGATGCGGAGCATATAATTGGTTAACGGGGTGTTAAAGTGCGACTTACTTGGGTCGATGGCTAAATTGGTTAACGTGGTTGTAGGAGGGGGTGTTAAATGAGTGAACACGTACACACGTATGCGATTGATTGATATGTGGGGTTTAACGTCCCAAAACCACTATATGATTATGAGAGACGCCGTAGTGGAGGGCTCCGGAAATTTAGACCACCTGGGGTTCTTTAACGTGCACCCAAATCTGAGCACACGGGCCTACAACATTTCCGCCTCCATCGGAAATGCAGCCGCCGCAGCCGGGATTCGAACCCGCGCCCTGCGGGTCAGCAGCCGAGTACCTTAGCCACTAGACCACCGCGGCGGGGCCACACGTATGCGAAAGGGCGGCGCTGGTCGAAGGGACGTCGATCATTGTGTTTGTGGATTCGTTGGAATTCATTTCACCGCGACCTTGGACGTCGACGCGCCGTACAAACCAACCGACGAGCGGCAACTGAGCGAGCGAGCGCCGACCTTGAGTATATATACAGCGCGACGGCGCATGCACTGTCAGCTGTCGAATGTTCGAGAAGGGGGAGAAGCGCAACGGCGCATGCGCGCGCGTCAGCTGCCGATGTTCTCGAAGCGCGACGGCGCATGCGCGCGCGTCAGCTGCCGATGTTCTCGAAGCGTGACGGCGCATGCGCGCTACATTATACAGCTAGCGAATGTTCGTGAAGAGGAGAAGCGCACGCGGTGTGTAGAGGAGGAAGGGTGCACAGATGGTGGAAGAAGGAGGAGGAAGCTTGCGGACGGCGCCGCACTACAAGCCTCGAGTATTAGATGCTCCGCATCTAAAACTGGTTGGCAAAGTCGCTAGTGGACACTCGGCAGCAACGCCACCGGAACGCTGACCGCGTTGAAGACTGGAACGCCGAAGCTCCTTATAGCAGTACCCGTTCGTCCTCGTTGTCGTAGTAGTAGTAGCAGGTAGTAGTGTGTAACCAGTCTTAAATTTTGACATCCATGATGGGGCCGGTGGAAGATTTCTTCTGTGCGTTGTTGAACAATAAAAAATTCGCAGCGTGCGCGTTTACTAAAAGTGGAATTCTCCTGTCTCTCATCCCCCTTAGCAGCCATTGACATTTACATTGAGCACTATCTGACAAGAAAGGGCTGCTATGTTATACTAGCTGGGCGTAACCTCCTTGGTTTTAGAAAGGTTTAGCGAGCGTTGGGCCGCAGTGCCATGAATACAGTGAACTAGTACATACCATGAACTCGAGGTTGTTAAAGGTGGGAAGTATACTCGAAGCTCAAGGCGTAAGAAAGTGTGCGTGTGCCTCCTTTCGTTCAGTCCTTGCAATGTCCGTTGGATGGTGGTGCTTCTATATGAGGAATATATGATGAAAAGATGCGAGATGGTGATACTTGGAGGGTTCAGTATGTGGACGAACGGACACACAGACAGATGCATGGACGGACGCACGGATGGCTGCACGGACGGATGGACGCAATGACGGACGCAGGAGCGGATGCATGGACGAACGCAGGGACGAACACAGGGACGGACGCACAGATGGCCGTGCGGACGCACGAGCAGACGCACGCACGGACGGGCGGATGGACGCATGGGAGGCCACATAGACGCACGCATGGACGGACGGAAGCAAGAACGAATGGACGGACGGATGCTTCGCCCCACTCTTCATCATTCACTTCGTCAATATGCTGCCATTCTTTTTCCGTAAACGGAGACTGCAGCGACTGAAGTGATATTTGTGCGCCTGGTAACTACAACAGAATCATTACGGTGAAAGCCCAAGGCCAGCAAAGGCGTAAGATTGTCCCCATTGCGAGATAAGCGTGAACGTGAGCGTCCACCCTGCCCCATCTCCACGGGGCAAAGTACGCGTGAAATATGAGAGCGCGTGCCACCGCGTTGTGACCATATGGCGGCGCGCGCTTATTGCACCATGTTGCTGGTAATGCTGAAAACACGATAGTTCCTCCCGAGATGCCCATCACCAGCGGGAAGGGGTAGATAGAAATTGCTTGCTGTTTGAACGTCGAAGAATGCGCTCCTTTATGGCTCAGTGGCTAGTGCCTCGCACTCGCAATTCAGAAATCCCACGTTCGATTCCACGCAACGGAGTCTTTATCTGAATTATTTTTCTTTCTTAGGTTTTCTTATACATAGATACGTATACATATACGGTGAGTGATAGCGACGCTGACGTCGATGCCGACGCATGCTGCAAAATCCAGCCGAGAGTGTCTATGCAACTGCTATCGCAATAAAAGCTTGTGAGACGTACCTTTATCGAAATCTTAGGTGCACAATAGTACGATAGTAAGATGAGAACAGCATGTCACCACTTGTATATAGGAAATGAATTAATGTGCAGTATCACTGTACTGCACTTAGTTTGGAAATTGGAATCAACAACAATGGCGCCTCATCTCAGGAGGTTGTGATATGAGTTGTTCTTGAAACACTTTATTACACTTATTTTTCTTAAATTGACTTTTTTTCAAGTTGCGATGTATTTTTTCATGCTCGTTTCCTGTACTGATCTTCTGCTACTTGAAATAAGTTTTTCTCTATTCATTACTGTAGGAAGTCCTGATTCAGTCTCTGCCTGTGGTACTTCCCTCTGTACACAACGAATTTGTAACTCACTCATTGACGGAATAAACCATTTCTGATTTCTGATATTTGGTTGGCATTTTTTTGTTTTTATTTATGTACAAAACTCCTTGCAGTAGCTCTGTATTGGGCTGCTGTACTTGAAAATGAAAAAAACAAATGTTATGACTGATATAGGTTGCACCATCAAGTATTTGGTGCGGTTTGTAACCTTAGAAATTATTTAGACTACCAAGAACGCAGGGAATGCTCTAATGACCGATACATATCACGTCAGGAGGTATTTGGTGCGGTTTGTTGCGTTAGAGAAAAGTTACGGTTTGTTGCGTTAAAGAAAAGGTGGTGTTTGTTACGTTAGAAAATATTTAGACTACCGAGAACGTGGGACAACCTTCCACACAGCACTTGGCTCCAATTCCATCACTGATATCTGTCCCGTGATAAAGTATTGAGTGCGGTTTGTGGGTTAGAAGATATTTAGACTACTAAGAGCGTGGGAAAGCCTTTCACACAGTGCTTGGCTCCATCATTACCACCGGTGGCTGTCATAAAGCGAAGTCTCAGCCGTGGTAATTACGTGAGTAACTTTTGTAAAATATGAAGTGTAAACGTGTGCAGGATGCATCAGCATAATCATGATAACATCAGTGAATTTGGTAGTGTTGCATAAGAACATGGTGACTTCTAAACCTTGACGCTTCATTTTTTTATTGTAGCATTTGTAAAGTTATTTTCACTGTTAAAAGCTTCTGGAACAGGATGGGCCCTAGGATATCCTTTTCAAAAGTGGGGTGGTGTATCAACACTATTTCCTTTGACTTCAGTAAAAAAAAACCTGCTGCACTGTCTTACTACGCGAATTAAGTGGTGTATCAATTGTTGCAAATTGGTAATGATTTGTTTTAAGAGCCTGAATGTTCATTCTTCTACCATCAAGCTGAGCGAGGAAACAATAAACAGGTATCCAAGTATGTTTTGTGCACCACCTGCAAAAATATTAGGTGTGAGAATAGACTATATATATTTGCTCGATGCGTATATTGTGGTTAATATTGCGTGTCCATTTATGAGGCAAAAAAATTCAACCCATACGTGCAGGGCTACCGCTTACCTCAATTTGTGGTTAATTGAATCCCGGCTGTGACGGCTACATTTTCGATGGAGTTGAAAATGCTGTAGACCTGTGCGCTGAGATTTGGGTGAACGTTCAAATTTCCGGAGCCCTCAACCACGGGGTCTCTCATAATGATATGGTGGTTTTGGGACGTGAAGCCTCGCGTATATATAAATCTATTTGCGGCTAGAGGGGGCATGAGTATATGGGAGCTTTTAGTAATGTTTTCAGCCATGAAGCTCTTTACGCCGCGGGTCGTACAATCCGTGTCGTCGTCGTCGTAGTAGCCACCTCTCATTTAGCCCTTACAATGCCCGCTGGATGGTGGTAATTGTATATGGTGAAAAGATGCGAGATGGAGGTATTTGGAGTGTTCACGTGACAGACAAACGGATGGACGGATGAATGGACGGATGGACGGACAGATGGACGGATGGATGGGCAGGCAGACGGGAGGACGGACCGACACACAGACGGACGCATGGGTGGGTGGACAGACGCAAGGACGAACGGAAAGACGGATGAAGAGACGCACGAACGGACGGACGTGCGCATGGACGCACAGACATACACGGATGGTCGCATGATGGACGCACGGACGAAAGCAAGAACGAACGGACGAACGGAAGCACAGACGGACTGGCGGATGCTTCGCCCCAATCATCATCATTCACTTTGTAGATATGCTGTGACTTTTTTTCCTTCCCAATCTAGTAAAAAAAAATTGGCAGCATATCCACGGACTGAATGATGTAGAGTGGGGCGAAGCATTCGTCCGTCCATTCGTTTTGCTTCCGTCCGTCCATGCGTCTGTCTGTGTGACCATCCATGCGTCCATCCGCCCGTCCGTGCGTGCATCTGTTCGTGCGTCCATCCCTGCGTTCGTCCTGCATCCGCCCCTGCGTCCATTCATGCGTCCATCCATGCATCTGTCTGTGTGTCCGCACGTCCACCTATACAACACTTTAAGTACCACCATCTCGCATCTTTTCATCATATATTCGGATGGATGGATAGGTAGATGGATATGGCTGTACCCTTTAGATCGGGCGGTGGCTAGCGCCACCAAGCCGTTATACTTAATGAACCAAAAACTAGATTTATTTTTTTTCTTAAATAGTGAGGTTGAAGAATCGTACTTTGCAGCGAAGGGTTCAATTTTCGCTCGGGCCTTGACTTTAGCCACCAATCAGATAACCACCTTCTAGTGAATTCTACCTGCTTAAAGTCTATTTTGCCCTCACTGTCCCTAAACCCCAGTGCTTTGAAAAACTCTGCGCCATCAACCTGAACTACAGGGTGAAGCCCTTTACAGAACATTATTAAGTGTTCGGCAGTTTCTTCTTCCTCTCCACACGCACTGCATACCGTGTCTACCCCTTCGTATTTGGCCCGATATGTCTTTGTTCGCAATACTTTCGTTCTGGCCTCAAACAGTAGAGAACTACCACGAGTATTATCATGTTTAGAGTATTATCATAGATCCTTTGCTTGGCTATTTCCTGCTTAAAAGTTCGATAGATCTCTAGGGCGGACTTCTTGATCATGTCAATTCTCCACATATCGGTCTTAGATTCCTTCACCTTCTTCTTAACCAATAATTCCTTTTGGTTTGGCCCCCTGCTGTTTTCTAAGTATTTACCAGTCAATTTTCTGGTTCGCTTCCGCCATTTTGTATCGACATTCTTCATGTACAAGTAGCTGAATACCTTCCTAGCCCAACGCTCCTCCTCCATTTCTCTCAATCGCTTCTCAAATTTTATTTTGCTGCTAGCTTCCCTGCCCTCAAATGATGTCCATCCCATATCACCTTGTACTCCCTGATTTGGTGTATTCCCGTGAGCTCCTAAGGCAAGCCTACCTATTCCACGTTGCTTAATTGCTAATCTTGCTTGAACTTCTGATCTCATGCACAAGACTGCATTGCCGAACGTCAGACCAGGAACCATGACCTCTTTCTATATTCCTCTCACAACATCATATCTATTGTAATTCCACAGTGCCCTGTTTTTCATTACTGCTGCATTCCTGTTACCTTTAGTCGACACGTATATTTCATGTCCCCTTAGGTACTCGGCCCCATTGCTTATTCATACCCCCAGATATTTGTATTCAACTGTTATCTATAGCGTGACCTCCTGTATTCTGAGCTCTCTACCTTCATTGTCATTAAAAATCATGACTGCTGATTTTCCCTTACTGAATCTGAAATCTAACCTATCTTCCTCATTACCGCAGATGTCTATCAATCTCTGCAAATATTCCTTGTTCTCGGCCATTAGCACTATATCATCTGCGTACATCAATGCTGGTAGTGCCTGTTCAATGCGTTTTCCTTGTTTGACAAAAGAGAGGTTGAAGCCAAGTTCACTTCCCTCTAATTTGGCCTCTAATCTTTGTAGGTACATCATGAATAACAAGAGTGACAGAGGACACCCCTGCCTTAGCCCCCGTTTCACCTCTGTGGGCTTCGATACCTGTTTTTCCCACTTTATAACTACTTTGTTACTTTTATAGATCTCCTTTAAAAAATTAGTGACTACATCTTCCACGCCTAGTGTGTCCAGTATTCCCCACAGTTCCTCTTGAACCTCGCTATCGTACGCTCCCTTGATATCCAAAAATGCTAGCCACAGGGGCCTGTGTTCCTTTTCTGCTATTTCGATGCACTGCGTCAGTGAGAACAGATTGTCTTCCAACCTCCTGTGTTTCCGAAGCCCATTCTGCAGTTCCCCCAGCACCCCCTCATCCTCTATCCATGCCTGCAGTCTTTCCTTTACAATCTGCATCGCCAGCCTGTAGACCACTGATGTCACTGTTAGAGGACGGTAGTTGTTTATGTCAGCTTTGTCCCCCTTTCCTTTATAGATCATGGTCATCCTGCGATGGATTTCCATCCATCGGGAACTGCACCATCGATTAATAGTTTGCTCACTGCCGCTCTCAAAGCCTGCTGAGACTTCGCACCTAATGTCTTTATCAGCATAATTGGAATGCCATCTGGGCCTGTTGATGTACTACTCGGAACCCTTTTCTCAGCCCTTTCCCACTCTCGTTGTGAAAATGGAGCCATTGCGCCACTTTATTTATCCTTGTCTATTGTGGTGCATAAAGCACTTCTTTGTTGAAATTTTCTGTCACCCTTGTTCTTGTATATTCAATAGCTTCATCCCCTTCTAGCCTAGCACCTTGGGCTGTAGTTTTAAACCTCTGCTCTAGGCTCGTCTCATTTCTTAGGGAGTTTAGATGGTTCCAAAATTTCGCAGCTGCCTTTCTTTTTTATGTACTTCTTCCAGCCACTGGGCTCCCTTTCTTCTAACCTTTTCATTGATCAGAAGGGATGCATGCCTTCTACAGCTTGGAAAGATATCCCATTTTCTTTCAACATCATCTGTCGGTTCACCCTGCTGCTTAGCATGTCTGTGTTCCCTAGAGGCTTCCTGACGTTTTGCTATGGCTCTCTTAACTTCCTCATCCCACGAACTTTAGGGTTTGTGTCTTCTTTTCCGGGGTGACTTGTCACGCGTATTAGCAAGCTCTAGCTCAAACAGTCTAATCTAATTAGATTCGTGTATGTCCACACTGTTTTATTATCCTTCGTCATTACTTTCGCAATTTGTTTAGTGGCTATTTCAATTTGCCTTTCTGGATAAATATTTTTCTGTAGATGCTCATCTTATTTCCTTTCCACTTTCACTGCTCTTCCAAAACTTAGCTTCATACGTTTGTGATCACTACCCAGACTTCTGGAGCCACCTTCATCTATGTGCATTCCCCTGAGCTTATCATACATCTTATGTGACATCAGTGCGTAATCTATCTTCGACTGCAGCCTTCCTACCTCCCATGTTATTTGCCCTTCACACTTCTCGATACTGTTGCAAATGATCAAATCAAGCTTTTCACACATATCCATGATCATTTTGCCTGTCGGGTACCTATATTCATCTATATCTTCTATGTGTGCATTCATATCTCCTAGTATAATAATCTCGCACTCTCCCCCTAACTCCTGAACATCCTTTGATATACACTCTACCATTGCCTGGTGTTCCTATCTGGCCTTTGCTCCCGTCCACAAGTACACGAAACCAAGGAGTGTCATTTGACCTGCCACTTTCCCTTTTAGCTATAAATGTTCCTTGCACTCCTGCTTGACCCTTTGCCAGTCTGTACATTTATGAATGAATGCCCCAATACCACCCCCCTTTCTGTTGCCTTCTGTTCTATTACAATATTCCCACGCGTAGTCCGGATTGTTCGGAAATTGTTCCATGTCCCTGAGATGTGTTCCTACAAACCCGTATACCATCGGCCTCTCTTCCCTTAGCCGTTCTTCTATCTCTTCCCACTTCAGCCTGTTCCTAACACCCTGCATGTTAATATGCCCTATGTCTGAATTGGCTCGGCGCTCGTGGCTACGTCTATTTCTGCCCCGGACTCTACCTATCTTAGATACTGGTGCCACTTTGGAATCGTATCTGTCCATACCACCTGTGAAAGAGTCCCCCTGGTTGTTTTCCTCGTTACTAGCTATCCTGCACCCCGAAGGACCCAATTGCCCCCCCAAAAAGCTACTGCGCGTCCTGCAAGTCGCCAACCCACCTCATGACCTAGCCGCCCATCGAAGTGAATTCTGTCTCGTTGAAAACCACCCCACCTATGCACCTCTCTGTTTATTTCCACCACCTCAAAGCTTTTCTCTCTACTCATCCGCCATATCTCTTGGTTTGCGTTGACAACTGCTCTTTGCAGGTTGCTATCACGCATCGGTACCTCCGGTATCGTGCATATCGCTACCTGTACCTCAGTGGAAGTGGCGCGCATGTCATCGACGCCTTTCGCCAGTGTAGTTGCTATTCCTGCTGTATCTTCATTTAAGAAATCGTTTAAACCACCTGAAATTATCACGAGGTTTCGTCTATCAGCTGTAATTTTGAGTTTTGCGCTTGCTTGCCTCATGAATGCTTCCAGCTTGCGTCCTGGGAACGCCCCTACTGCAACCCTCTTGTCACCTCTTACTCTCTCTTTGATGGCTTCTGTGCATTGATTTAAATTCGAGTCCCCGGCGACTATTACATGCTGTGACTTTTCAGCTGGAGCGTCCTGCACCTGGGGTCTACTTGCGCCTGTGACGCCGGGTGCTTTGTCCCCTCCTCCCAGCCCCACCACTACTTCGCTGAAGCTGGGCCTTGCGACTATTGAACCGGCTGAACCTGTTTTTCCCAAACTTGTTTGCTCTTTCTTATCCGCCGTTCTGGTTGCCGGTTCTCTACTATTCTCTCCGTAGGCCGCTCCTCTGTTCACCTTGGCTAGTGCTTCCTCGGCGGACTTCAGCCTTTCTCTCATTGCCCTCGTTTTCTTTTGCTCTGTCGCCAACGCAATCTCGAGCTCGGCGATTCTCATGAGCAGTTCACTCTGTGCAAGCATCATTTTCTCCATTTTATCCTCGACCTCACATTGCCTACACTTTGAGTCAGCCTCTTCTCCATCCGCTTCTACACTTCGGTCCACTTTCAAACCCACTCCACATCCTGAACACTTCACAGTCTTTTTAACCATGTCTTTCTGACACCAGTTGTCCCTATACTCGGTAATTACTAAACTCGAGCCCTGCCTTACGAAAAAAAGAAAGTCTAAGCTCTACTACATAAATTTGCGTGTTGAATGTGCGCGCACCTCCCCCACGGTGTGGCAAAAAAACATCAACAAAAATTCAAACACACACAAACGCCCTAGCTAATAAATACCTGGTAACTGGTCCCTGAAAAAGCCGTACCATACAATAAGTGCTACGAAGATTTCAACTGCTGCCTTATAATTATAAAGACAAGCTCAAAACATGCAAAAACACTTATCTGCGCAGTCAATTGGGAGCGCTCAAAAACACGTCCATCCATCGTGACAGTCCGAACCACACTCCCCATATAGAAGCACCGCCATACTGCGGAAATTCCAAGCACTAAACGAGAGGTGGCACACGCACACTTTGTTACGGCTCGCGCTTCGGGTCAACTTCCCACCTTCAATCACCTCGAGTTCATAGTATATAGTAGTTTACTGTATTCATGGCACTGCGGCCCAACGCTCTAAACCTTTCTAAAACCAAGATTCGCTTGGGGAGTGAGACGCTGTGCGGACGTGTTTCGCATGAGCTCCGGCCTGGTGACCGACTATCGGCGGACGCGCTTTTTTCTGGACTTGCTGTCAGTGGGCTCGTCTGCAGGAGGTTGCCCTGTACCTACGGACACCACTCGTATAGGCAAGTTTGTCCCCGTGTTTGGAGTTTCCGAGATTTTCCTATCAACCCCGCGGTGGCAAGGCTAGGCCTATCTCCTAGGCCAAGCCTGGCCTGGGCCGCGTCGCCCGGCGTCTGACTTGCGCCCGGTGACCGTGGGTCTTGTTGGGCTGAAGATGGAGTACTACGTCGAAGGGGAGACTATAACACCCGAAGATTTTGAAGCGGGAGAGTGGGCTCCGGTGCTAAAGGCACAGGACCGATTTAAGAAGACTCGGCATGGCGACAACGCCAAGAGTAAGCCTTGCGAGACGCAGGCCGGCAGAGACGGGTGCAAGACGCACGGAGCGCAGCAAGTCAAGCGGGGGAAAGCGCCGGTATGGAAGAAACGCGGACCGTTTCTCAAGTTGCCAGCTACGGATTTCAAGATTGTGTACAGGCCCCAGAACTGGGACTTGGGTGTTGTGACAGCGAGAGAACTCGGATGTGCACTGAGAGCAGCAGCGCGTCTAACGAGTGCGATTGCCGCGGAAGAAGACATTGTGCGGGTTAATGGCACAAACAACACGTTGACGGTGAGCACACCGTGCATAAATCGCAGTGGGGCATATGCGACTGTGAAGACGCTCAAGCTGGGTGATCGTGACCTGCCGGTTTCGGCGTTCGTGGCGCCGTTGGAGAACTCCGTGCGGGGAGTGATTTATAATGCTTATGATGGATGCCCAGTGGAAGAAGTTCGGGCGGGATTCCTGAAGAAGAATGAAGGCATAGACATTCTGGACGCGAGACCTCTGGGAAAGTCAAAGGCGATTCAGATTACGTTCGGGGGAAAACGCATACCCCGGCAGATTACTTACTGGAACTGTCTGTACGCTGTGATCCCGTACAGAAATTTAGTCGACACCTGCTACAACTGCAGACGAGTTGGACATCGAGCGGACGTTTGCTATCGTCCGAAGAGCAGCCTATGTCACCGTTGCGGGAAGGACCATCCTGCCCCGCCAGAAGGAGAGCCACCTACGTGCACGCCGGTCTGCATCGTGTGCCATGGCGCGCATCACACAGGGAGCCGGAACTGCAAGTTTCGCCTGGCTCGCAAGCCACCGACAGGCCGGCAGCAGAGCATCGAAAGAGAGAGCGAAGCTGGCAACGATAAGCGTTCCTCGAGGGCCACGGAGCGGTCACCGAGGGGTAAAGAAGGCAGAAGCAAAAGCAGGGACCGGTCGAGTTCCTTCCCGCCATTGCCAGGGCGCGGGGGCGGCCAAGATGGTAAACGAGCATCCAGTACCAACAGCTGCGCACGCGACACCAACAAAAAGGTGAGCTTGTCAGGCACGGCCTCCCAGAACGAAACCGCTCGAGAGAGGGAGTTAGCAGCGCTGGTTCAGCGACAGGGAGACTTGATTAAAAGAATGGAAAACAGAATTGCAGAGATGGAACGCGCACTTAGAAACGACCAACGGCAGGGGACACAGGCACCAGCAGTGCAAGGCCTACAGAAAGCGACGCAAGAGGCGTCTGCTCGCGTACAGGAGAGTGCAGCTATGGAAGTGGAGAATCGGGGGACAGTGAAGAGACCACTGCCGGGGGATGAGGTAGCTAACGCAAAACGATTAGCCGAAACGTCACCAGTAGACATGCCACAGCCTGTTTTTAAGGTCATTAGTCTTAAGTCGGATGTAACAACACTTGCGGATAAAGTAGGCAAACAAGGGAAAAGACAGGATAGGTTGGAGGCTCGAGTCGAAAAGATCGAAGCCAGATTAGACACAATAGAGGAGCGTCTCGGCATGCTCTCCACTGAATTTAAGGATTCCCAAACCCAGGTCATGGGCATGTTTCAGCAGCTTCATACTCTATTGGAGGCAAGACTGCCTCCCGTGGGTGGCCAAGTGCCATTAGTCAACCTGGTGCCTCATCATGGCGCCTCGCCAGCAAATTGAGGTTTGGCAGTGGAACTGCAGGGGCTTTCGTCAAAAGCGGGGTAACCTGCAGTTGCACGTACAAAATCTGGACAGTAAACCAGACATAATAGCCTTACAGGAGGCTAGTGGTTCCGTAAAATTACCTGGATTTAAGGCATTTACAGCGCCAGGAACTGATTCAAGGGGCGTATCACGCGTCTTCACAGCCGTGCTAGTCCATCGCAACATCACTGCCATTCAGCATTCCGTAGATAGCAGCAGGGAAGACTATGTCTTGCTTGAGATTTTGCCTAAACGAAAGTATGAGAAGAGTCTGTTTTTACTTAATGTGTATAGTTCTCCAAAAGATAAAGGATTGGGCTTGCCACAACTCCTGATTCAAACTCAACGGTTAGCAGCTCGCGCTCCGCTTATAGTGGTAGGAGATTTCAATGCGCCTCACCCGGAGTGGGGTTATATTCGAGCCAGCCCAAAGGGCAATCGGCTTTGGCAAGTTGCCCGGGATCTGCGCTGGACGCTGTTAAACAATCCGCAAGATCATACGAGGATAGGCAACAGCGTAAGCATGGATACCTCCCCAGACCTTACGTTTTTTAGAGGCATCAGTAAGGCAAAGTGGATTAACACGGGACAAGCGCTAGGAAGTGATCACTATATCCTTTCCACGACGTTTAGCGCTGCGAAGCATAAAGACAAAGTGAGGGGGCATAGAATTACAGATTGGGACAGATTTAGGAAAAACAGAGCAGACACGGTAAACGGGAAAATTAATGACCTAGATGCATGGGTACAGGCACTCAAGGAGGATGTAAGTAATACCACGGTAGAAGTGCCAGTCGAGCAGGAGGAGTTTACCGCTGACTCGAGACTATTACACATGTGGGAAGCGCACGCGAGTCTCTTGAGAAGGTGGAAGAAGCAAAAACATAATGGCGTCCTTCGCAGAAGGACTGCCAAGTTAGAACGCAAAATCGAAAATTATACAATTGAGTTGCAAGCCAAGCAGTGGGGCCAGATTTGTGATCGCATGAATGGACAGTTTGGATGCAAAAAGACATGGCAGCTGTTAAGGCATCTTTTGGATCCGGCAGCAACAAAATCGGCGCAACGGGGGCAAATGACTCGGTTAATGCATCAATATGAAGGCACAATTGGAGAGTTTATACAGGAACTCCGGAATCGGTACATAACTGATGGAGTAGACGGTTTCTTACCACACTACTCGGGGGTGGAAAACTCAGACCTAGATGAAGAGTTCACAATTGCGGAGGTGGAGTTTGCCATGGGGCAGCTGCGTACTACGTCTGCCGCAGGTCCGGATGGAGTTACCAATAAAATGCTGAGAAACCTAGATTTCAAATCGGTCGGGGCGATCACTGACTTGATAAATGAGTATTGGGTGGCCGGGGAGATCCCAGCACAATGGAAGCATGCTAGGATTATATTTATTCCGAAACCAGGCAAGAAACTCTGCTTGGAAAACCTGCGCCCCATATCGCTGACATCATGCGTGGGCAAATTTATGGAGCACGTGGTTCTCAACAGGCTTCAGAATTATGCAGAGGACAAGGCCATCTTTCCCCCAACTATGATAGGTTTCAGGGCCAATTTGTCCACACAGGATGTCATGATACAGTTAAAACATGATGTAGTCAATCCCGGGCACGGCACGGGCACCAAAGCTGTATTGGCGCTTGACCTGAATAAAGCTTTCGACAATGTTTCGCATGAGGCAATATTGAATAACCTATCGGAAATTGGCCCAGGGGTCAGGACATTTCGCTACATCAGATCATTCTTGGAGGGCCGAACCGCAGAAATTTCAATAGGAGATATCAAATCGGACTCATTCGCGTTGGGAGGCAAAGGGACGCCGCAGGGTTCAGTTTTGTCACCGTTCCTGTTTAACATCGCCTTAATTAAAATACCGCCGAGGTTGGAGGAGATACCGGGACTCAAACACACATTTTATGCAGATGATATTACTCTATGGGTAACCAGGGGTAGTGACACGCATCTGGAAGAAACACTGCAACAGGCAGTTAATATTGTCGAAGAGTTGGCAGGGGAAGCGGGACTTTCATGCTCTCAGCCAAAGTCCGAGCTCTTTGTGGTTCGGGACAAACCCAGAGGGCTACATGCAAAACACTATATTCCGCCACCGCCGTTAGAGGTAAAGGTAGGGGGTAGGCCGGTAGCTGAAGCTCAAACGATTAGAATTCTTGGCCTATATCTGCAAACTAACAGGAAGAATAGGGTGGCCCTTGAAAAACTTAAGACCACGGTTAATGCTACTGTCAGGTTAATCAGAAGAATCGCTAACCGTAAGAGCGGGGTTAAAGAAAAAGAACACTGTAAGCTGGTACAGGCGTTTGTGCTCAGCAGGATTACTTACGCGACACCTTATATGAAGTTGGATGCCGCAGAAAAAGGTAAGGTCGAGGCTATGATCCGGCAAGCTTACAAGGCAGCGCTTGGGTTGCCTAACAACGCGCCTACAGAAAGGCTGTTAAAACTAGGGGTACACAACACCCTGGATGAATTATGGGAGGCGCATCTGGTGATGCAGCACGCTAGGCTTTCGACAACCAAAGCGGGCAGGATTATATTGGAAAGGATTGGCATTGGAGCAGAGGCTCCCACTGGGGACACTAAAATTCAGGTGCGGCGAGAGTTACATAAGGCCCTGTACATAAAACCTTTGCCCAAAAATATGCATCCGATTCACCATACGCAGCGCAGGCAGGCAAGAGCCAGAGCTTTACACGTTGAATACGGCGAGTACAAAGCGGCAGTCTATACAGATGTTGCGGAATATAAGGACAAAGACGCTTTTGTGATTGTGGTGGTGGACAGGCGGGGGCGCTTGATCGCTTCTGGATCGGTCAAAACCCGCTCCTCGGAAACTGCAGAGGAAGCGGCAATAGCGCTAGCTATAACTAATTCGCAGTCAGATTTGATTTTCAGTGATTCAAAGACAGCCATCCGAAATCTGGCGAGGGGCAGAATATCGGCGACAGCCGCACGATTTCTGCATGGGGCCACGGGACGAGAAATGAGAGAAATAGAAATTGTCTGGGTACCAGCACACTCTGGGAACCCTGGAAACGAGGCGGCTCACCTGAATGCTCGAGGTTTCGTCAGCCGGGTAGGTGAGCCGCCAGTTCCGGGGAGGTCCGCGAGAGATGGGCTGGTGTCCTTTCATGACATAACGAATCATTATAAACTAGAGCGGAGGTTTTATCCGCCCCCGCACAAGCGGTTGACTAAGGCGCAGGAATGCGTCTGGAGAAAACTGCAGACGCGATCTTTTCCCAACCCTTACGTGTTGAACAAAATGTACCCGGAGGAGATTAAGCCGCAATGCAAATGGTGTCAGGCTGTGGCAACATATGATCACATACTTTGGGAATGTAGCATAGTGCCGCCGCCGGTGGATATTATGCGTGATCCCTCTCTTGAGCACTGGGAGGCCGTGTTGACCAGCTCAGACCCAGTCGTCCAGTTAAGGGTCGTGGAGTGGGCCACACAGGTCGCCGCCAACCTTGGGTTGATGGCCATCTAACACGGAATCATCCTCAGTTGCTTTCTGACGAAATAAAGTTTTTCCATCCATCCATCCATTCTAAAACCAAGGAGGTTACGCCCAGCGAGTATAACGTAGCAACCCTTTCTTGTCAGATAGTGCTCAATGTACATGCCAATCGCTGCTAATGTGGATCACAGCGTGCGCCTTAACTAAAAGCCAAATGCTCCTTTCTCTCTTTCCCCATTAGCAGCCATTGGTATGCACATTGAGCATCATTTTTAATTGTTCAACAACGCACAGAAGAAATCTCTCACTGGTACCACCTTGGAGGTCAAAATTTTATACTTGTTACATACTACAACGGCTACGAGGGACGAACAGGTGCCGCTATAAGGAGCTTCGCCCCTAAAATTTATTTAGTATGCATGTTTGCTTCCTGATCCAAACTTCCCAATATTGACTCATGCATTAAACTGTAACGCACATTAGGTAGCTCGGTTATTAGTCGTTACTCACGTCGTACGTGAGGAAACCGGCTTTTTTACATAGTGAAAAGTATTAGTTGCTGTGCGCTGAAATTTTAAGGCACTTCGTTTGTTAATAGACTGTTGATGCGAGCTCATTGGTACGGATCCAAAGAAAATACAGCACTCACGGAACAAAAAAAAAAACATATCCACACAAATAAAACACACAACACGCTTTGGTTTTTGTCTCAAGCGTCTTGTGTTCCATGAGTGATGTGTTTTTTTATGACATCTGGTTTGAACTCTGGAGTAAATGCCTATTCTTTTACAAGAACAAGAAGTGAAATCTGGGCTAATTGGTGATTTTCGACCACTCACATCGCAAGAAGCACGCAGACGAAGTATAGGACAACACGAGCGCTGACTCTTACTAAAGATTTATGCTCTGTTTCACAAGTTCCTTTCAGCACTGCGGAGGCTATAGACCCCCAGCCAATAAAAAAAAAATTGCCCGGAGCTTCTCTCGGGGGAACACTGAGGAGGATGCGGAGCATATAATTGGTTAACGGGGTGTTAAAGTGCGACTTACTTGGGTCGATGGCTAAATTTGTTAACGTGGTTTTGAAATGGGGTGTTAAATTGCGACTTACTTGGGTCGATGGCTAAATTGGTTAACGTGGTTGTAGGAGGGGGTGTTAAATGAGTGAACACGTACACATGTATGCGAAAGGGCGGCGCTGGTCGAAGGGACATCGATCACTGTGTTTGTGGATTCGTTGGAATTCATTTCACCGCGACCTTGGACGTCGACGCACCGTACAAACCAACCGACGAGCGGCAACTGAGCGAGCGAGCGCCTACCTTGAGTATATATACAGCGCGACGGCGCATGCACTGTCAGCTGCTGAATGTTCTCGAAGCGCGACGGCGCATGCGCGTCCACTGGAGAATCAGGAGAATTGTAGATGTCGAACGCGGTGTGTAGAGGAGGAAGGGTGCACAGATGGTGGAGGAGTGAAGCGCGCGCGGTGTGTAGAGGAGGAAGGGATGCACAGATGGTGGAAGAAGGAGGAGGAAGCTTGCGGACGGCGCCGCACTACAAGCCTCGAGTATTAGATGCTCCGCATCTAAAAGGTGATTAGCTCCTCATGTATTCATCCGCGCCGTGTCGTCTGCTCACCATCTTCACGGTGTCTGCTCGCTGAATTGTCCTTGCACGCTCATTTCATGCAACATGGCAACTTTAACTTTTAAAAATAAGTAAAACTGTCCAACAAACCATTACACTTCAACCTGAGGAAGTTTGGCCTCTTAACATTATGATTTGTGGCATGCCGGCGGATAACTTCACTTTGTGGCTCTCCAACGCTGTTCGTGGCTCTGGCATGATTGCTTCTTTGTCGACGCGTACCTTCCCGTCTATCGTGCAATGCTTCTTTTCTATCTTTTTTTTGTTTCGCTGAAGGGGCATCCGACGCGAGCGGAACGCTGTGCAAGGCTGTATGTCCGATATTTGGAGATGCAGCGTTCCTGTTGTGGTGACAATGCCCGAGCCCTGGCCTCGGCGCGTTGGACGTATCAGATACGAGTACGCAAGCAGCATATCTCGCTAATAACGACAAAACGTGCCTGATGCTTCATCGTCAGGTTAAGATGAAACAAATAAATGTCTAATTTCACCATTTATTCGTTGCTGTCAGCGTTGTAAGTGTTTAGGAGGAGCCAAGTTCGGATCGAAGCGAGCGGTTGCTTCTGCATGGGTGCTGCCATGTTGATTTGTAACTATAGTTACCACCGGTAACGGACACAAATAATTAAATGCGTCGAAAATAAGTGCGGCGAAGGAAAACATATCACGTATCGATGTGGCGTAACACACACCAAACAAACGACAATTTGAGACAACAATGCTCATTTCAAGGCGCATATATCCGGGACTATGTTTCACTGCGTGAGCGTGCGGCTTTCTTACACCCTGTAGCTTTGGTAGTGCTGAACCAAAATGGTGAAACAGAGTATATTAAAGGAAAGGGACGGATATATACACAGGTTAGCCCGCTTCGACAAAGCAACTACGCATGTGCAGCAGAGTGATTCACGTGATAGCACTGTTTTGTGACGCGCGTAGATGCTTCATGTGTCCTGAAAAAGTGCTAACACGTGAATGACTGCTGCACATGCGTAGTTGCTTTGTCGAAGCGGGCTAACCTGTGTATATGTCCGTGCCTTTCCTTTAATAAATCTTTCGTTGAGAGTCGGCGCTCGTGTTGTCTTATCCTTCGTCTGCGTCCTTTTTGCGCTGCGAGTTATTGAAAATGACCTATTCCTTTATTTTTTTTCGTAAGAACAATGTGCACGCCAATATGCAACGTCAAGCCCACCAGTGTTGCGGGTGACGCCCCTCCCGTCCTCTTTTTTTTGTAGCCCCAGAAGCAGAACCATTTTAATAAACAGGATGGTTATCCTGTGGTTATTTCACTTACACGCCGCAGTAACGCGCTTTTCGCAGCAATATTTTATTTATACCAAAAAAATCAATCTCCTCAACAACCTACAGCACATGTTTATGTATTGCAACACTGGCCGGTGCCTACAGCTTTAAAACAGGCTTTTTGCTACGAGCCCCGGCTGCTAAACGAAATGGCAGAGACGCGGCCGGCCAAGTTTTTATTTTTCTCCGAGTTCTTTTCTATTTGCTCACTGCCTACAGGGCACGATGTCCGCTATCTTTAGATACTTCCTAATTTGCAGCCAGCAGTCCTCGTTCAGGTGTTCCAGCGTACGGCCTCGTAGGCCGAAGCACTCTACGCGGTACTGGACGACCCCTGCCATCTTCATGAACCCGTTCAGGCTAGTCAGGCATGACAGGTTCAGGGCTCTCCTGATCATGGCCGTCGCTTCGCCGGCTTCGACGTTCGCCATTTCGCAGACGAGTTGCGGAAGTGATGTGTGGCCCGCCATCATCTCGATGCCGCGTGCACAGTAAGCATCCTCCTCTCCCGCCACGAATCGAGCCGCCCTCGTTACGAGGCTCGAATTGCGCCTCGTGACGTCTCGGATGAACACGAGCTCGGCGTCGCGGTCTCTGCACGCGGGAAGGCTCAATCGCAACAGTCTGTAGTTGCTCTCGATGCGCGACCTGGCGACGCGCAGGAAGGCCTCGTTGGCTCTCGAACCGAGTGCCGCGAATGTCATTTCAGTGAGGGCCCGGCTGCCGAGAGCGGCCTCCGCGAGGGACCGGGCATCGCGTTCGTTCACGCGCAGTTCCATAAGCGTGATCTTGATAAGGTGCGGGTGAGCCGAAAGGGCGTGCGCCAGTGGACAGATGGGGCCCTCGAAAGTCTGCCGATCTTCGAGCTCCCGTTCAGTTCGGTCCACGTAGATCTGAAGCTCGAAGCTCCGGAGCGTGGTCGCACCATTGACGTAGCTGGCCATTGACAAATGAATGGCGTGATCGAAAAAGTACGAGTGCACGCACACATGCAGCGTTGTCAGTGTGCGGCACTCAACGAGAACCTCGCTGAAGGCGCTATAGATGTGGTCCCGCTCGATTAGGTGAACAGAGCTGATTGTGACCATTGTAACCTCTGGGCAGTCGGGAAGCACGGCGAGGTTGTCGAAGCTCACGTGGATGTCTTGTATGTGCACCTTCCTCGCCATGCTGGACTCCCTGATCATGCGGCAAATCTCCCTGAGATAACTTTTTGCCGGAAGGTGGCTCACGGTAACCTTCCTCAGTGTCGTGTTTCGCGTGAGGGCCTCGAAAAACGCGAGGCACTCGTACTCCGTGAAGCCGAGGAGGTCGATGGTGAGTGATGACAGAACCGTGTTTTCTGGCAGCGCCAAGAGCCAGGGCTGGATTCGTCTGCCGGCTTCTCCCACGGGATGCTCGACAATGCTCGTCACGACGCAAGACCTGGGCCAAATGATGCTCATAGTGCGCAACGTCTTGTTTCGCGCCACGATCTCGGCGAAGAAGGACTTCTCGTAGACGTTGTAAAGTTCAACGTCAAGGACAAGTTCCTCTAGACTTGTCATACAGGCTATGGCTTTTGCCAGCGCCTGGAGCGCGCCCTTGTTTACATCGGCCGTCCTGATAGTTAGCTTCTTGAGCACCGAGCCTTCCTGCGCCAAATACTTGCCGAAGCCATCAGACATGTCGATGCAGCCAAAGGTGAAAGCACAAGCTCCAATGGTCAGTTCGGTGATCGTTCTGTTGTCGCGGAGCAAATTGATAAACTGCTTGGCACGAAGACCACTCAGTTCCAGAGCAGCGACGTCCAGAGCGGCGAGCTTGGGCCGGTCATTTGGTTTCGGATGCACCGCAAGAGCGGGCCTCCATACTGAGTAGTTGCGGTACTCCTCCAAAAGCGGTATGTGCTCGTCCAAGGGGTTCAGGGCGTTCACAATGGCATTGATCACGTTCTCCTCCTGGTGCAGCTTCTCTCGGATCGACAGGCTCCTGACACCACGCCCAAATGATACCCAGTTGAGCAGGAACGGTCGTTTTGCTATGGCGGCGTTGATTTCGACCGCGACTATGCATCGGTGGAGAGAAAGAAGGCTGGCGAGCAAGCTCACTGTGACAGCCTCGCTGTCCATGGCCGCCGGACGCCGCGCTATCTGGCTGTCCACCGCAACACCAAGCGTGAGTTCGCCCAGAGCGTGTCCTTTTTCCTCCCTAAGCTCCAGGCCCGCGTACCACAAGATTTCGTTGTACGCAGCCAGCCTGTGCAACAGTATGCAGATAGGTCTTTCTTCGCTCCGTGTGCAGGGCAGGGTGAGCAGTGGCATGGAGCGAATCTTCTGCACTTTCAAAGGGGCGCTATCTTGTCGCGCAGATTCCGGTTCGTTGTTCATCGGAACAAGCTGGTCAATGGGCTGGCACAGAAGAAGAAAATACCCCCAATACTGAGGGTCAGCAGAAAACGCTACAATTAGAGATGGTAAACTGTGAATCGAAGTTACATGCAGTGTATCAAACGAGAGAAGACTGTTACGTGCAGTGCGTTACGAACACTTTATTAAGTTGGCCAGCATTCTTTCGGCCAATCAGGCTAATGAGGCAGGGACATCACGTAACTACAGCACCACATAGCGCACTAGCATGAATGACCATGAGGCATGTAATAACCCAGTACTGACTACGCCCTTTGCATTGAATGTTGTGAGTGCGCTGCGCCGATGTACGGATAAATTGCGTCGAACCAGAAGATCAATAGCTGAAACAAGGGACAGTTAGAAAACTGTAATCTTCTACCATATCATCAAAATGTGGTTTTTAGCCAAAGGGAAAGGCCATTGAACCCCTGCGGACCAATTAGAGATAAAAATATGGTGGAATGAACAATATGGAGGAACCTATAAATGTCCGAATCATCACCCCAGAGCTCTACACAAACTGGCCGGGACGAGAGAAATGCAAGGCTGACAAGAAGCCAGCGGCCGTAGTTTCGATGATAGAAAACGGTAAGCAATATGTGCAGCTAGTTGACCAGTCGGGAGTGGTAAAAGCAAACAAGGTGCGAAGTAACCGCGTATGTAAGAACGCTTGCAGTAAACGAGTTAAAATGAGATTCAGCAAAGTATGCCGCAGTATTTTTCCTCTATTTTGACGTGAGGCGTAAGTTGTGGCTCAACTTCCATAATTGAAAACTCAGTAAAAGAAAATACACTGTACCTGTGTATCCACGTATACTGCATTCGCCTGCGCATTTTGTTTCTTTGCACTGCTTTAGGAAATCAAGCTGAACTCGCGCGCCATTTTAATTAGGTTTCGCCATTGAACATAATTCACAAGATAGTTGCTTAAATGCACAGTTTAGTGGCCATACAGTAACGTGTCTTTTTCTCTTCTGCACAGCTACTTGTTTGGTACGTACTGCTTCAGTCAAAGTTGTCAGAAACGTCTTTACACAACCATTGAAATGACACAGTGTTACGCGGTATGACTAATCACCACTGCGAGTTGTGATATGCATTGAGCACATTGTTTCAAATCATTTTGGGAGCTCTTGTTTTTAAATGCGAATCATTTCTTAGTGAAATTCGGCGACTTTGAGCGTATCTATCTATCTATCTATCTATCTATCTATCTATCTATCTATCTATCTATCTATCTATCTATCTATCTATCTATCTATCTATCTATCTATCTATCTATCTATCTATCTATCTATCTATCTATCTATCTATCTATCTATCTATCTATCTATCTATCTATCTATCTATCTATCTATCTACCATACGACTTCTAGCTCTCCTGGCCGTTTCGATAATGGCATCGATACCCGACTTGGTATGGCGTAACATGACTGTGTGAAGAACATATTTGGCTAGTCATAACATGAAAATCAAGACATGTATGTCATGAATGTCATAATTTACATTTCATGATCCTGCAGCTCTTGCCATGGTTTTGTTCACATGGCATGTTGCAAAACTGGTATGGTATGACATGATTGCATGGCGAATACAAGCGACAGACCCTAAATTGAAAAAAAAACATGACATGCGTATCATGTAACAACATGACTAGATGCCACGCTCATGATGTGCTCACCGCCATTTCACTAGCGCCACATATACCAAATTTGGCAATACAGTACTGAATGGATGACGAAGGTATGTGACTGGTGCAAACTTGATAACCATGAGATGCGTGTCATGTTGATGAGATGCGAACATGACTACATGCTACGCTCATGATGCGCTCGCGGCCGTTTCGCTAGCTCCACGTGTACCAAGCTTGGTATTACGCGACGCGAACAGGCGGCATAGGTAAATGACACATCTAGACATGATAATCATCACATGCCTGTCATGTAACAACGCCACTACATAGCACACTGATTATGAACTCGCGGCCGTTTCGCTAGCTTCACATTTGCCAAATTTCGTATTACGTGACGCTAATGGAGGACGAAGATATGTGACTGGTGCAAACATGATAATCATCAGATGCGCGTCATGTGATGATTTGATTTGTGGGGTTTGACGTCCTAAAACCACGATCTGATCATGAGAGACGCCGTAGTGGAGGGCTCCGGAAATTTCGACCACCTGGGGTTCTTTAACGTGCACCCGAATCTGAGCACACAGGCCTTCATTTCCGCCTCCATCGAAAATGCAGCCGCCGCAGCCGGGATTGGATCCCGCGACCTGCGGGTCAGTAGCCGTGTACCTTAGCCACTAGACCACCGCGGCGGGGCAGATGCGTGTCATGTGAGAACATGACTACATGTCACAGGCAAGGCGCCAACACATTTCGATGTGACGTAGTGCGCGTGCTCGCCGGCGTTCATTTCGGCGCGTCACGCCGGTTTTGCCACACGAGGCGCCGGTCTTGCCATTTACTTAGGGAGCCTACATGAACGGCCGTTCATGTAGGCTCCCTACATTTACTCGCAGGCGCGCGCCGCGCTGCGTTGCTTTGACGCATGCGCATTTCAGCGCGTCCGGCGTCTCTCCGTCACGAAAAGAGGGAGACGCAATGTTGTCTGGGTAACGCATTGGCCCGAAATGCAGCTTGTTGCATTTCGCGCTGGTTCTATAGTCGGGCCGCGCCGACGGACGCTGGTCGCAGTCGTGCCAGGTGTCATAGTGCTCATGTTATGCTAACGTAGCATTGCTGTGCCCAGCGTGCGCGCGCGTCAATGCAACATTGCATTATATTGAACCCTTCGTAATGCGCTGGCAGCCGTTTTGCTAGCTCCACCAATACCAAATTTGGTGTTACGTGATGTCAATTCGACCATTCCAGCTACTATAGGCTTTGCAGCGGAAGATCAAAGTGGCGGACGAGACGGTGATGTCGGGAGCGTTTACATCAGCGTCACAGAGCGTGAAGACGCGTTGATTGGTTCATGACTACTGAGAAGCCGAACTGCGTTGCAGTTCTATCACCATGCGACAGCTTCGAAGCACGGCTACATGGCGCCGCCTGCGTCGCTGGAATGGCCAAATAGATGACGAAATATATGACTGGTGCAAAAATCATAATGCTGACACGCGCGTCATGTAACAACATGACAGCATACCACGCTTATTTGGGGCTCGTGGTCGTTTCGCTAGCTCCACATATACTAAATTTGTTATCACGTGACGTGAATAGATGTGGAAGGTAAACTACACATTCAAACATAATAATCATGATACGGAAGTCATGTACGGCATCAATTACCTTCACCTCGTAACGTTTTGCTGATTTTAAAGTGACATATATCAACATTTTCAATTCGTGCTTCGCATATCATCGATTTCCACTGTACGTGGGATCTGACAATTTTTGTTTAAGTGAAAAAAATTGGCAGATTCCACATACAGTGGGAATCGATGATATGCGGAGCACGAATAAGAAAGATTGATATGCCACTTGAAAATCAGCACAACGTTACGAGGTGTAGGTAAATGATGTCGTACATGACATCCGTGTCACGATTATCATGTTTGGATGAGTCGTTTACCTTCGTGATCTATTCACGTCACGTGATACCAAATTTAGTATTTGTGAAGCTAGCCAAACGGCCGCGAACACGCTATGAGCGTGGTATGTTGTCATGTTCTTACATGACAAGCGTGCCAGGATTATCATGTTTGCACCAGTCATATATTTAGTCATCCATCGAAGTAACGTAACACGAAATTTGCTATATGTGGAGTTAGCGAAACAGCCGCGAGCGCATCGTGAAGGTCTCATTATACTCCAATGTAGCGTTGACGCGTGCGCACGCTGGGCACAGCGACGCTATGTTAGCAAAACGCGAGCACTCGTATAGTCCGACGCCAGGCGCGAATGGTGCGACCTGCGTCCGACGGCGCAGCCCGACGGCAACCAGCGCGAAATGCGACATGCTGCATTTCGTGCCGATGCACTACCCAGACAACACTGCGTCTCCCTTTTTTTGTGACGGAGGGACGCCGGACGCGCTGAAACGAGTATGCGCTAAAGCAACGCCGCGCGGCGCGCGCCTGCGAGTATACGGCAGGACCGGCGCCTGCATGGCGTGGCAACGCCGGCCTGACGCAACGAAATGAACACCGGTGAGCACGCGCACCGCGTCACGTCGAAATGTATTGGCACCTTGACAGTGGCATGTAGCCATGTTCTCACATGAGACGCATCTCATGAGTATCATGTTTGCACCAGTCATATACCTTCGTCATTCATTGACGTCACGTAATACCGAATTTGGCATATGTGAAGCTAGCGAAACGGCCATGAGCGCATCATGAGTGCGGCATGTAGTCATGTTGTTACATGACACGCATATCGTGATTATAATGTTCGGATGCGTCATTTACCTATGTCGTCCGTTCGCGTCGCGTATAGTACCGAGTTTGGTACATGTGACGCTATCGAAACGGCCGCGAACGCATCATGAGCGTGCCATGTAGTCATGTTGTTACATGGTACGCACGTCATGTTTATGATGTTTGCACTAGTATCATACCTTCGTCATCGATTCATGTACCGTAATTCCAAATTTGGTATTAGTGAGGCTAGCGAAACGGCCACCAGCGTGTCATGAGCGTGGCAAATAGCCATGTTGTTACATGATACGCATCTCATGATTATCATGTTTGCACCAGTCACATACCTTCGTCATCCATTCACGTACCGTAATACCAAATTTGGTATACGTCACGTTAGTGAAATGGCCGCGAGCGCATCATGAGCATGGCATGTAGTCATGTTGTTACATGACTTGTTTCATGACATTTTCATGTTAGGGTCTGTCGCTTGTGTTCGCCATGCAATCATGTCATATAATACCAGTTTTGCAGCATGCCATATGAACGAAACTACCGCAAGAGCTGCAGGACCATAAAATGTAAATCATGGATTCATGATATACATGTCATCATTTTCATGTTAAGACTAGTCAGAAATGGTCTTCATACAGTCATGTTATGCCATACCAAGTTTGGTATCGATACCGTTATCGAATCGGCCAGGAGAGCTAAAAGTCGTAGGCGGCTAGATAGATAAATAGATAGATAGATAGATAGATAGATAGATAGATAGATAGATAGATAGATAGATAGATAGATAGATAGATAGATATAAAAGCTCAAATTCGCCGAAGTTCACTAAGAAATGCTTCGCATTTAAAAAATGAAATGCCGCTCGTGTACACAACGCGTTTCACTGCATTGTCAACTCGCCCATTTCCTCCAAGATGCAAAAGAGCCAAATAAGCCAGTCTTACTGTTGCTTCTTAATGACAAACATGTCCGATGGTCACTATCAATGTTCCTTGCACGATTTTTTCAGTCGCGTGACAAAAAGGTTGTGCAATGTTGTTGGCATTGGGCTGCGAGTATAGATGAAAGGAAACGAAACCGTTCCTTTTTTCAGTCGCATACTCGGTAATTTTAGGGAGAACCATAAGGGCTTAATCAACATAATTTCTTTCATGGTGGTGCAAAAATATACTGTGAGACGGCAGCGAGTGCATAACCTAACGGCAACTTAACCTCCAAGCCTTTCTGCTTCGTTTTTCTCTCTCAGCTCAATGGAAAGCACACAGGCGAGCAAGAGTGCAAGGACTAAGTAAAGGAGACCACAGTCTGTGATAGCATTCAGAAAGAAACTGGAAAACGACACTGCGTTACAGAGCCACCCTTGCCCAACAGAATGCTCTGAGAGGCCTTTTTTTTTTGTTGCAATAGCGACACCTAAAAACAGTACGTTGCCTCGAGAGGCAACCTATATATATTGGCTGTGTATGCTCGTTCGGCTTCAATACACTGCGCGAATATACTGACGTCATGATTACATATTGAAACCTATTTGATGACCTATTGCAATCCAAACCCACTTTTTTTGTCGCGTTTCGTATTGTTCCGTCGGTATTTTTTCTTCCTCGGGAAGTGACGACCAATAAATAGAGATGCAACTGCACCATTGTCCAGTACAAAGGGTAGATGGTAATCACGTTTTAATGAGCCTAAATACGCCTTAATAAAGTGTAATTACGAAAAATGTTAGTCCAGATACCAGCTGTAGCATCTTGCGCTGTGATTCCGCAGTGTCTGCATGACGGCTGATATTTCTACTGAATCAAACGCCTTCTCGTAATCTATGAAGGCTATGTACAGTGGTTGGTTATATTCTGAGCATTTCTCTATTACCTGATTGATAATATGAATGTGGTCGATTGTTGAGTAGCCTGTTCGAAATCCTGCTTCTTCCTTTGGTTGATTGAATTCTAATGTGTTCTTTACTCTGTTAGCACTTACCTTTGTAAATAGCTTGTATACTACAGAGAGCAAGCTCATCGGTCTGTAATTTTTCAAGTCCTTTTCATCTCCTTTCTTATGTATTAAGATGATGTTAGCGTTCTTCCAAGACTCTGGTACTCTTCCCGTCAGGAGACACCTCGTAAACAGGGTGGCTATTTTTTCTAACACAATCTGTCCTCCATCTTTTAGCAGATCTGATGCTACCTGATCCTCACCAGCAGCTTTACCTGTTTTCATGCTCTCCAAAGCTTTTCTGACTTCTTCTATCATTACTGGTGGGGTGTCATCTGGGTTACTGCTAGTTCTTATAGTATTAAAGTCGTGGTCGTCCCGGCTACTGTACAGATCTCTGTAAAACTCCTCCGCTATTATAACTATCCTATCCATATTCGTAGTTATTATAAGACCAGATAATAGTCTCATACTAGTAACCAATTAAAAACAGCGACAAGGCTCGTGGAAGTCCTGTTGTTCCAGAGTGTGCTTGAGGTATCCCATAGAATTGTATTGGCGTTCGTCCTTACATTTCGGTCAAGCCACGGGGCTTACGAGCAGCAACGCAGTCCAACACCGAAGAGAGCCTGGTGGTAGGTCACCGTCGGAACCTTGCTTGGCGCTGCGCAGAGACAATTGTGGGCACTATTTGTCCCAACGACAGAAGAAACACTTACCGTTGCTTAGAAAGCGAAGGAAGTATAGGCTGCCCAGGTTGACTGCCACGTTGACTGGTCGTTCTTCCTGGCGGCGAGCAACCAAAGCGCGCGCGCACGTGCTACGCGAGCTGCTATGGCGCTTCTTTCTCTTCACCCTCGTGGACACAAATCCATGCTTGAGGGTTCCCCGATGGAAAATGTCAAGTATAATAATACTTAGATACAAAAACTCGACTAATTTTATGGGCATGTGCATAGCCATACGCCGGGTCCGGTAGTTGAAAAGAGAAGAGCTTTAGATTGGCCCCTCCTCTCCCGAACACACACATATGTGCTCCATAGTATCGATTGATTCTCATAGAAAAAAAACTTTTAATACACAGTATGTATTATTTATTTCGTGTGAAACATTCATTCAAAGCTATATAATTCACTACTATTTCAACTTCAATAAAGGAAATGCAGCGAATCTTGTAAGCTAGTCCGTTTGTTCTATTAAACCTTTCATTTGGAACGTTTTTATCGGTATTCATGCACATCTCGCTTGATACAAATGACCGTCCATGTGCCGTTGCAAAATGAAAGTTATATGACCAAATTTTTACACACCACTTGACCTATTGGATTATTACACCCGCCAACACTACCTAGACTACCACCTACCCGGTTGGTCTGGCGGTGTCCAGAAAAAGGAGTAGGGGTCCACATAACTGTGTCAATGTTTCTACGTGCAAGTGTGAGAAGTACCATATGTGGATTCGGTGAGATTGTGTCGAAGGAAGTACCCAGTATGGTGTACTGTGTGCTTCGTCTTTCTTCTGGTGGTGCTAAGGTGTCTAAATTTTTCTGCTAAGGTAACAGGGCTATTCATGTCACGCAAGCCTCTGCTTTATGACCAGTGAATTTATGGGCAGCCTGTTATACGCCAACGCCCGTATTTCGTATGTTAAATAAAGAAAATGCTGTATTTCAAGTGACAGTGATGGTGTTTAGCGATAACATAATTGTCCTGTATTCACTTAAGCAGATGACGTGCTCGTTATGATGATAGGGGGCTATGTGGAGTGATACAGAAGAAGTCACGGAGTCTCCGTGCAACAGATCGTGGTGTTCGCTATATACAAAAAAAATTGACAGATTCCACCTACACTGGGAATCGATGATTTGCGAAGCACGAATGAGAAAGGTTGATATGTCACTTTAAAATCAGTACAACGTTACGAGGTGGAGGTAAATGATGCCATACCCGACTTTCTTGTCATGATTATCATGTTTGGATGTGTCGTTTACTTTCGTCATCTATTCACGTCACGTGATACCAAATTGGGTATATGTGAAGACAGGAGACTTTGCGTTGAAATGTTAACTGTTTATTTGGGCGAACCTGTGCCCGGTAAACGGAAAATCCGATTACAGTAGCAGTATTGGACTGATACAAAGAGAAGTTTATTCACTTCAAACTATAAAAAAACTCTTTACCTCATTTTATACATAGAGTGCTCGTTTAGACACCCCTCTTGTGCACTATGGGGCATACAAACTCCATTATCCATAGAGGAAACTAGCGGATAGCGGCGAACGGAGCGTCGGCCGTCGATCAACTACTGACAAGCGGCGAAGTGCGTCGGCATTTATACTCTTGCCATCGAAAGTTCTAGCGTTATCACTGGCGGTGGCGTAGGTTCCAGAATAATCTGTACAGTTCACAGAGTGGGCGTGATCTTTTCGAAATGATCTACTAAAGTCCAGAAGCTTCTCGAAAACAGCACGCGCGTTTTGCGCTGAGACTTGTGTAGTGTTTTGGGGCCATAACAAAACTTGAGAAATGGAACGTGGCATTGCCCCCCTCCGAAAAAGGCATCGTCCCGATGCTTTAACTAAAGATGAAGGTACAACAATAATGCAAGAAAGTACAATGAATAAATTACGATACAATAATAATAATACAAACAACACTGTTTCAGTTTGTTAACGCGCATGAAACGGCTTTAGGCGCGCGACATGGACGACTTCAGGTCGCGATCGGCGTCGTTGAGAGTTCGTGATGCCGTCGGGGACAACCTCGTAATCAAGTGGGCCGAGACGTCGAACCACCCTGTACGGTCCGAAGTACCGTCGCAGAAGCTTTTCACTTAGTCCACGTCAGCGTATTGGCGTCCATACCCAAACACGTTCACCGGGTTTGTATTCCACGAAGCGTCATCGAAGGTTGTAACGGCGGCTGTCGGTCGTCTGCTGATTCTTGATACGGAGACGCGCGAGTTGTCGGGCTTCTTCGATGCGTTGAAAGTATTCACTCACATCGAAATTTTCTTCGTCGGTGACGTTGAGTAACATGGCATCGAGCGTCGTTGCAGGGCTCCTTCCGTAGACCAATTTGTATGGAGATATCTGCGTCGTTTCCTGCACCACCCTGTTGTATGTGAAGGTCACGTACGGAAGAATGGCGTCCCACGTCTTGTGTTCGACATCAACGTACATTGCTAGCATGTCGGCGATCATCTTGTTTAGCCGCTCGGTGAGGCCGTTGGTCTGTGGGTGGTACGCTGTCGTCCGGCGGTGGTTTGTCTGGCTATATGCCAAGATCGCTTGAGTTAGGTCAGCAGTAAATGCCGTTCCTCTGTCGGTGATAAAGACCTCCGAGGCGCCGTGACGTAGGATGATATTTTCGACGAAGAACTTAGCTACTTCGGATGCACTGCCTTTGGGAAGGGCTTTTGTCTCGGCGTAGCGGGCGAGGTAGTCGGTAGCTACCACGATCCACTTGTTTCCGAAAGACGACGTCGAGAACGGCCCCAGTAGGTCCATACCAATCTGCTGGAGAGGTCGGCAAGGTAGTTCAATTGGCTGCAGAAGTTCCGCTGGCCTTGTCGGCGGTGTCTTGCGTCGCTGACAGTCCCGGCATGTTCTCACATAACGAGTGACGTCGGTGGTAAGACGTGGCCAGTAGTACCTTTCTTGTATCCTCGCAAGCGTGCGAGAAACACCGAGGTGCCCTGCCGTCGAATCGTTGTGCAGGGCCTGCAGGAGTTCTGGTCGCAGAGCTGAAGGCACTACAAGGAGGTACTTGGCTCGGAGCGGTGAAAAGTTTTCTTTTGGAGAAGACCGTTTCACAGGAAGATCGACGCAAGTGCGCGCTTGAATACCTTCGGGACTTCGGCGGTCCTGCCTTCGAGGTATTCTATTAGGGCCTTAAGTTCCGGGTCGGCCCGCTGTCGTTCAGCGAAGTCGTCGGTAGTTATCGTTCCCAAGAAATAGTCGTCATCCGGGTCGTCGGGTGGTGGGTGGTCGACAGGCGCACGAGAGAGACAGTCGGCGTCGGAGTGTTTCTTGCCGGACTTGTAAACGACGGTAATGCCATATTCTTGAAGTCTCAGGCTCCATCTTGCGAGGCGACCTGAACGGTCCTTCAAAGTGGCTAGCCAACACAAGGCGTGGTGGTCGCTCACAACCTTGAACGGCCTGCCGTAGAGGTAGGGGCGAAATTTCGACGTAGCCCAGATGATGGCGAGGCACTCCTTTTCTATTGTGGAATAATTGGCTTCCGCTTTGGATAGCGATTGGCTGGCGTAACTAATAACACTTTCAAGTCCGTCAGGCCTCTGCACAAGAACGGTGCCAAGACCTACGCTGCTTGGGTCAGCGTGTATTTCTGTCTCGGCGAATTTGTCGAAATGAGCAAGTAACGGAGGCGTCTGGAGGCGATGTTTAAGCTCTTGGAAAGCGTGTTCTTGCGGCGTTTCCAACTTGAACTCCACGTCGGCCTTGGTGAGGTTAGTGAGTGGATCGGCGATGCGGGCGAAGTTTTTCAGGAACCGCCTACAATAGGCGCACAGGCCCAGAAATCGGCGCACCACCTTCTTGTCAGTGGGCGGCGGGAAGTCTGCGATGGTGGCTGTTTTCCGTGGATCGGGACGAACTCTAGAATTGGTAATCACGTGCTCCAGAAACAAGAGCTCTTTGTACGTAAATCTGCACTTTTCTGGCTTCAGTGTGAGTCCGGACGTCTTGACGGCTTGAAGTACAGCTTCAAGGCGCCGAAGATGCTCGTCTAAACTCGAGGAAAACACGAAGACGTCGTCCAAGTACGCAAGGCAAGTCTGCCACTTCAACCCTGCCAGTACTTTATCTATAACGCGTTGAAAAGTTGTAGGCGCTGAACAAAGGCCGAAGGGCATCACCTTAAACTCATACAGACCGTCCGGTGTTATAAACGCCGTCTTCTCTTGGTCTCTTTCGTCGACTTCGATTTGCCAATAGCCACTTTTGAGGTCCATTATCGAAAAGTACTTGGCGTTATGGAGCCGATCAAGTGCGTCGTTTATTCGTGGGAGAGGATACACGTCCTTTCTTTTGATTTTGTTCAGGCGGCAATAATCGACGCAGAAACGTAGTGTCCCATCCTTTTTCTTCACTAACACCCCGGGGGACGCCCATGGACTCTTGGACGGCTGGATGATGTCATCCCGCAGCACTTCATCAACTTGTCTCTTCATGGCCTCACGTTCTCGCGTCGAAACCGTGTACGGACTCTGACGGAGTGGTCTGGCATTTTATTCGGTTATAATGCGATGTTTCGTGGTTGGGGTCTGCCGAATTTTTGATGACGATGAAAAGCAATCTTCGTATTGCAGGAGCAGGGCCTTGAGCTGTTCTTGCTTATGGTTCGAAAGTCTGGGATTGACATCGAAAGCTATGGGAGGGGCTTGGTTCCTCTGAGTAGGCTCCGCAGAATCAGGGAGGGCGAAAGCACTGGTGGCGTCCACAATGTCTTCGATGTATGCGACCGTTGTTCCTTTGTTCACATGTTTGTACTCATTGCTGAAATCGGTGAGCATAACCGTGGCTTTGCCTCCCCACAGCTCTGCAATTCCTCTTGTGACGCAAATATTTCGGGTGACCAACAGATGCTCACTGCCTTCAACGACGCCTTCCAAGTCAAGTAATTTAGGAGCGCCGACTGAAATAATGACGCTTGATCGAGGCGGTATGGTGACTTGTTCTTCCAGCACATTCAAGGCATGGTTTCCTGACGGCGTGCGCGGCGTTAGTGCTTTTTCTGTGGATAACGTTATCGACTTTGTTCATAGGTTGATGACAGCACCATGGAGGCATAAGAAGTCCATACCAAGGATGACATCTCTCGAGCAACGCTGTAGGACTACGAAGTCTGTAGGATAAATATGGCCATTAATGGTGACTCTCGCTTTGGACATTCCTGCAGGCGTTACGAGATGACCTCCGGCTGTGCGGATATCAGGGCCTTCCCAAGCTGTCCTAACTTCCTTTAACTTCGCGGCGAACGACCCACTGATGACGGAATAGTCGGCTCCAGTATCGACGAGAGCGGTCACACTGTGGCCGTCGATAAGAACGTCGAGGTCGCTAGTTCGTCGTCTCGCATTTAAGTGCCAACCACTGGCAAGCGTACGCTCGCGTCTACGCGTCAAAAGCGTCAAATGCGCCTCTCGGCGTCGACGTCGGAGGGGCATACGCGAGCAGGCGCGAGGGATCAAGCCGGGCTTGATATTTCGCCTCGCGTACGCTACGTCACCACACGCACAGCGGCGCTAACCAACCAGAGGCCGCGTGCCAACCAACCAGAGGCCGCGATGACTCCGAATGCTGTGCCTAATGGCCGCCGCTTCGAAGGCACAACCGAGTGCTGAAAGCAAGCATGAAAACTACTCCAAAAGTTCCTGAATGACCACTTCGTAATCTAGAACGACAACGAAACGACGAACGACTGCGAGTGCTACCAGCGTGACGTGGTTTCGTGCTGTGTTCGAGCGACGCCGACAAATCCAGCGAATGCCGGCCGGCTATGCTAGCGCCGGTCGCGTGTGCGATCATCGGCCGAGCGAAAGGAGCATGTCGGTGTTCTTGTGCTTTGATCTGTGACTTTCTGTGCTAAAAACGAGTGTAAACAGATTTCGGAGGTTCGAAGGTTTGAGCGTGAGCCCTCGCCTACCGCGGAGGCAATTCAGATTGGTGTCATCTGCATCCAGAGCAGGCCTCTACGATCTAGTTCGTATGAACCAGCACATGCGAGGCACATCAGCTGAAAAAACTCTACGGTAGTTTTCGTCGCAACATAGACACCATATACGACTCCCGAAATATCGCGTAGTTCATACGGAGGAGTTTTTATCTGCACTAGTGTTTGTTTTCAACATCGGTATTCATCATCGCTGAAAGCGAACCTCGCACTAGCCAACACATTTCCGTGATGTGAAATTGTACGTACTTATATAAGTGTATTCGCGAATTGTATGACGCGGAAACATTCGTTGGCTTCGGTGCTAATCATTTTCGTGTGTTGCCAAGCTAATAACAAGCGTGCGCTGGTTGGTAGCAGTGAGATGTGACTTCGTGTCGGGTACCAGCGACGCTGACACACTGAGCTGTCAGCGGTCTCATTTCTATTCACGTACAAGACAGAAACTCGAGCGTGCGTTGCTGTGGTTATGGAAAAAGAAAGTTGCATGATTAAGTGCTGCTGGTATTGCCTGCTATTTCACTTCTCGCTTCTTCTGCTTCTCTGCCACGCTCAGGAGCAAATAAGTTGTTTGGAGGCATTGTAACACACACATTCTTAATTTATAGTTCATTCTGATACTCATAGCTATAGGCATACAATGGCGCTTCTCCGTCGTTTTACAGTTTACTATAACATAACGCGCACTCTGTTTACAGCTGGACAGATAACTGAAAACCTTGTGAGAAGCACCTGATTTGAAATAGGCTGCACGATGACACGATGACACAGAATGAATGAAGGTGCACTAGTATGGTACTGCATTTTATATAGAAGAAATGCAAAAAGTACCTCATGTGACTTATGAGACCTTTCAGAGCTGTGCATGTATTTATCTGTGCCTCCAGACTGTAATGAGCTGAAGATATTCGATGGTTCCGAACATTGAATATTTGTATGTGTTTCCCAGGAGTCCTTCATTTCTGTTCAGTTTTTTAGTATATGCATTAACTTGGAATATATATACGCATGCACTTAAGCATATTCAGTTTAGTTCTGTTGGAAAACTTGCCAAAACTTCTGTACGGTGCTCTGGTGCAATCTTTTGATCGGTATCTGTCCGATCAAAAATTTTTGGCATGCTTTATTGCATTATAGGTTATTTTGACAATTGATGACATGTGAAAGCCACAGTGCTTGGCTGTAATCTCAAAACCAATGTCTGTCTCATCAAGAAGTGTCAGATGCATTTTGTAGATGTTAAAGGATATTTAAACTACCAGCAAAGTGCTGAAGTCTTCAACACAGCACTGATCCGCAATCAAGCATAGAAGTCATTTGTAGAGCTCTCTAACACGTTCAAATAAAGTTATCAAACACTGGATTCATCTGCTTGGTTTGATCCCTAATACCAATGTGTCTGACTTTTTGGAGGCACTTGTATTATAATAATGTCCTATTTCTCTCATTTATTACAGTGGTGCACTCAAGGGTAGTGATATTTGTTTACCTTCGCACACTTAATGTGATATTACTGTTTAAATCCTTTCATTTTGTATATATGTACGCCACTTTAGCAGTAGCCTCACAGTGAGCAGCCGTATTTGAAAATAAATAAATATACCATCCGAAAGTGTTCCACGCTGTGCTCGGTTCCAATCTGGTCACTAGTAACTGTTGCATTATAATGTGTCGGGTATGTTTTATTGCATTGGAGAACATTTTGGCTGCCTTCCATGAAGGGTTCAGTTCCAGTATTATGACCGATATCTTTGACTTCATGAAGAGTTGGGCGTCATTTGTCGTTTTAGAAAATACTTTGACTAAAGACAACGTCCAGAATTCTTCCATACAGGGTTCAGTTCCAGTATTATGACCGATATCTGTGACTTCGTAAACAGTTGGGTGTCGTCTGTCGTTTTAGAGAAAACTTTGACTTAAGACAACGTCCAGAAGTCTTCCACTAAGGATTCAGTTGTAATATTATGACCTATATCTGTGACTTCATGAACAGTTGGGTGTCGCCTGTCGTTTTAGAGAATACTTTCACTGAAGACAACGTACAGAAGTCTTGCATTAGGGTTTCAGTTCTAATATTATGACCGATATATGTGACTTCATGAACAGTTGGGTGTCGTTTGTCATTTTAGAGAATACTTTGACTAAAGACAACGTTCAGAAGTCTTGCATTAAGGTTTCAGTTCTAATATTATGACCGATATCTGCGACTTCATGAACAGTTGGGTGTCATCTGTCGTTTTAGAAAATAGTTTGACTAAAGACAACGTAGAGAAGGGTTGCATTAAGGTTTCAGTTCTAATATTATGACCAATATATGTGACTTCATAAACAGTTGAGTGTCGTTTTAGAGAATAATTTGACTAAAGACAACGTGCAGAAGTCTTCTATACAGGGTTCAGTTCTAATATTATGACCGCTATCTGTGACTTCATGAACAGTTGGGTGTCGTCTGTCGTTTTAGAGAATACTTTGACTAAAGACAACGTCCAGCAGTCTTCCATACAGGGTTCAGTTCCAATATTATGACCGATATCTGTGACTTCATGAACAGGTGGGTGTCATTTGTCGTTTTAGAGAATGCTTTGACTAAAGACAACGCCCATAAGTCTTCCATACAGGGGTCAGTAGCAATATTATGACCGATATCGGTCACATCATGAAGTGTCAGGCACAGTTAGTTGCATTAGAGCACATTTCAACTATAGAAAATGCCCGAAGACATTATACGCAGTATTTGGTTCTTATCTTATGACCAATATCAGTTGTATCAATAAGAACCAGGTGTGCTTTGTTGCATTAGAGGATATTTCGAACACACACATCAGCCGAAAGCCTGCTACTCTGGCCTCAATTGTAGTCTTATGACTGACTTAAATCTGTAAGATCATGAAGTTGCAGGCGTGATTATTAAGTTGACTGGTATAAAATATGTTGTGTAAATATACTGAAGGTACCAGCATATGCAAGATATTGTTAGTAAATTTGGTAGTGCAGGTATAGAAACCCGGTGGTTTGTAAACCTGATCAGGAGGGCAGCCACGCCTCATTCACTGCAGAGAGGAGGGGAGGAGAGCTCAATGTCAACTCCATATATTAACATAATAGGGAGGGGGTGCTAAGTCAGCCCTGGGGAGGGGCACTGAGACAAACTTTTGCCCATCCCCCCCCTCTCCATAAGGAGAACCCTGCACACGCCTATGATAGACGTACAGTATGCTAGACGCGAATGTTCATTCGCGGGAGCGGCGCACTTGTGCGCACCGATGTTGATTTCTGGTGCATACCGCTGTTGTTACTTTGGACACTCAAATGCCAATTACTTCTAAAATAGTCTAAACTGTAGTGGTTGAAGCACTATCAACTTGTTGACGTTTTCTCGTATCCTCTAAAACATACATTCCCGCTCCAGTTGAGAACGTGCCGTTCTGTGCTGAACTTGGACAGTTATAAGCCAAAAGATCAAGCAACATTGTGCATCGGCCTTGGACGCGTGGGCGTAAACGCGGTCGACGCGTGCCAGTAGTTGCGCGCCCTTTTCCTTCACAGGCGCGACTAGACGCTTTTGACGCGTAGGCGCGTGCATACGCGTGCTAGTGGTTGGCACTTTAGGGCGTGGCGTCGGGTCACGGCTGCGTCGGCTTGTTCCGCTGCTTCCACGTTGCGTCGTCAGGCCACCTTCGGTAAGTGAGCTTTCGCAGTCAGGGCTTTGCCAGGTTGGCGTTGTGTTCGGAAAGCTCTGTCGCGTTTTCGTCGTCCTCGGAGGATCTTCGGTAGTTCGTCGCACAGCAACCGCACCTCCATCGGTTGCTGCCCTTAGTTTCCCGGATACGGGCTAGGAGACCGGCCCCGCGTTGGGCCAGAGTACTGCTGGTGGTGCGGCGACATGCGGCGGCTGGACGACGGCAAACGGGAAGGACTTCGTGGTGTCCATGGAGTTCCCGTCAGGTAGTCGGCGATGTCACGTGGCCGTTCTTTTGACTGTGGACGCGGTGCATTGACGGCGAAGCCACGCAGTCCCATCTGTCGGTACTGGCAACGGCGGTATGTGTGTCCGGCCTCACCGCAGTGGTAGGAGAGCGGGCGGTGGTCAGGGGTGCGCCAGACGTCAGTCTTCCTCGGTGCACTGCGCTGGGCCGCTGGCGAACGGTAGGACGTCGGAGGGGGTGGTGGCGGTGGTGGCGTCTGGCGACGGAAGTGCGATGGGGCAGCGTTTTGGCGTGCGCGTGGAGGAGGGGCGTGGCGGCGGGCTGCAGCAGCATAGCTAATGGCTTGCAGCTGAGGCTCTTGAGACTGAGGAACGCCCAGTGATTGCTGGATCTCCTGGCGTACGACGTCCGCGATGTATTCCACGTGAGGCTGCGCTGAAGGAAGTAATTTTCGCAGCTCTTCTTGCACGATCGCTCGGATCGTCTCACGCAAGTCACTGGTTCCAAGCCCTTGAATGCAGGCGTAGCTTGTAGACGAGAAGCTACGGTTATATTGCCGCGTGCGCATCTCGAGCGTCTTCTTTATCGTAGATGCTTCTGAAATAAATTCGGTGACCGTCCTTGGCGGGTTTTTGATCAGCCCGGTGAAGAGTTCCTGCTTTACTCCTCGCATGAGCAGACGGACCTTCTCCTCGGACATGTCGGAGTCAGCGTGGCGGAAAAGTTTTATCATGTCTTCCGTGAATAGCGCCACGTTTTCGTTTGGCATCTGCATGCGGGTTTCGAGAAGAGCTGCGGCCTTCTCCTTGCGCACCACACTTGCGAAAGTGGTGAGGAACCGGGCGCGAAAGACGTCCCACATTGTAAGGCTTCGCTCTTTATTCTCGAACCAGGTCCGAGCAGCATCTTCTAAGGCGAAATACACATGCCGGAGCTTGTCAGTATCTGTCCAGTCATTGAAGGCGGCGACGCGGTCGAACCTTTGGATCCAGCTTTCCGGGTCTTCCAGTGGCAAACCGCGGAAAGTTGGCGGCACTTTGGGTTGTCGGAGCAGGAGTGGTGCAGGCTGCACGGGGCGGTCATGGTTGCAGTAGTTGATGTCGGGATCCGGGTCTGCCTGGCTGCTTCAGGAAGGGGCCCGTACTCTGGTTGTAGTCCCCTCTGCCGGCGGCTTGTTCGCTGTTCAGGGTTAGCGTCCGTGTCTTCTTTGCCACTTGGGCTGGGGTCGCGGTTAGAAGGGGGCGTCCGGAACATCAAAGAAGCAGCACCTCCACCAGATGTCACGGACGCTAACCCTGAACAGCGAACAAGCCGCCAGCAGAGGGTACTACAACCAGAGTACGGGCCCCTTCCTGAAGCAGCCAAGAAGACCCGGATACCGACATCAACTACTGCGACCATGACCGCCCCCGTGCAGCCTGCAGCACTCCTGCTCCGACAACCCAAAGAGCCGCCAACTTTCCACGGTTCGCCACGGGCAGACCCGGAAAGCTGGATCGAAAGGTTCGACCGCGTCACCGCCTTCAATGACTGGACAGACGATGACAAGCTCCGGCATGTGTACCCAGCACCTCCACCAGATGTCACGGGGTTGTGACGTGGCCGAAGACAGGAGACTTTGTGTTGGAATTTTAACTGTTTATTTGGGCGAACCTATGGCCGGTAAACGGAAAATTCGATTACAGTAGCAGTCTTGGACTGATAGTGGCGAACGGAGCGTCGGCCGTCGATCAACTACTGAAAAGCGGCGAAGTGCATCGGCATTTATACTCTTGCCATCGAATGTTCTAGCGTTATCGCTGGCGGTGGCGTAGGTTCCAGAATAATCTGTATATTTCGCAGAGTGGGCGTGATCTTATCGAAAGGATCTACTAAAGTCTGGAAGCTTCTCGAAAACGGCACGCGCGCTTAGCGCTGAGACTTGTGTAGTGTTTTGGGGCGATAACAAAGCTTGAGAAATTGAACGTGGCAGTATGTTAAATAAAGAAAATGCTATAATTCAAGTGACAGTGATGGTGTTTAGCGATAACATAATTGTCCTGTATTCGCTTAAGCAGATGACGTGCTCGTTATGATGATAAAGAGCTATGTGGGGTGATACAGAAGAAGTCATTGAGTCTCCGTGAAACAGATCGTGGTGCTCGCTATATACAAAAAAATTGACAGATTCCACCTACAATAGGAATCGATGATTTGCGAAGCATGAATGAGAAAGGTTTATATGTCATTTTAAAATCAGTACAACGTTACAAGGTGGAGGTAAATGATGCCATACCCGACTTTCGTGTCATGATTATCATGTTTGGATGTGTCGTTTACTTTCGTCATCTATTCACGTCACGTGATACCAAATTGGGTATATGTGAAGCTAGCGAAACGGCCGCGAGCACGCTGTGAGCGTGCTATGTTGTCATGTTCTTACATGACACGCGTGTCAGAATTAACATGTTTGCACCATCCATATATTTTGTCGCCCATTGACGTGACGTAACACCAAATTTAGTAAATATAGAGTCAGCGAAACGGCCGCGAGCGCATCATGATGGGTCCAAAATACTCCTTTGTAGCGTGGACGCGCGCGCACGCTGGGCAAGGTGATGCTACGTTAGCAAAACGCGAGCACTCTATAGTCTGACTCCAGGCGCGACTGACGCGACCAGCGTCCGTCGGCAGGGCTCGACGGCAACCGGCGTGAAGTGCGATTCTTTACCCCGACAACTCTGCGTCTCCCTCCATTCGTGATGGAGGGACGCCGGAAGCCCTGAAATGCGCATGCGCCAAAGCAACGAAGCGCGGTGCGCGCCGGCGAATATAAGGTAGGACCGGTGCCTGGCGTGGCAACGCCGGCGTGACGCGACGAAATGAACGCCGGCGAGCACGCGCACCGTGTCACGTCGAAATGTATTGGCGCCTTGACAGTGCCATGTAGTCAAGTTCTCACATGACACGCATCTCACGATTATCATGTTTGCACCAGTCACATACCTTCGTCACGTATCGACGTCACACAATACCAAATTTGGCATATATGAAGCTAGCAAAGCGGCCGAGAGCGCATCAAGGCTTGCACTGGAACGATTCTGTTGTAGATACGCAGAGCATAAAGGTCCCTGCGATCTGTCGGAGCTAACACGGGAAAGATCCAGCCCTGACAGCGTTCAGTTTTCGAACTGCTTTTTTTATTATCACGCTGCACCCGCCGCGCGGCCCAAATGCCAACTTCTTCCTTTACGAGCGGCGCATGGAGGCGCTACAGGGCTCCCCCCGTAGAGCGAGAGCCGTAGGAATCACCAGACGAGTCACCCAGTGAACATGCTTGGATGTTGGCATCCAGATTTTAGATTGAAACCCCGCGGCCGCGAGAGCGGTGATATACGCAGGTTTCAGTCGATCAGCAGCCACGACGTCTTCACGGCCATTGATGTCCTGCGTGAACGTCTTACGTGTACGATGAAGTACGCGAAATGGGCCATCATGGGACTGGTGTTAGTGGTGGCCTTATTTGGTCACGCCGAACAAAGACGTGACTGCAGTCATGCAGATCCTGACTGACGAAGACAGACTGGCGGTGTCGGTCGGCAGGAATCGCAGGAGCAAGGTCCCGAAACGTGGTGCGTAGCTCTTTAATGTACGTGGAGGCATCGTGAGTGGAAGGTGGCGATGATGGCTCGAAGAATTCTCCTGGAAGACGCAGGGAAACGCCATAGACTAGTTCGGCTGATGAGAATCCGAGATCCACTTTCAATGCTGATCGGATGCCCAGAAGTACGAAGGGGAGGTGGTCGAGCCAACGTTCCCTTGGCTGATGAGCAGTGAGGGCAGCCTTCAGTTGTCGATGAAGCCGTTCGACCATGACATTGGCGGAAGGATGGTAGGCAGTTGTGTGGATGTGTCGAATGCCCAGGATATTGTCAAGTGCGGTGAAAAGGGCCGATTGAAACTGACGACCGCGATCAGTGGTGACGACAGAAGGGCATCCAATGCGCGACACCCAGCCGTTTGTGAAAGCCTTGGCAACTGTTGGTGCTGTAATCTCAGAAATGGGAAACGCTTCCGGCCATCTGGTGAAGCGATCCACACATGTCAGCAGGTAACAGGCTCCTTGCGATGACGGAAGAGGACCGCCGATGTCGAGATGGACGTGAGAAAACCTTGCGTCTGGAGGCCGAAACGGGGATGTTGCCGTGACAGTGTGACGGTGAACTTTAACGCGCTGGCACTCAAGGCAGGTTCGCGCCTAGCGTAGGACATCAGCATTGATGCTTGGCCAAAGGAAACGATATGTGACTAGCTTCTGGGTCGCACGAATACCAGGATGGCTCATGCTGTGCAATTGATCAAAAATTGCACGACGAAAAGCTGAAGGCATGAAGGGCCGACGGACACCAGTAGACGTTTCGCACGTTATTAATGAGGTAGAAAATGGAAGCGGGCACTCCGTGAACGATAGAGACGTGGATGAAGAGCGAAGACGATGCAGCTCAGCATCGTTGCTTTGGGCAGCTGCTAGTTCTTCCATGGCCAGTGGTGGCTGGCTCGACAAAGCATCGTTGCGGGATAGTGCATTAGCAGCAGCATTTTCCGGCCCATGTACGGGTCTGAGATCCACTGTGAACTCGGAAATAAAGCATAGTTGACAGATCTCCCGTGCAGTATAATTACTGTGATTGCGATAGAAGGCAAACGTCAGGGGCTTGTGGTCTATAACGACGTAAAAGTCCCGGCCCTCCAATAAATGACAAAAATGTTTGATGGCAAGGTATACCACGAGGAGTTATCGGGCAAATGTACTGTATTTTGCCTCTGGTGGCTTCAGTTTTTGCGAGAAAAACCCAAGGGGCTGCCAACCGGATACGTGCTGCTCGAGAACGGCGCCAACTGCCACGCTTGATGCATCGGTAATGAGACGAATTGAGGCATCAGAGACGGGATGTATGAGCATGGTAGCGTCTGCCAGAGCCTTCTTGGCAGTGTCGAAGGCAACGTTACTGGTTCTAGTAACGTTGGTCGAAGGCAGATGCAGCGTCCTTGGGCCACTCCAGTGGCGCAGCCGGGTCTTTCTTTTTAGCCAATAGGTCGGTCAAGGGCTTTAGTAATGTGGCGCACTTTGGAAGAAAGCGGCGATGGAAGTTTAGTAGGCCCAGAAATTCTAGGAGTCTCTTCAGTGAAGTCGGGGGTGGGAAGTCTTGAATAGCCTTCAATTTGCTGGCGAGTGGTTGAATACCCTTTGGAGTGACAAGGTGGCCTAGGAACTCTATTGTAGCGACGCCGAAGAGGCACTTATTGGGATTAATTATGAGGCCGTAATCATTCAGGCGGTGGAACAGGGTGCGCAGGTGGGCTTCATGCTCAGGGCCGGATGAGCTTGCTACAAGGAGGTCATCAAGGTAGGCAAATACGAAATCGAGACCTCGCGTGACCTCGTTGATAGTGCGCTGAAAGGTCTGTGCAGAGTTGCGCAATCCAAAAGGCATCCTCGCATATTCGAACAGACCAAATGGGGGGTGATGGCCGTCTTCGGAATGTCAGCGGGTTCTACAGGAATCTGATGGTAAGCCTTCACTAAGTCAATCTTAGAGAAGATTGTGCACCCAGCCAAATTTGATGTGAAATCCTGTACGTGAGGAAGTGCATAGCGGTCTGGTAAGGTGTGGGCATTGAGAGCGCGGTAATCCCCACATGGTCTCCAGTCGCCAGGATCTTTCTTCGGCACCATGTGGAGTGGCGACGACCAGTTGCTGGAGGAAGGCCGCACAATGTCGAGTTCAAGCATGTGCTCAAACTCAGGGCGGGTGATGGCGAGGCGTCCTCCAGATAGTCGACGGGGTCGTGTAAAAACGGGAGGTCCAGTGGTCACAATGTGGTGAGTGATGGAATGCTTCACCGGCGACTCTCTGGTGTGCGGCTTCGTGATGCTGGGAAAGTCGTCGAGTATTTTTGCACAGCTTTCGTTTGCGAAAAGGGCGCGCATTTCAGACACAGCGAAGTAACAACTGAGACGCTTATTCGCGTTCATCTGTACCTGTGAGTACGCTTCGTGGGTCATTTCTGTGCGAGAAAAGCGGGGCACGTTTCGTTCTGCTTGACACGCCTTTTAATTTGTTGCTATCGTGTTCATTGCTTCACTTTTGTTGCAAAGCTGTGACTTTTTTAAAACAAAAGATGACAGCATATCCACGGAGTGAATGATGGATAGCGGGGCGAAGCATCCGTCCGTCCATTCTCTCTTGCTTTCGTCCATCCATGCGTGCGTCTGTGTGGCCGCCTGTGCGTCCAAGCGCCCGTCCGTGCGTGCGTCTGTTCATGCGTCCGCACGTTCATCTGTGCGTCCGTCCATGCTTTCATCCATGCATCCGTCCATGCATCTGTCTGTGTGTCCGTTCGTCCATCAATTCAGCACTCCAAGTACCACCATCTCGCATCTTTTCATCATATATTCCTCATATAGAAGCACTGCCATCCAGCGGATATTCCAGGAACTGAATGAGAGGAGGCACACGCACACTTTCTTACGGCTTGCGCTTCGTGTCTACTTCCCACCTTTAACCACCTCGAGTCCATGGTATATACTAGTTCACTGTATGCATGGCACTGCGGCCCAACGCTCGCTAAACTTTTCTAAAACTTAGGAGGTTACGTCCAGCGAGTATAACGTAGCAACCCTTTCTTGTCTTCTGTGCGTTGTTGAAAAATAAAAAAAATTGCAGCGTGCGCGTAACTATAAGCCGAATTTTCCTGCCTCTTATTTCCCCTTAGCAGCCATTGGCATGTACATTGAGCACTATCTTTTATTGTTCAACAACGCACAGAAGAAATTTCTCACCGGCACCACCTTGGAGGTCAAAATGTTACACTTCTTACACACTATTACAATGGCTACGAGGGACGAACGGGTGCCGCTATAAGGAGCTTCGCCCCTAAAATTTGTTCATTACAAGCAGTGAAATCACAACACGAGGAGGTGAGCTTTAAACCTTCGCCATTCACCCGCTGTAAACTTCGCAAGCCAGAACCCTTCCCTGTCCTCTTCGGTATTGGAGCAATTCGGAGCCGGGAGATCACACGCAGACGTATCAACACGTCATGCGCACGGAAGGTTACATTCGCCTTATATGCTTATGCTAGGTCGTGCACGCAAGCGGTGTTGCGTCGTTTCGACCTTCTCGGTATTCCTCTGCCTGTTTCTGTGGGATGGATCCTCCTATGAGCGAACGTTTGGAGAGACTGGCATGTAACATGTATACCACGATGCAGAACGTCACATTACTAGAACTGCTCCAAGAGATGGTGCCCCCAAAACACCCAAGCATTGTCGAGGTTGGGGCACTGGCACGATCCGAGAATCGTGAGGACACCAACGCAAACAAAGTGGAGGCCGCTTAGTCTCCCATCCCTCCTGATACGACGTTAAAAAAAGGTATTGCGCATGGGTTACGCTCGTATGTTTCAATATTTCTGTCAACCTTCACACTTCTTTTCAGGCAACATATTGCAAAAAAATTGCCCGCAGCTTCCCTCGCGGGAACACTGAGGAGGATGCGGAGCATATAATTGGTTAACGGGGTGTTAAAGTGCGACTTACTTGGGTCGATGGCTAAATTGGTTAACGTGGTTGTGAAATGGGGTGTTAAATTGCGACTTACTTGGGTCGATGGCTAAATTGGTTAACGTGGTTGTAGGAGGGGGTGTTAAATGAGTGAACACGTACACACGTATGCGAAAGGGCGGCGCTGGTCGAAGGGACGTCGATCATTGTGTTTGTGGATTCGTTGGAATTCATTTCACCGCGACCTTGGACGTCGACGCGCCGTACAAACCAACTGACGAGCGGCAACTGAGCGAGCGAGCGCCGACCTTGAGTATATATACAGCGCGACGGCGCATGCACTGTCAGCTATTGAATGTTCTCGAAGCGCGACGGCGCATGCGCGTCCACTGGAGAATCAGGAGAATTGTAGATGTCGAACGCGGTGTGTAGAGGAGGAAGGGTGCACAGATGGTGGAGGAGTGAAGCGCGCGCGGTGTGTAGAGGAGGAAGGGATGCACAGATGGTGGAAGAAGGAGGAGGAAGCTTGCGGACGGCGCCGCACTACAAGCCTCGAGTATTAGATGCTCCGCATCTAAAAATACATGCGTCTCCTTGGATATTTCTCGCAGTGTCGCGTATAGCTTTGACGTACGCAGGACCACTACATGTTATATACGCCACGTCCATCATGTTGGGCGCGCGTGCGTTGGATGAAGATCAAGTGGCTTTCAGCCTGGCATATTCGGGTGCACGTTAAGGAACCCCAGGTAGTCAAAATTTCCAGAACCTCCACTACGGCGTTTCTATTAATCATATGGTGATTTTGGGACGTTAAACTCCACAAATAGGTCAATCAAGTGAATACGAGGCATGCAAAAGGGACCATTCTGGTCTATTATCACTCTGGTTATTTGCTCCTGTGTTGGCTTCCTCCACCATGCCGAAAATAAGGAAGTGCATGGCTATACTAAACCATTGGCGCCTTTATAGCAAAAACAAATAAAACATTTATGTTTGCTTTCCTATTGTAGACACAGATCCACACCTATTTTTTTCGAAACTTTGAGTTTTGTGAAAGTTTATTGTGTCTCTATTTACGGTTTTGGGAGCCTAAAACAGTGTTTTGCCCCCCCTATTTACGGCACCTAAAACCCACTTTTTTAGTGCCTATACATACGGCCTCTAGGACTCAATAACCTGATGAAGCCAACGGTAGGTGAAGCCAAGGTAGACATCGGGAAGGTTGTTGTAGTTCTCAAACGGGGTGCAGTCTGCACCCAAAGCTGTCTGTAACTCAATATTCAAAGCTGAGAATTTTACAAACGGGATCTTTCCTGTCGAGAAGAAGGTTTAGTCACTTTTTTCCGGACATTGATCCACACTGCCCTGAGTGCCATGAAGAGTACTGCTCGTTAGCTCACATGCCTTTGCTAGGTTCGGCATCACGAAATTCCTCTATTAACTTACAAGATGATAAGGGGAGCCCCTCAAAAATGGCGATCAAACATCTAAGGGCTGTCCAATAGGCCCACGAACGGGCGGAGGACTATGGTCTTTAAGCCCCAATGTCGGCACTGCACGCAACTAAGACTTTTTATTTCCTTAGGACCTGAATGAAGTTTGTTGACTTCCGCCCCTGGTGTCCTTGCACTTATACTCAATTGAAAGCATTTTTTAAATGTTTACATTCATGGTGTAAAACCATAAGTGGTCTCATTATCACCTGTCGCGTGTTTAGACTGCATATGTATTTATTTATTACCGTGATGAAAGTGCTCATGGAGCTTATTTTGTGTTAAGTTTGCCTGAGTGGCAAGCTGCATTTTTCACACTTTTTGTTCATATGTGCAGGAAAGGTGGACACGTAATGCATGATTGCAAATGCCAACAATAAATTATTACATCTGTGATACTCGTTTTTAACGGATCTTGGGCCTTTCTTCGAGAACATTTTTGGTAGATAAACATGTGCCTGTTTTAAGCTGTCATGTTCAATATTTACTATTTGCGTGCTCTAAGGCCGCTTTAGGGCGCAAGTAGAGAGGTTTTTCTTTGTGCTATCTGTGATGCAGTTACCGGCGTAGAGGCCTGTTCAAAAGACTGGAGCTGTGTACAGCCTGCTGATAAGGGAGGGGAGCGTTTGTCCTTCATCTATGGACGAGGGAAATTGCATGTAGTTGTTTCAATGTCTTGAAACGCACAGTTTAGATATTTTCAAATAAAGAAACCCATTGCACCCATATTAAGAGCGCGGCAGATGTCCGCTGCGGTGGACCAGTGGTTGAGGTACTCGGCTGCTGAACCGAAGGTGGCGGGTTCAATCCCAGCCTTGGTGGTCGCACATAGGCTTATGCTTAATGGCAGGCGCTCGAGCACTGTGGGATATTACTGCACGTTGAGGAACATTAGATGGTCAAACATTCCGGATCCCTCCACTGCGGCGCCTCCCCATCGCAGTTGGAACTTTGTCACTTGCTGCATTCGTTCATGTTGAATGCAACTTGTTTCCCTTTGCGACCTTTTGTAATTGCTACGCCTCTTCCTTGCAATAGTTCACCAATTAGCTCTCTCTGTGTAAAAAAAAGAGTACAAAAATAAGTCTGCAAAAGTTTTTTGGCTCCTTTTTTGAAATAAGAGTTCCTCAGCTTTCTTTTTAGATTAGATCCCACACTGAAATTTTGTTTTTATTTCTCAGCATCTGTTTCATGAGCTGCCGCACTCTTGACTTTTACCTGAGAATTTACACAGCCACCCCACTATTGATCAATTCCCCACAGTGGGTGTGAGTCTCGCTGACTGCATGGATTAGAAGAAGTAAAACCGTGAGTCAGCTCGGACATACACAAGAAGGCATCTTCAGAAAACCGACCCGGTGACGAAAGTGCGCCGCCACACGAAGTTCCGCTACTTGGCGCGGCGCATTCTATCACGTCGTGGTCATCCCTGCTTTTCCGAATCGAGCAGAATGACTCGCCGCCGCTCTGCCTCGATCCCTGCGGTTCCGGCAACTCGGCGAGGGCGCAGGGGCTCCGGTACGATCGCAGCCAACTCCTCCCCCGAATCTGGGTAAGCATGATCCTGGTTAAGAGAGCCGGCTGCGTAACCGCGTTATGGCCACTGCGTCGTGAAATACAAAGTTGAATGGGCGCGCCCGCTAATGGCACATCAGTTCAAGGTATGCCTTGCAGGGGGCGGGAGCCATTGCCTATTATAATCATTGAAGGTGAAAGAAATAGGCAGATCTTCCAACAGTTGGAATCGATGATATGCGAAGCACGAATGAGGAAAGTTTAATTGCCACATTAAAACCAGCACAACGTTACGAGGCGGACGTAAACTATGCTGTTCATGACAACCATGTCATGATTATAATGGTAGCTCAGGCACCCTTTCACGTGACGTAATACCAAATTTAGTATATGTGAAGCTAGCGAGCACCCACAAGAGGCACTCCGTGGAGCGCTGGCTGCGTGGTGCGGTGTTCAAGGTGGAAGTAGAAGTTTATGTACCAATTGTATATATCTGTAAATAAATAAGCTGGTGACGGAGCCCGCTGTAAGACAGACGTGCCTCTTCTCTCGGCAGTGCGTGCAGAAGTCGTGGGTGGCTGCTGCCGGCGGCGTCGGTCTGCTGCGGCCTTCGTTCTTCTTCTTCGTCGGCGTCACGGCAACAGCCAACCCCAACACAACAGTGTGCTGTATGCTTCAGAACTATAAAGCCTAGCACGCGCGCACTGCCTCCGAGGTAATCAACGCCAAACTGCAGAGATCTAGCAACGTTATTACCGTCCATTAGGACTAAATAACGATGTTTCTCATATTGTCAGTCATCAGTCACAGTTTGCTGCCGCCTCGATATAGGCCGTATGGCCATGGGAAAATGCTTAAAAATATGTATGCAGTTGCATTCGATTTGGAAGCTGTAGGAAGTAGGGTGCAGTGATCCGGCTTGCCATAAGTCATGCTCTCATTCACGGGCATGCACACGCTGGCATCATAGGTCGGCAAAACCTGTGTAGCTCACCCAGACTCACTCGTGAAATATATTTCGAGCTTTGGGCTCACTCAGACTCACACTGTCGAAAATTGTCTTCAACTGGACTCATTCGGGCTCAAACTACAAGAACATCACTGACCCGGACTTACTCAGACTCACGGCTCGATCTGAGTATGTGTGAGTGCGAATGAGATATCTCATGATTTCGTTTGCCTTGAATTGGTTTCCTGGAACATGGTGTCAATTCTCCCTAACACCAACATTACACATAACAGGTGCTCTTCCTGGCGCTGTTTTATAGTATTTTCGAAAACGAATTGTGAGTGCTTGCGAACCAGTAAGGTAATTGTTCTTGGAAGTGATGGCAGCATAACATATCTGTACTATGAATTTTTAAATGAGTATGAACGACACTGCTTTGGAATACCTGTGTGTGGACGTGAGGATAAACTTAAATTCAAGTAAGATTGATAGTTAGGCCAAGCCCGCGGTTATGAATGTGGCGAAGAAATGGTAGATTGCTGTTGATAAATTGCTTTGGTATATACTTGTTGTTTGGTCCACGAGGAAAAATTGGCTTTTGTCAGCATGGCCACCACTTTTTAATGGTTAACAAACAAGACGCTTTTGAGGAGATCGCCGATGCCAAAGAACCTATCAGGGCTTCGTTTTTAGGATTTTTCATTTACCACAGTGCTATATTGAAACGACCTACATGTTGAAAAAAAAAAACGTCATGACGCCGACGGAGCTTCCAACCATCCACTTCTATAGCATCCTGCAACGCTCAGTGTGCACCCAGTTTGATATAGGCGGGTGATACGTCATGAACAGTTCCTTAGCACACACACACGCACACACACACACATTTTGATCTCATTATCACACACCCCTTATGTTTGCGTTGTACGAATGCGACGACCTGTACTTTCAATGAGCTAAGAAATAGCGCTGTGGTTCTGCTAGTACCTTTCTCATCCGACTTCCTCACGCACTCAAACACTTCAAGACAAAATAAGAAAAATCACAGCATATCCGCGGAGTGAATGATGATGAGTAGGGCAAAGCATCCATGCATCTGTTCGTGTACCCGCCCCCCCCCCCCCCCGTCCATCCGCCCATCCGTCTGTGCCACGGAGGAAGGAAAAAGGTAAGGAGAGGGCATGCCCAGCCGGCGCAGGGCGTAAAAAATGTGGCGGAAATGACATCATGGCGGCCATATTCACTAGGCAAAATGGCGGCGTTGCTATGGTTACGTGTTGCGCAGTGAAGCTGGTCTAGCAGTGAGCGGCCGTGGCTGGCGGCGGAATGTGTGCCTCCCCAGGTCTCGTGCTGAGCCGTGGCGGACAATATCTGTGCTCTGCGCCGCGTTATTGGTTACGCAGTGTTCTCCTGGCTGTTACATTACTCTTAGCAACGTTTACAAATCCCTTTGTCCATCACGGGGTTTCAACAGTGCGTAGAACAAGTGCATATCCATGTGTCGTGCGGCGGATGACGCGGATGAAGCAGTTAGTGTTCAGCGAAATTGCGTTGGGCACCATGACGAAGCTGAATGACGACGAACGCCTTGCAGGTCAGTGACGGTTGAGCAGTGATCCTGCTTGTGACAACGGACGACGCTGTTGAGCCCAGCAAGACGCCATGAGGACCATGTGCACATACGTAGTTTCGTGTTGTGTGTGTACAGTAACAACTTGCACGTGCGTATTAAAACACCGTTTCTGTTCCGCTTGGTACACTCTCCACCAGCATTGCATGTAATCTCAACGTAACCGCAACGACGTTCAACTGTCACTAGCACCGTGCTCAAAGTCACCATGGGCGCAGAATGCTGGCGCCGGTGAGTTTCACACGGAACACGGACACAGTGGCAGGACGCTGCGTCGGCCGCGTGGCGGAATCCAACCGTAGAAGGCGCACGACCAATCGTGTTGTCTGTACAGTTGCTGAATTAATGACGTGAAAGCACTCGTCGTCGTCAGTACATCTAGCGCGCGTTCTCTCGTAGTTGCTTCTTTCTCGGCGAGCTGTTACTCCCTGTTATTACTCGGACGAAGCGATTTTGCTGAAGGTGTCCAACTGGCTCAGAGCGATGAGCCCAGTTCCATTAGTTTCGGATCGTCACGACACACGCGCTGCGCAGCCCACGTGCTTTCCGAGCCGAAGAGAAGTCGCGCCTTCTGCTTCGCATTCATATGTAAACAAGAGAGGAGAATTTGCCTACTCAATATGGCCGACTTCCGGCTTCATCGCGGCTTTACAACGAGTGACGTCAGGGCCGCTCCTTACCTTTCCTTCCTCCGTGGTCCGTGCATTGATCCGTCTAGTTATCCATCCGCCCGGCAGTGCGTCCATCCGTACGCCCGTCTTTGCATCCTTCAGTGCGTTCGTCCGTCTATTCGTCCATCCGTTCGTGCTTCCGACGGTCCTCCTGCCCATGCTTCCATCAGTCCGTCTGTGCATCCATCCGTCCATCCCTGCGCCCGTCCATCTGTTCATGCATCTGTCCATCCATCCATGCTTCCGTCCATTCGTCCGTGCGTTCACCCGTCCTTCCTATTGCATACACTTCTATTGGACCAATACAATCTGGGAAATGAGACGTGAAATGGTGATGAGCCAGTGCCATCTATTATACTTTTCGGGAGATACTGCTGGTTAGGCTCTAAAAAATTGGTGCCCTAAGGGTACATGTTTGACCCGGAAGGGCGAAATTGGGCTTGTGTGGCTCCTCCTTTACCCGGAAATAAAATGCTGTAAATCTGTCGCGATGATTCCGAGTAAGGCCATTTCAGTTTCCCCAAAACATATGACTGTTTTTAGAATCACCTTTTCTGTAACTTGCCTTGACAGGGGCCTGTTAAGTCCTTCTGTCAAACGTATCTTTAGCGACTAAGATAGGTCGACCTATAGAAACGTCAGCCAGCTTATCTAAGGTCTTGAGCTCTGTTCAGAGAGCCTTTGCCGCACGATGTGCTTGCATTTGTCGGTTCCGGACTATGTAATAGGACGAAAAAGGTAAGCATGAACGCTATGAATGGTCACATGGCACCATATATTTTAGACAGAAAGACGTGCGCTTGTCTTCGCTTGTTGTCTTTTCTTCTTGTGTCCATAATTTTCGTGTAATATCAACAGTAACTGAGTAGAACCAATAACCCACAAAACGCCTACAGACAGGCGTAACCAACGGCCGTGTTACACCAACCTGTCCTATGTCTTACTATTCTTTGCAGGCAAGGTACTTCAGCCGCAAGTGAGCAGCAACCAGAAGAGATGACGACGTCGATGATGGAAGCCTATACACCGTCGCCACCCTTCTGTACGAACCGGGCGTCGCGGGTCTCTCAGGGCCGCAAGAAGACAAAAAAAGCCAAATCTGCGGATGCACACGGATTGTCCGTATCAGCGGTGACCGACATCGGGGCTCATGCGGAGGAACCCGTCGTTGCCAAACACTCGAAACACCACTCGAGTCGCTCAAAGCCAAACTTCGCGGCGTACCTGCAGCCAATACGCCATTTGTCGCCTGAATCACCGCTGCCAGAGTCAAAAGCTGCCGCCAATGGCCGCTCCAGTAGCGGTGGTAGGCGACATGCGCATGTTCCGTCGGCGCCCGTTCAGTCTCCAGAGACGGCATGCGAGAGCTTGGTTGCCTACAACACAGCTGTTGTAGCTGCCGAGCAGCCACCTACCACTCCGAACAAGATAATGCCGGACCATGCAGGGGCGCAGCTGAGGGAAGCGTCGTCATTAGAGGTGAGGAGCAGCGTCACGAACGACCACACGAAAGCAGCCAAGCCCGCGCCTGAGCCTTTCCTCGCTGCTCCTCTACAGCTTACCGGGCCGACCCAACCCGATGATCAGAAAGAGTCATTAATCCCCCTGTTGTACCAAGAACCTCCTATCACATCGAACAAAAAGTGGCCAGATCAGGTTGCACCAAATGCCTGTGACAGAGTGTCCGAGGCGCAGTTTCTGCACAGTGGTCTCGGGACAATCAACGTGCCTGCATATGAACCACAGCAGCCGTCTTCACGTAAGACAATTCTTTGCACACCCGTGGTTGTAGACGTTCTCGGACAATAAAAAATTGCGGGATGTTTGCGAACAGATACGCAGATGATTCGGTTATATAAATATATTTTCCGAAAAAATGCCAATAAGTGAAAAAAAAAACACTACAAGCGACTCGGCGAAAAATAAGCCCAAATACGCTTCCTGTAAGCGGAACTGGCAGTTCTTACCAACGTAGCGATGTCATTTTGACGGCGGCAAAATCGAGAGGAAAGGCAGGGAGGTTAACCGAGCTTGGCTCGGTGGGCTACCCTACACTTGGCAAATATAGAAAGAAAAGAGATGGAGATAAGAGTAAGAAAAAGATGGATATAAATAGCCCGCTCAAGACTACGCAGCATGGTTTTACGTTCTTTCGTAAGCTCTCGTGCAGTACGGTTGTCGTTAAGAAGCTCAAGAGAGCTTTCGTGAATTGTGCGTATGAGAGACCACTGGCCACGGCTCCAGGATCTTTTTTCCTGTAAATGATCATGCATCTAGGTGATGGAGCTTGGCTTCTATAGCACGTTGTTCAGATTGGTATGATGGGCAGTGGAATACAATATGCTCAAGCCTCGCAGGTGCAAGTGCTGGAAGCACATAATCTATGTCAGTATAAATCATAGAACCTCAGGCCAATGAAAGTAATAGGAGCCCTCAAGTTCGCCGTATCAAATTGCCTGAGTCATTTTATGTTAAATCCCATAAACTAAACCCAAAATTTTCCTAGTGTTCTCCGAATTTCTTTTGTTTTGGTATATAACGCTTTTTAGTTAGTTGCGACCCTTGGTCTCGTCAAGATGCATGCCTACAGCTTTCTTTCTGAGATGGCTGGCTTTCAATATTGTACTTCATGCATGCTGTAAGTAAACTTGACTGAACTTTTGTCTTTCTGGACACTCTTCTTGCAGCCCTGTATGTTTCCTCTGATTCCTGGCTCGCACCAGTGACGGGTTCATTTCTCCCGAACAGCGAGTCGTATCCGAGTGTCCCTGTGGCAGGATGCGCCAGCGTTCCACCGGAAATTAGCGGCGCGCCTCTTCCGTATTATGGTGTACAACAACCACAGAAGGTGCGTAGTGCCGTGTAGGCGCTTTTACGCTTGCTTGACCCAGAATAGTCGCTTCGTCACAATAGGGCTGCTACAAATCAATGTCTTGCTCTCGAAGCTTCCAAGCCTTGTGACTTTAGTCGAAAAGTATGCGAGTTTCCAACAAGCGCGCTATGCTGCCTTGAATTTCGAGATGGGTATCAATGACATGAAAAAAGGCCACTGTTTGTATAAGATAGCAACCACATGGAATGTTACGTCACGTAATCCTGGCAGCTCACTCTTTCAGCGCGTGACCTGTGGCAGCTCAACTAAACTCAGACGTAAGAAAACCCGGCTGCTGCGGCGAGCGAAGTGACCCCTGCGTTGTGTATGACTTCAGTGGAAACGTTTGCAGGAGAGCAGAACACGTACCTAACTGGTGTATTCACGTGGGGTGTAGTGACAAAATACTGCATCAGAGTGGCCAATACTTTTCTGGTGATGGAGCGCATTCCCAGCTGTGCCTACCGGGAGCCCACACCCAGGCCTGTACAGCTCTGTAGCAGGAGCCTGGAAGCTTACAAAGAAGGTGCAGTTTGAACTGAAGACGGTGCCGCGAGAAATGAATAGGAAAATGATAGTAGGAGGAAAAAGACAGTTTATTGAGTGAAAAAAAAATGAAGGCAGGCAGTTATGGTCAGGCACTCAGCCCAGGGCTCCGCTGACACGAGTGGCTTGCTAGGCCTAGTCAAGCAAAGCTCTGCTTGGCCTCGTCCGCAAACCATGCCCCCCCTCCCCACTACCTGTGTAAAAGGGGTGATTGCGTAGTAATGTGTGGGGGCCTCTTGATGCATGCCCATGTTATGTGGCTGACAGTTTGTATGTCTGAATATCACGGATATGTTTCTCTAAATCATGTGAGATACATTCTAATTAGGTGGTAAAAATTGGGAAAGGTATCGATTTTCATGCGCCGCCGAAATGGGAGACGCATTGGAGACGCATTGAAATAGGAGACACCACATACGTTTTTTTCTGCAAGGTTGCTGTGCATGGAAAAGAAAACGTCTTTATTCATAAAGACATGGAGAAGGAGGGCGTGGGAGGAACCTCTAGTCTGGGGTCTCTAGGACGACTCCAGCGACGAGTCGGGCCCTCTGTATTATAGCTCGGAGGACCTCGGGAGGTCCATCGCAGAAAGCATCGTCCCACTGCTCCTCGTAACGTAAAGGATGAAGGAAAGCAGGTAAGGAATGAAAGATGTTCGCAGTGCACTCGATCAAGACGTGGAAGGTCGTGGGCGAGTTGCCACAGCTGGGGAACGGTCTGCATAGCACTTCGGGTAGAATTTATGAAGAGATACCAGATTGGGAAATGTTTCAGTCTGTAGCTGGTGTAACGTTACTGCCTCCTGTCGCGAGAAAGGTGGCGTTGGGGCGCTGTGATTGCGACCGAAGTTCTTATAGTGACAAAGAATGTCGTTGTAAGTGAAAAGAAGATCCACCCACTCCGAAATGATCGCCTCGCCTCACTTGCCGCTCGGAGGAAAATTTCGCGGGAAACAGCATGTGCGTGCTTATTGCCCGGCAGAGAGGCATGACCAGAAGTGCAGAGTAGGTGGATGCGAAAAGTACAGTTTGACTCAGTTAGCGGAATCTCATTGTGAATTCGGTGAGCCACTCTTGGGATGTCATGTCCTGATAGGAAGGCCCGACATGCATGTTGCGAGTCTGTCAATATGTGCACCTCACTGCGAACACAGATGGCGTATGGTATCGCCAGAGTGACTCCAAGAATTTCGCCGTGAGTGGCATTTGTCGTACGCTTTGCAGCCGAGTTTTACAGGGAATCGGTGCCATGTAACACTACGGATGTGTAACCTGCACGAGTTCGGGCTGTGTCCATGTAAAAAGTACGCGATTCCAATATGTCTTCGAGCATTCAGCCGAGATATCGTGCGCGGGATTTGCGCCGGCTGTTGTCATGCTAGGGGTGCATATTACGTAGTAAGGCATGAACAGCTCGTACTTTTCGTATCACAGGCGATAAGGGCGTGGAGTGGGTTTCAATCTCAAGTGGTGGGACAGGATATCCGAGGCGTGAGAGGAGATTGCGGCCAGTAGGGGTCAGTAGGAGGCGTTGGCGCTGACTGACCCAATCTGCCTCGGGCAGCTCGCTTAGTGTGTTGTGTGTCCAAAACGTGGAAGTGTAGCTCAAAGCGCCATGGCCCAGCTTTTTCGCTTTGCGGATCATGGGGTCCAATCGTGTTACGATTGGGTCAAGCGCTGGAAGGGCAATTGCCTGTGCTTGAATTGTTGAAGTTGGGTTTACTGGGACATCTTATGTTCTCCCATAGTAGAGTATGTCGTTCTCTAAATCATTGAATTTTTTTTCTAAACATGCGTTTTTGATCAATGATGAAATCAACCTTTGTGGTGGTTGTATTAGTAATGAGTGAGAGCGTAATCAGAAAAAGCGTCTGACAACGGACGGAGCATCGCTCATTGAACGCAGAACTTGTGCTACGGCTGTCATCCTGCATGTACGTTTAAGAACATTTGCACACCACGTCTGGACTAAAAAAAATCACAGTATATTCACGGACTGAATGATGAGTGGGGCGAAGCATCCGTCAGTCAGCCCGCGCTTTTATCTGTCTGTTCGTTCTTGCTTCCATCTGTCCTTGCGACCTTTCATGCGTCCATCTCTCCGTCCGTTCGTGCGTCGCTCCATGTGTCCGTCCGTCTGTGCTTCCGTCCTTGCATTTGTCCATGCGTCCATCCATGAGTCCACCCGTGCGTCCGTCCGCGCGTACGCCTTGTGGTGTTCGCATATCCCGAAGGAGTACGGCGTGGGCCCGGTCATAGCTAGCCGCAGGGCACGCGTTAACCATTGCCGTGGCGAGAACATGGTATTGCTCAAAGTCGCAACACTTTATTGTCCGTGGCAACCTCAAAATGCAGTACAGAACCCGTTGCAAAAGGCACGGCGGGAAAGCAAATGGGCTTATCTACGCCACGAGTGATAAGTACTGCACGCATAGTGGTGCCGCGAACACGTCTCCGTGGTAAAAGTGATTCACGGGGACACCGGGACAAAGGGCCCGGTAGCTCGAGCGAGGGCAAAAGCGCTCGCGTTGGCTTCGGAGAGATACGGGTAGGCGTAGCTTGGCCACACACTAGGACACCACACCGCTCTTTGGCCGAGCGTACGCAAAGGGGCAACTAAAGGTGAGCGTTTGCCTCGGGCGCGAGGCGCCATCAGCGAAGTCCGACGAGCCCCAAACAATGGGAGTTGACGGACGGAAAAGGGAATGCGCGCTCACCCTCGGCTGTCCCGGAGAAATCTGGCTCATTCCCGACACGCGCACGTGAAACCTATCGGGAGATTTCGCGCGCAGCGCCACAGTCGACATCCGCTACCACGTGAGAGGGGTTAAACGTCACTTCTCGCTCTCCCAGCACGGCAGCCAGCGGAGGGGAGTCATGTCCGCGCAAAGCCCGCGGCAAAGCCCGCGCAAAGGCGGTTTGCTAGCCTCGATTCCCCTCCACCTCCTAAATTGGCCCTTTACTAGTCTGCAAAGGCAGCCGGACATCAACAATGCAGTTAAAATGACACTGCTATGAGCAACAACTAACCTTAGTCCAACCCTGTAACTGCTGCTAAAAATGAAAAAGGAGAAAACACATTAATAACGAAAATTGGGCAGATCGCACGTAGCTGAGAATTAACGTTATGCGAAGCATGCGGAAAAAGGTGACCGCGTTGCAATTCATTTAGTGACCGACACGTCATGCAATGACGCTAAATATATGTACAAATCTTGCACTCACAGATATATTCTTAAGAGTCGCAGATGTTTATATGACCAGTTGTTCGCACTTGCTCAACGATGCGAACTGGACCATGCGTATTAGCAACACCAAAAGGTGATATGAAGCGTTGATGCTTGCAACGATGCTGGCCCTGGACACTGCTATATAAATTAACATCAGCGCATGGCAGCTAACCACAATTGACGTTAACCCGGCAGGACGGTTGTATCAAAGGAGTACTTATGCAATGTTTATAAAATTTGGTAGGCAGCACTGCAATCATGAACGACGTTTCATGAAGATTAGCGTCTATTTGATAAGTACTTCTGAGACCTGGCGTAGTTCTGTGGTAAAATGCTTTATTGCCACGCAGAAGGCGTGGGTTCAATTCCAGCTGGGACCCTTACATTTATTCTTTGCATTCGTCGGCTCTACGCTACCAACGTCGGGCATTTCTTGACGCTCCCGTGTTAAAATAGGCCATGTGTGTTCTCGTTGTTCCTAGGTAGATACTAAGTGTTAATCACCTGTGGTACATACTCGCATACCAGCGGCACATGCCTGCCGGTGGGTATGTGCCACTGCCTGGCGGGAAGCGTTTGACGACGTACGCGATGGGATTGTGTCATTATTCATGTCTTGACGAGCGCGTCGTATTCGTCAAACCATTTTGTCCTCCCATGCTAATTTTTGTTCTCGCCACGTTAAGGGGGTGACCACGAGAGCACCCAAACGTAAGTGATTAGATAGATAGATAGATAGATAGATAGATAGATAGATAGATAGATAGATAGATAGATAGATAGATAGATAGATAGATAGATAGATAGATACGCTCAGCGTTGCTGAAGTTCGCTAAAGGTCCTTTGCATTTAAAATAAACACATGACACTATGAAATAGTTGTGAAGAAAGAAAAAAAAGAGCAAAGGAAGTAAACCTAGAGTTCGTGGTGCTGAGGCGCGATAGCATCCACCGCGCGGAGGGGCGGAAAAGCATTACAATATCCGCTGGGTGCGATGCCCGTGTGCGAGGTCAGAGGCACGGAAGGGGCTCACTGATGTATCGATGGATGCTGTCGATGATTCGTCAGCTAGTCCCACGAACGCCGTTTCGGTGGTGGTTCGGACGCTCCACATTTCTCGATGAAAAAGGGGGGAACCACGCTGGGAGGCAGGGTCTCCCTGGGGATCAGGGAGGCCGAACCGGAATTGGCAGCGAGGCGCTTTGGCGTTGGCAGCCAGCATATAGCTGCCGTCAGCTGGCCTCACGCAGGATCTATGGTGGAAAAGGCAGCAGGGCTTTTCGGTGACAGCTGAGAGCAGAGCACAGCCGGACTGTCTGACTTAAGCAGGTCAGGGCCCCGACTCACTCCCGACGCGCACGCGTGAAACATCCCGAGACTCCGCGCACGGCGCCACAGTTGATATCCGCTACCGGTTGAGAGGGGTTAAGCGTCACTCCCTGCTCTCCCAGCATGGCAGAGAGCAGAGGAGGGGATCCATGTCGGGACATTAGAACGCAGAAAGAGGCGGCAAAGCCCGCGCAAAGGCGGCGGGCTAGCCCCGATTCCCACAGCCTGTGCGTGCATCCATCCGTCCGTTCGGGCGTGCGTCCGTCCGTCAATCTAGTGAGGACTCCAAGTACCATCATCTCGCATCTTTTCATCGCATGTTCCTCATATAAATGTACCACCCTCCAACCACATTCCAAGGTCTAAACGAGAGGTGGCACGCGCGCACTTCCTTACGGCCTGCGCTTCGTGTCTAAATCTCACCTTTTCTGCCTCTAGTTCATGGCACTGCGGTCCAACCCTCGTTGTTAAAACCAATGAGGTTACGCCCTCCGAGTTCAACATGGCATCCCTTTCTGGCTCAAAGTGCAACCTTCTGATACTATTCGGGGGGCGAAGCTTCCTAAGCCGTGGGTCTTGCATCCGTGATGTATGTAGTAATAGTAGTCATCGTCGTAGTATAGTAGTACGTAGCCACCTCTACAGCCGGACTAGAGGAGCAGCTCGCGCACACCATTTTGAAGTCAAGAGGTAACCCACGCAAGTTGATCATAAATAAAAAGATGTTGTCTCTGATAAAATAACTTATAGAGACGAATATAGGTGACTTATTCTCCAATAAAATCTGCCTTGAATTTGATGCCTAATAAGAAAAACTTGTAACAGAAGAAGGACGAACTTTGAGCCCTATCTGACCAGAAACGTTTGCCAGGTTAAACTCGCTGGGCGTAACCTCCTTGGTTTTAGCAAAGTTTAGCGAAGGTTGGGCCACAGTGCAATAAACTAGCGGCGGAGAAAGATGAGAACTAGACACGAAGCGAAGGCCGCAAGAGAGTGCGCACGTGCCACTCCTCTAGTCCGGCCATGCCACTTCTCATTTATTCCTTGGAATGTCCACCGGATGGCGGTACTTTATATGATGAATATATAATGAAAAGATGCGATATGGTGGTAGCACTTGGAGTGTTCACTAGATGGACGGACGGATGGTCAGACGCACGGATGATGAGACGTACAGATGGACGCATGAACGGACGCACGCCCGGACGGGCGGATAGACGCATAGATGGTCGCACAGACGGACGGAAACAAAAACGACGGGCGGACGGCAGCGGGAACGGACTGACGGACGCTTCGCCCCACTCATCATCATGCACTCCTTGGATATGATGTGATTTTTTGTTTAGTAAGCATGAAATTTAAGGCAAGTTTTATTAGGGATTCAGTCACGGATACTCGCCTGGTTCTGTGGTTTATTTTATCAGAACAATATTTTATTTATGACTAACGTGCGCGAGTTTCGTTTTCAATTCAGATGAGTGCGCACACGCCGCTCCTATAGTCCGGCCGTGGAGGTGGCTACGTACTACTACGACGCAGTACTACCACATAGCTCGACCCACGGCTTAAGGAGCCTCACCCCTAAAAAAATTGGCAGGTCCCACGTACAGCGGCAATCGTTGATATGCGAAGCAAGAATGAAAAATGTTCGTATGAAGCTTTAAAATTAGCACAGTGGTGTGAGGTGAAGGTGAAATTTGCCATACATGACTTCTGCGTCATGATTATAATATTTGGATGCGCTGTTTACCTTCGTTATCTATTTACGTCACGGGATATAAAATTTAGTATACGTGGAGCTAGCGAAACGGCCACGAGCATGCCATGAGCGTGGTATGTTGTCACGTTCTTACATGACACGCTTGTCAGAATTGTCATGTTTGCACCAGTCATATATTTCGTCGTCCATTGACGACACGTTACACCAAATTTGGTATATGTAGAGCTAGCAAAACGGCCACACTCATCAGGGCCAAACCTCATAAGCGCGAAAATGCACGCTACAGCGACGAGCGACGCTATGAGCGACGAAACAGGGCGTTCACGCGACGTGTCGCGTGCTCGTTTTCGCGCGATCGCTCGGTTCTCCAGAGATTTGGAAACCGTCGCTCATCGCCCGGAAGTGCTGGGCTCAAGCAACCAATAGCGAAAAACCGGAAAAGACAAAGACTACATAGGTGCACGTGACCCTGCCCGAGTCACGTATGCGCAACAAGAAATAACGCAATGTTTATTACGCATGTGCATATAAGAAAGTGCTGAGAGGCAATAATAAACATTTTCCGTTTCATTACACAACAACATATCTTATTTTTAAATTGCATACCGCTTGCTACGCGGTTTTCTTGGTGCGAGTAGACGGCCTCATGCCAGCAACAGTGGAATTCGCTCGCCGAAGCCGTCGCGTGAATGAGGTTTGCCTGCGCTAGCGACTGATCGCGCGAAGCCGATCTACGTCGCGTCGCTTGTCGCTTTCGCGTGCATTTTCACGCTTATGAGGTTTGGCCTTCATGAAGAGCACACTATACTCAAATGTAGCGCTGACGCGCGCACGCTGGGCACAGCGATGCAACGTAGCAAAACGTGAGTACTCTATAGTCGGACGCCAGGCGCGGCGTCCGTCGGCGTGGCCCGACGGCAACTGGCGCGAAATGCGAAATGCTGCATTTCGCGCGGATGCGCTCCCTCTTTTCGTGCGGAGGAACGCTGGGCGCGCTGAACGGCGCATGCGTCAAAGCAACGCGGCGCGCACCTGCGAGTAAATGGCTGTGCCGGAAGTGACGCGACGAAAGGAACGCCAGCGAGCACGCGCACCGCGTCACGTCTAAATGTATTGGCGTCTTGACTATGGCAGGTAGTCATGTTCTCACAAGTCACGCATCTCATGATTATCTTGTTTGCGCCAGTCACATACCTTCGCCATCCATTGGTGTCACGTATTACCAGATTTGGCACATGTGAAGCTAGCGAAACGGCCGCGAGCGCATTATCTGTGTGGCATATAGTCATGTAGTTACATGACATGCATGGCGTTGATATGTGGGGTTTAACGTCCCAAAACCACTATATGATTATGAGAGACGCCGTAGTGGAGGGCTCCGGAAATTTAGACCACCTGGGGTTCTTTAACGTGCACCCAAATCTGAGCACACGGGCCTACATTTCCGCCTCCATCGGAAATGCAGCCGCCGCAGCCGGGATTCGAACCCGCGCCCTGCGGGTCAGCAGCCGAGTACCTTAGCCACTAGACCACCGCGGCGGGGCTGCATGGCGTGTTTATCATGTTTGGATGTGTCATTTACATGTGTCGTCCGTTCGCGTCGCGTAATACCGAGTTTGGTACACGTGGAGCTAGCGAAACGGCCACGAGCGCATCATGAGCGTAGTATGTCATGTTGTTAAATGACACGTATCTCATGTTTATCATGTTTGCACCAGTCACATACCTTCGCCATTCATTCCCGTACTGCAATACCATGTTTGGTACATGTGACATTAGCGAAACGGCCGCGAGCGCATCATGAGCGTGGCATGTAGTCATGTAGTTACATGACACGCATATCATGATTTTTATGTTAGGACCTGTCGCTTGTGTTCGCCATGCAATCATGCCATACCATACCAGTTTTGCAACATGCCATGTGAATGAAACCACCGCAAGATCTGCAGGACCTTGGAATGTAATTCATGACATTATTGACATACATATCATGACTTTTATGTTATGATTAATCAAATATGTTTTTATACAGTCATGATATTCTATACCAATTTTGATATCGGTACCATCATTAAAACGGCCAGGAGAGCGAAAAGCCGTAGGCGGCTAGACAGACAGACAGACAGATAGATAGATAGATAGATAGATAGATAGATAGATAGATAGATAGATAGATAGATAGATAGATAGATAGATAGATAGATAGATAGATACGCTCAAAGTCACCGAAGGTCGCGAAGAATTGCTTCGCACTACAAATACAACTCAATTGTTTGAGAGGGGAACCGAAGGCCTACTCACGCACGCGTCCCCTAGTCTAGCTATTTCCAAGGCCTCCAGTATTTCATAGGCAAGCTGGTCCCGATGATGCTTGACAACTACACATAAATGAAAATCAGGAGCACACACGCAATCTCGGCAATGAATGCCTAGATGGTCAGACACCGTCGAGGAAACGCTGTAAGCGTATTCCTTGAGATGCTCATTCAAACATTGCCCAGTTTGGCCTATGTATCCTTTGCCAAAGGACAATTCTAAGGAATACAACACGCCATGCACGCATGGAGCGAACTTATTCCGATACTTACTTGGACAGGCAATGGTCTTTTTAGCTCCTGGGATGATGACCCTACACATGCTAGCCAGCTTCTCAGGGCCATTAAATACAACCTCGACGTCACATCTGCCGGCTATCCTCTTTAGATTGTGGATGTAAGGAGCGACAGCGTACTTATTAGTTTGCTGCCTACTTGCATGAGTTTGAGCAGGCAACCCTGAAAATTTTTTTTGTTCTTGGAACATTCAGCCACAGCGGTCATCACGTGACACGGGTATTCAGCATTGATGGGGCGTTCAACGTGTGGAATAAAACTGGCCTGGATCTTGTGGTAGCATGACTTCCGTAAAGCTTGTGCGAAGAAGGCCTTTGCTATTGCGAAAGCCTGATTCGCCCACGCTTTGCGGTTTCTCGTGTTTCGCGCTGTTTCCTTCCAATATGTCGTACCAACACGGCCAGCCACCACTTTAGCAGATTGGGACGGATGCGTGGCAATGATAACATAGACGTGTGGCCGGAGCTAATCGCCAAGGCCATGGCTATGATGCATTCAGTTTTCTACGTCCAAACGATTATCCATGGCACTGCGCAAGGATAGTGGGAGATATAAAAGGCGCGTTTTTAAAGCACCCAGAGAGACTGACTGTGCCACAGTAGATAGCATGCCCGGCATATTTTGTCGCGAACCGAGTGTTCTTGAGTTCGCCTCCCGTTGACGGAACTTTTGTAGCGTCAGCTAATCTGGCCGAGGTTGTGCTGTTCCGCGTGCTTTATCAGAACAACGCTGCGCATGCCCGTTGAGTGGTGACATCGCCAAGTGCATGTATGGTGCACCGGAGAATGCTCGGAACCTTCTTGATTGGCGTGTCGATTGGGGGCAGGCACTTGACTGGCGCGAGCTCACTCGCTAGTTTGTCGGTCTGTCCGTATGTGGCTCTCGCTACCTATATCCTGGAATAGAATAGCTAAGCCACTACCAATTTCTCTCTTTGCTATCTGAACGTGCACATTTGTTCTCACCGTCATTTCCGTGAAAGAAGTGCGTCAGGGAAATCTCGCACGATCCCGGCATAAAACTCTTGCTTGTTAAAAACCGTCTTACAGAGTTGCTGTATTGAAGCAGAACAAAGAATGCCGCAAAAAGTTGTACTTATTAAGTGCATATATTGAGCTGAAGAGCATGCGCTCCAACCCAGCAACGTCAAAAAATTTATTTCATTTCATACCCTTATTTCTTATAACGTTGAACATCTTACGCGTCAAAAGGGCGGATGGATAGGAGGGGGAGTTTTGTCGTTGAGTTGGTTTGTGGATGCCAGAGTACTAGAAAAGTACTCTCTAGGACATGACGTAAAGCGGACATGTTGTATTGCTCACATGAGAAAAGTTTTTACTTTTCAAAACTTTAATCCCACAAATTGTGATGCAGCAGTCGCAGTATGTGCCTTCTGCGGTAGATTTACGGGCGATTAGAAATCTTGGCAAAAAAAAAAAGATTATGAGAGCCGTGGCAATGCGGCCCGGAAAGAGCATTCAAGCGCAGGCCGCAACCTACAAAATATTCTATGCTTACGCACCTACTTCACAATTTTCAAACCACACTATTTCGCACCAGCTCTGGTCATATCATCCCTAGGGTCGAGGTAATCAGAGTACTTGGAATGCTTATAGAAGCGAATGGCACGAGTGGACAGACCATAAACAAGCTCACAGCTAAAATGGCAAGCATCACTCGGCTTATCCTTAGGGTCTCAAACTCTGGAGGTGGCTTGAGAGAGGACAATTTACTAAGGCTATTCCACGCTTTCTTAATAAGCCACATTACTTACGTTGCTGCCATGCACTGTTGGCAAAATCATGAAAAGGCCGATATCAATCTCCTGATCCGCAAGAGCATCAAAAGAGTGCTAGGGGTCTCTTCGGGTACCAGCACGGAGCGCCTCGTGCAGTTGGGTATACACAAGATGTTGGAAGAGATCATCGAGGCACAGCATACGGCTCAGATGGCCGGGCTCTCCTCCTCGGCTGCAGGAAGGAGCATCCTAATAATCCTAGGGTATAGTGGGTGTTCTGTGGTATAGTGTGGTAGAAGAGGAACGTAGTCAGTCTCTCACTAAGAAGCAAAGGGCCAACGTTAAGGTCGCTCCGTTCCCCCGCAACGTACATCTGCAGCACAACACGAACAGGTGGAAGGCCATGGGTGAAGCACTGCTCAAGAGTGTTCGTGCAAACCTGGAGTCTGCATGCTTGGTAGACACGGCGCAATACAGTCGAACAACCAACTACTCGGTCGTTTCAGTTGACCACGCAGATTGTGTTATTCATTCCGCGTCTATCAGAAACACCACTCCCGCTAAAGTTAATCAGGTAGCCATAGCTCTCGCTCTCCTTGACGACTCCCGGCAACACATCTATACAGACTCACGAGCGGCAGTGCGAGCCTTTGCATCTGGATTGGTATCGGCTGAAGTAGCTCGCATCTTAGGTAATAAGAATATTTCAGAACACGCCATAATTTGGTTTCCGGCTCACCTCGGATCACATCTGGCCTCCATGGCAAAGCTAAACGAGATCGCCCACGCCCGAGCACGCGAACTTACCGTACTGGGCAGCCTGTGGGACCTTCAGATTCTAACCTAATGAACTTCAGGGATGTTCTCCTCACTTTAAACGAGGTGACAAAACATTATCAGCTGGACAGACGGATTTTCCCTCTTCCTTATATGCAACTTCGTAGGGGCCAGGCATCTACCCTCCTATTTCCTCAAACCAGGTTGTACCCCAGTCTTTGTTCCCACAGTCAGTTTATTGAAAGCATTACTCCAACATGCCCAGATTGTGGCACCGTATCCACGTTAGAACACATGCCCTGGCAGTGCCCCTCATCACGCAATTCTCGGCACATGACCGAAGAGGAATGGAGCTCTGTGCTCAGGAGCTAAGAACTTGCACACGAACTCTGGGCTGTCCAGAAGGCCCACGACGCGGCGGTTGGACTCGGCCTACCCGTTCCGACGTAGGAGCGGCCCGCTGCTCTACCTCCTTGAGGTAGCGTTCCTCAGGATCTCAACAAGGTTCTGTGCCTGTCTGACTATGAGCGAGTTATACACGGAAGATGTTTATCTGTTGCCCATGCATTTCAAAGAAGGTACCCTAGGTGCCTTGTGTCTGTATCAGGTTCGACATCTACAGCAATATCGACAGATAGCGAAGAAGAAAGAAGTGTGGCTGTGGCACCGGTTGCACTTGCCATGGCGCAGTGACGCTGGTGCATTGAACGTCGAGAAACCGGAGATAGTAATAGAGCCATTCCAAAAAAGAAAACCAATTGTGTCCAAAAAAAAAACGCGTTGCTGCTCGTAGCCATGGGCGAGTTCTTTCGTTGGGTCTCATCATTCATTCTTTCGTTCGCTCTGTGGTCTCATCACGAGGCCGCAGAAGGAAAGCAGGCCTGTGCAGTTGCCGCTACAAGTAACCATGACTAACAAGCTACAGGGTGTCGCATAAATAACAGCTGTCCCCGGCGAGTGCGACTGTTTGTCAAGTGCTGACTGCTATTGGCTTTTGTTGGTTAATTGATCGAAAATGTCGTCTAGTTTTTGATACATTGTAGGCTACAGCGCTGCCACAGACTCTAGTTACGATGAGAGGTGCATTTTACGAATAATGCAGCGAGTGATTCGGACCAAGCAGTGAATATGCAAATTTCTTTAAAAGTGATTTTATTTCAATAATGCCAGGATTACAGGATGACAGGAAGAAATTTTAATAGTGGCCTATGAAAGACGGAGAAGTTCAAATCAACAGTTGTCAGCCCACATAATAATACACGGAATAGAAAATCAAGTGAAATTACGAAGTGTTGATGCATATAGACCATTAGGCTAACTAATGCTAAGCAAAAATGTTGATAAAAGTACCAGTCTTACAAGTTGCCACTCTAGCGTCGCCAGCGTGAAGTCGGCGACGGGAACGACAGCAGGTTAGTTCGTTCCGTACGCAAGCAGAGACAGTGAAGAGATCAGAGACGTGAGAAAACAAAACAAACTTTACTCTAGTGATATTGCAGCACACGGGATCTAGTACAACACTTCAATACAACTAACAAAATACATCAGCACTTGATACAACTAAAAATATATAAAAAACAATAAATCACATTACGAGAGAGAACTATTACAAACTACACAAACTAACAACAATAGAACTACGGAGGAGAAAGTACAAAGATATAAACAGGTGGAGGCTAGTGCTTGCAGGTGACTTCGGGCAGGTTGAGCTAACTCGAGGCGAAGTCCCGATGTCTACGTTGAAGACGTTAATATCGCGTCACAACTAGACGAACGGCTAAGTTTAGGTGGCCAGCCGATACAGAGCCACACTAAAAACTTCTAGAAGAGATGCTTGTTGATCTATTTCTACACCATGTTGGTCAGCGACTAGTTTGCCTAGCAGGGCAAAGTCCTGCACTTAAATCCCCCTCGTGTCTCCTTGCTCTCTTCCTTGGGGACAAGAGACCTCTACATGGGTCCAATCATGCGCCTTTCATTGATGGAAACTCCGCCCCCAAAACTATATTGACCCAACCCCTTTTTAATTGGGTGAGGGCCCTCAACTAGCGAGAGTGACAACCTGTTGGGGTGTTGTCATACGACTTGGCCGCCAGAGGTTTTCTCACGATTTTTCCCGTGGGAACGGTCAGACTGTTTGGCTCTCAACCAGTGCGTCCCGTAGTCTAATCCTTGTTCGGGGTACATCGCGGCCTTCCACGACCCTGCAGACACCGCCGCAGTTACAAAGGATCAAACTTCGGCGGCGATGTTCGAAGAAGAGCACCCCATTCTGCACTTCTCGGCTCTCTTTCATGCGCCCGCCGTTCCCACGGTCAGTGGGGGGGAGTATGGCGCCCGTTAATTGCCCTGACGCGGGGTCGCCAAAAATGGCCATCCGTGACAACCGGTCAAGAGATTGTTCACAGTTATGAAAGAACTGGTGGGGTCACACCAAACTAGTCGTATAACAGAAATAATAATTATGAATAATATAAACATAGCACGATCAATCCCTACGAAATTGTGATGCTATGCATTTCAATGTTCCCATGCTGCAAATTGACCTTGAAAAGGCAATTCACTGCGTGCCGCATCACTCGCTCCTTTCATTACTTGAGCACGCGAGTTCAGGGAATTCGATCAGTAACGGAGTGCGAATTGCCTACATAGGATGCATGGCGAGACTAGAAATAAATAAGACAGTGAGTCTGTGTGGAGCTGCGTGAGACAGAGGGGCCCAGTATGGCCCATACGTGTCGCTATTTTTTATTGAACCATTCTGTTTAAGTGTAAGCGCTATACACAGCTTTAAATGACATGGAGCTGAGGTTAATCTCTTTGCTTAGTCACACGAGAGTGCAATTTTCTGTACTAGTTATGAAAGAATAATGCATAATGTTAAAGCCGTAAAAAGGTTTGCCAGGCGAGCGGTAGTGCCGCCAACTGGGATAAATGTCATGGGAGAGAGATATATATAAATAGAAAGGAAAGGCAAGGAGGTAAACCATGCTTGGCTCGGTTGGCTACCCAACACTTGGGGTGGTGGAAAGTGAGAATAATAGAAAGGAAAAATATAGAAAAGAAGAGAAGTAAGAAAGAGAAGGATGAATAGTAAGCTCGAGACTACAGAGCATGGTCTGACACTGTTCTTTCACAAGCGGCAGTGAAGTCTGGTGGTCCTTAAGAAGCACAAGAAGGCTTTCGTGGCTTTGCGCGTATGGGAAGCCGTCGGCCAAGGTCCCAGGATCTTCTCTTCTGTAAGCGGCCGTGAATCCAGCTGACAGAGTTTGGCTTCCATAATACGTCATTCAGACTGGTATGCTGAGCAATGGCATAGAATGTGCTCAAACGTTTCCACGCAGGCGCAAATGTTGCATGCTGAAGTGCTCGCCATTCCAAGGATACGAGAGTACGCATTCGTAAATGCCACGCACAACCTCATAAGACACAGTAAAGTTTCAGTGCATCGTGGGAGCAAAAATGTCGTGGTTTTTGGCTTGGGGAATAGGACGTCATACTAAGAACATTTCTCAGCTATAAATGACAAACATTCCTGTGAAGTATAAAAGAGTGCCGCTGGAGTTCTACACTGACAGGAAACCGTACTGGAGAAAAGAAACGCATACGTTGCGGAATGAGGCAGGAAGAGAGAAGATTGGGGTACTTTAATATTTGAGTAGGTCGCAATGTGTGCAACTTCTTTTTAGTGAGAAAACTGGGGTGGTACGTGGTGCATGTTTAGCACTGCAGTAGAGTAAGTGTACAGATCATACACAAAATATTTGCAATTTGCATTGGGAGCTCTTTGTGAGAAACATAGAGCCATACAAACCTTTTCAGAAAAGTACGAGACGGCGGGCTTCGATTAGTTCCTTTGTACTTAACACAACTTTTCAATAGTTTTATTCATTTGCGTAATGTAAATGACCCTACTTTGAGCACTTTTATGCAACTAAGGCTGTCTAGAGTGCGGCTGGGATTTCTAGTGTGTTAAGACATGTGCAAGGACCAATGCAGAGGTATCTAAGGAAAGTTGCTCTGTTATTTCACCTTCTGTCAGTGCGATTTTATGTTGAGTATCTTACAGAAGTATCACATAAGAAATTGGGTTAAAGACCTCGTCGATATTTCACTGCGTGTATCATTGTAACGGCAACTATATTGTGCTGGATCGAGAGATGATGTTTGTAAACGTGTTAAAAGAATGTTCGATGTGTGAGGGGTCTAGACATTTTTTTGAAAGTACACATTGGCACTTTACCCAATAAAACATGGTTGGAGGGTAGGGGATTATTTGACCCATGGGGCAACGGAAACAATTGAGGACGTGTTTATATTTTGCTTGAGTGGCGTGTTTTTCTGGGACATATTGCACAGAACCTTGAAAAAACAGTTACCGTTAATTCCACACGGAATCCGATTTCTTTCTGTTAAAAACAATGCAGGTGAACCTTATGATATAGTAATGCTCCTGGGTCTGCACAGTATATGTCAAACTCAAATTGCTTTTGAAAGTGCAGATGTAAAAGCGCGATCTGTGGAGAGAATATTTTTGCGCATCTGTGACATTTTCTTGAAGTGCTGAAGAGACAGGATAATGTATCAGAGTGGACCCGTGAGCAGAACCATTGTTACGGATGCAAAAAATATCCATAAATAGCGAGCTCATAGCTCATGGTTTTTCACGCCGTTTTGTTGTCCTGCGATTCTCTTCTATTTTTTCGAGTACGTGATCAGTCTTGATATGCAAGAGAATAAAGAAAAAAAACAGGGTTGGCTTCAAAGAGGTTGATAATAAACTTCTGGTTGGCTCTGTGATATAATACCGTCCTTCCACACACAGGGCCCGGGTTAGAATACACCAATCGACCTGGTGTAATTCGATTTATTTTTATTTTGTTTCGTTTTTATTACTCTCGATAGCAGTGGACAACCAGCGGCTGTGGCGGAGGAAAACTACGGGGAGAAAGTCGACCCTCTTGGTCTTATACCAGCTTTGGCGGTTAAATTCTGCTTTAGTATCGGCTGAATGCTTATCATGCATGTGCGGCATCGCAACAGTGCAGTGACACAACGTATTTTGGCCATGAGTGGTCCGCCTGTGTCCCTGGCGTGAATCTAACAGACTGTTAGACCGTACACACACATACTTCATGCATTCATTGCATAACATAATTACTTATTCATTTGTTAAAAAAAGCTTTAGCCCAGCTTTGGCAGCACGCAAGTCTGTGCACGCAAGTGGCACATTCATTCATTCATTCATTCATTCATTCATTCATCCATTTATTCATTCATTCAATCATTCGTTCATTGGCTATTAGAGCTGCTTTTGATTGTACCTGTTCCTTCGTAATTGGTCGCAGACATTTTATCAGCGCTATTCGAGGCATTTGCAATATTACGGAGTGCTTTGATTAAATAATGAAAAGAAACAATATTTCTGTTTGCGATATCTTTTAATATGGATATTAGGAATAAAGCCATTTGGAGAGGCAGCAGAATGCTGCAATTTAACCGGTTCCAGAACGGAGGCTCCTGCATGTCTCAAGCTAGATGGGTCCGTACGAGATCAGCTTTATTGACAGCCCTTGTGATGTGGACGACGTCTTTCACTGGGACTAGCTTTCTGTTCTCCCAGAGAAGAAATCCAAGTGCTCTAAATCGTTAAACACTTCTGTACGGAGATACGATGTTTGATTCATTCATTCATTGGCTCTTAAGCGTGTTCACACTGAGCATTCCGGCCGCCGAAAGGGCACCGAATCCGATTCGGCAGCGGCGAAATCCGCCGAAAAGGCTCTGCGCCGATCGACCGACTTTTGCGGCGTCTGCCGTCGAGGTGGTCGCCACGGACCAATATAAGCGCTAATCAAGGAATTTCGAAATATGGCGGCCAAGCCCTACTCTCTAAGGTCGCAGTGTACGTAACTGAATGTTATAACCAACGGGAGTTTAACTCTCTCTGTGCCTAATCGGGGGGGGGGGGGGGGGTATCATAGCTGAAATCAAGAAAAGGAAATGGACATAGGGCGGGCATGTAGCGCGTAGACAGGATAACCGCTGGTCATTAAGAATAACTAACTGGATTCCCAGAGAAGGGAAGTGGGTTAGGGGGAGACAAAAGGTTAGGTGGGCAGATGAGATTAAGAAGTTGGCGGGTATAAATTGGCAGCAGCAAGCACAGGACCGAGTTAACTGGCGGAACATGGAACAGGCCTTTGTCCTGCAGTGGACGTAGTCAGGCTGATGATGATGATGATGATGATGATGATGATGAAGATGATGATGATGATGATGAAGTGCCTACTCGACGTCCCTATTTCTTTGAAGAAGTGACCGAGCTTGTCGTAGGCGTGACCGATCTTGCAACGGTCTTGCAGAGCGAGACGAACCCACCGACGCCGCTGGCGTCAGCTGTTCTTTCTGCTCTTCGTGCACTACAAGCCAGCGACTTAGCAGCAAAGTAAGCGGCACTGCTTCTTCTTGCTTCCTGCGTTCGAGAATCATCGAAGTCTACACCAACGGAGAGCACAGTGGCATTTGCGAGCCGTGACAACAACCGTGGGGCAGCGCATCCATTCTGCGTTCGCCCTGTGGCAGTGCGGGTCACGTCCTGTGCGAACGACACTGCGTTTCGGCGGCAAGAGAATTTCGCTCGCTGTAGATAGCGGATGTTTCAGTGTGAACTAGGGGTTAGAGCTGCTTTTGATTGTACCAACTCCTTCGTGAGCAATTTAATCAGTGTTATTCAAGGCCTTTGCATTATTTTGCTCTTGTTTTCAAAGGACACGAGAAACACGTATTTCTCTTTAAGGTATCTTTTATTATTTATATTAAGACAAAAGCTACTTAGATAGGCAGCAGAACTCCACACTATTACAGGACACAGAAATGAGGCTTTTCAAGATAGCTTACGCTAAACGGGTGCTACCGTGTTTCGCTTCATCGACAGGCTGTAGGTGGTAATGGCTCAGACAGCTCTCATAGTAGAGTAACAGGCGCTCTATATCGTTTAACACTTCTTACATGCGAAGCATTTCTTAGCAAACTTCGGCGACTTTGAGCGTATCTATCTATCTATCTATCTATCTATCTATCTATCTATCTATCTATCTATCTATCTATCTATCTATCTATCTATCTATCTATCTATCTATCTATCTATCTATCTATCTATCTATCTATCTATCTATCTATCTATCTATCTATCCGCCTAGGAATTTTAGCTCTCCTGGCCATTTCGATAACGGTATTGATACCAAACTTGGTATGGCATGACATGACTGCATGAAGAACATATTTGACTAGTCATCACATGAAAATCATGATATGTATGTCCTGAATGTCATGATTTACATTTCATGGTCCTGCAGCTCTTGCGATTGTTTTGCTTAAATGGCACGTTGCAAAACCGGTATGGCATGACATGATTGAATGGCTAACACAAGCGACATACCCTAAGATGAAAATCATGACATGCGTGTCATGTAAGAATATCACTACTTGCCACGCTCATAATGCACTCGCGGCCATTTCGCTAGCGTCACATATACCAAATTTGGCATTACAGTACTGAATGGATGACGAAGGTATGTGACTGGTGCAAACATGATAAACATGAGATGCGTGTGATGTAACAACATGACTACATGCTACACTCACGATGCGCTCGCGGCTGTTTCACTAGCTTCACATGTACCAAACTCGGTATTACGTGACGCGAATGGACGACATAGATAAATGACACATCCGAACACGATAATGACGACATGCGTGTCATCTAACAACATGACTACATGCCACACTGATGATGCGCTCGTGGCCGTTTCGCTAGCTTCACATATGCCGAAATTGGTATTGCGTGACCCCAATGGTGGCTGGTGCAAACATTATAATCATAATATGCGTGTCATGTGAGGACATGACCACATGCCTCAGTCAAGGTGGCAATACATTTCGACGTGACGTGGTGCGCATTCGAACACGATAATGACGGCATGCGTGTCATCTAACAACATGACTACATGCCACACTGATGATGCGATCATGGCCGTTTCGCTAGCTTCACATATAACGAAATTGGTACTGCGTGACCCCAATGGTGGCTGGTGCAAACATTATAATCATGATATGCGTGTCATGTGAGGACATGACCACATGCCTCAGTCAAGGTGGCAATACATTTCGACGTGACGCAGTGCGCGTGCTCGCCGGCGTTGCCACACCAGCCGCCGGTCCTGCCGTATATTCGCAGGCGCGCGCCGCACTGCTTTGCTTTCACGCATACGCATTTCAGCGCGTCCGGCGTCCCTCCATTACGAAAAGAGGGAGACGCAGTGTTGTCTAGGTAACGCATCGGAGTGAAATGCAGCATGCACCATTTCACCGGTTGCCGTTGGGCCGTGCAGACGGACGCTGGTCGCGCCGGGCGTCAGACTATAGAGTGCTCGCGTTTTGCTAACGTAGCGTCGCCGTACTTAGCGTGCGCGCGCGTCAACGCTACATATGAGTATATTGGGCCCTTCATGATGCGCTCGTGGCCGTTTTGCTAGCTCCACATATACCGAATTTGGTGTTACGTGATGTCAATGGATGACAATATATATGACTGGTGCAAACATGATAATCCTGACACGCGCGTCATGTAACAACATGACAACATACCACACTCGTAGCGTGCTCGTGGCCGTTTCGCTAGCTCCACATATACTAAATTTGGTATCACATGACGTGAATAGATGACGAAGGTAAACGACACATTCAAACATGATAATCCTGACATGGAAGTCATATGCGGCATCATTTATCTCCACATCGTAACGTTGTGGTGAAGCGACATTTCAACATTTCTCATTCATGCTTCGCATATCATTGATTCCCTATGTTGTACGTGGGAGCTGCCAATTTTTTTTCGTAAACACCATGTATGAATACGATGTTTCATGAATGCATAGTAGCAGCAAGCGTTGCACGCCAAGCAGCTTCCGGGGATTTCATTATCACTCTCTGACACTTTAGCGGAGAGAGCGCGGTCAAGTTATTTCAGGGTAATTAAGGCATCTCTATGTGGATTCAGATAAAAGGAAGGTATTTCATGAAATTGAAGGTTATATTGTTTGCAGCTTAGAAACATCATCATCATCATCGCCATTAGCCTGTCTATGGCAAGTGCAGGTAAAAGGCCTCCCTCATGAGCCGCTAGTCAACTCGGTCCTTTGCTTGGTGCTGCAACTTTATACCCGCAAACTTCCTATTCTCATCTGCCAACCTAAGTTTCTGTCTCCCCCTTACCCGCTAGCCTTCTGTGGGAATCCAGTCAGTTACTTTTATTGAACAGCGGTTATCTTACCAACGCGCTCCATGCCCGGCCCATGTTCGTTTCTTCTCCCTGATTTCAACTATGATATCCTTAACCCCAGTTTGTACCCTGATCCAGTGCGATCTCTTTTTGTCTCTTAAGGTTACACCTACCATATTCCTTTCCATCGCTCGCTGCACCGTCCTCAATTTAAGCTGAACCCTCTTGGTAAGCGTCCTGGTTTCTGCTCCGTAGCTAAGTACAGGCAAGATACAGCTGTTATATACCTTCCTCTTCAGGGATAGTGGCAATCTACCAGTCATAATTTCAGAGTGCTTGCCGAATGCGCTACCCTTTCTCATTCTTCTAGTTACTTTAAACTCGTGGTTCGGCTTTGCGGTTATTACCTGTCCAAAGTAGATTTAGTCTTTTACAGCTTCAAGTGCAATTATCCTTCTCGAAACGCTGTTCACTTCAAAGGTGGTTTTACATTACTTTATAATTTTGCAAATTAATTTTGAGATCGACCTTTCTGATCTCCTCGTCTTATTGAGTAATCATGAGTTGCAATTCATCCCTTGAGCTACTAAGCAATGTAATGTCATCGGCGAAGCACAGGTTACTAGGGTACTTTCCATTAACTCTTATCCCTCACTCTTGCCATCCAAGGCTTCTGAAAACCTCCTGTAAGCACGGGGTAAATAGCATTGGGGAGATTGTATCCCCTTGTCTTACACACTTCTTGATTAGTATTCCGTCGCTTTCCTTATGGAGCACTATGGTGGCAGTTGATCCTCTGTAAATTTCTTTCAGGATGTTCCTGGATTTAAAATAGGCAGCGGGCGAAAAGTGTTAGAAGTTTGCGGGCTGCTCGCCAAGAGTTTTGTTCAACGTTAGTGCTACTATGTTGGTTTGGCTCATTGAAGCAGACACCGTCGAAGGCGTGTGCTTCTAAACAGTGAAATGACCTTTATAATGTGCATGGAGAGGATGATAGATGAATAGGTGACTTATGCTCCGGAAACACCTGCAAGGCCATGGCCTTCCAAGCGTCAGTGCAGTAGCGACTAAATGGAGTTGTGGCACTACTACATGGTTGTTTTCAATGGTCTTTGAGTGGTTCCGGCGTCTCTGGCGCAAATCTGTGCAGCGCTTCAGATCTTCATTTTAGAGGCGAAATTCGCTACGCCATGGTTCAGTCCCTCCTCCGTACTCCGTTGCAGTAGCAACCCCTTTCTTCTCACAATGTTCGCTAGATAGCGCTGCGCTCTTGCATTGGCTCTTGCAATCTAATTAGACTGTTTGAGCTAGGGCTTGCTAAGACGCGTGACAAGTTACCCGGAAAAGAAGACACAAACCCGAAAGTTGGTGGGATGAGGAAGTTAAGGGAGCCATAGCAAAACGTCAGGAAGCCTCTAGGGAACACAGACATGCTAAGCAGCGGGGTGAACCGACAGATGATGTTGAAAGAAAATGGGAAATCTTTCTAAGCTGTAGAAAGAATGCATCCCTTCTGATCAATGAAAAGGTTAGAAGAAAGGGAGCCCAGTGGCTGGCAGAAGTACTTAAAAAAATGGAAAGGCAGCTGCGAAACTTTGGAGCCATCAAAACTCCCAAAGAAATAAGACGAGCCTAGTGCAGAGGTTTACAACTACAGCTCAAGGTGCTAGGCCTGAAGGGGTTGAAGCTATTGAATATATAGGTACAAGGGTGACAGAAAAATTTCAACAAAGAAGTGCTTTATGCACCACAATAGACAAGGATGAATGAAGTGGCGCAATGGCTCCATTTTCCCAACGAGAGTGGGAAAAGGCTGAGAAAAGGGTTCCTAGTAGTAAATCAACAGGCCCAGATGGCATTCCAATTATGCTGATAAAGACATTAGGTCCGAAGTCTAAGCAGGCTTTGAGAGAGGCAGTGAGCAAACTAATAATTGATGGTGAAGTTCCCGATGGATGAAAACTCAGCAGGATGAGCATGATCTATAAAGGAAAGGACAAAGCTGACATAAACAACTACCGTCCCATAACAGTGAAATCAGGGGACTACAGGCTGGCGATGCAGATGATAAAGGAAAGACTGCAGGCATGGATATAGGATGAGGGGGTGCTGGGGGAACTGCAAAATGGGTTTCGGAAACACAGAAGGTTGGAAGACAATCTGTTCTCACTGACGCAGTGCATCGAAATATCAGAAAAGGAACACAGGCCCCTGTGGCTAGCATTTTTGGATACCAAGGGAGCGTGCGATAGCGTGGTTCAAGAGGAATGGGGGGGAATACTGGACACACTAGGCGTGGAACATCTAGTCACTAATCTTTTAAATGATATCTATAAAGGTAACAAAGTAGTTATAAAGTGGGAAAACGGGTATCCAAGCCTGCAGAGGTAAAACGGGGGCTTAGGCAGGGGTGTCGCTTGTCACCTTTATTATTCATGATGTACCTACAAGGATTAGAGGCCAAATTAAAGGGAAGTGGACTGGGATTCAACCTCTCTTTAGTCAAACAAGGAAACCTCACTGATCAGGCACTACCAGCATTGATGTACGCAGATGATATAGTGCTAATGGCCAAGAACAAGGAAGATTTTCAGAGATTGATGGACAGCTGCGGTAATGAAGAAGATAGGTTAGATTTCAGATTCAGTAAGGAAAAATCAGCAGTCATGATTTTCAATGATAACAAAGGTAGTGAGCTTAGAATACAGGAGGTCACGCTAGAGATAACAGATAAATACAAATATCTGGGCGTATGGATAAGCAATGGGACCGAGAACCTGAGAGAACACGAAATATACGTGACGACTAAAGGTAACAGGAATGCAGCAGTGATGAAAAATAGTGCACTGTAGAATTAAAGTAGGTATGATGTTGTGAGAGGAATATGGATAGGGGTCATGGTTCCTGGGCTGACGTTCGGCAATGCGGTCTTGTGCATGAGATCAGAACTTCAAGCAAGATTAGAAATTAAGCAAAGTGGAATAGGTAGGCTTGCTTTAGGAGCTCACGGGAATACACCAAATCAGGTAGTACAAGGTGATATGGGATGGACATCATTTGAGGGCAGGGAAGCTAGAAGCAAAATAAAGTTTGAAAAGCGATTGAGAGAAATGGGGGGGGGAGAGTTGGGCTAGGAAGGTTTTCAGTGACTTGTACATGAAGAATGTCGATACAAAATGGAGGAAGCGAACCAGGAAATTGACTGGTAAATACTTAGAAAATAGCAGGTGGCCAAACCAAAAAGAACTATCGGTTAAGAAGAAAGTGAAGGAAACGGAGACTGACATGTGGAGAATGGACATGATTAAGAAGTCCGCACTATAGATCTATCAAACTTTTAAGCAGGAAACTGCCAAGGAAAGGATCTATGATAATACTCAGGGTAGTTCTCTACATTTTGAAGCCAGGACGGGAGTACTGCGAACCAAGACATATCGGGCCAAATACGAAGGAGTAGACACAGTATGCAGTGCATGTGGAGAGGAAGAAGAAACTGCCGAACACTTGATAATGTTCTGTAAAGGGCTTCACCTATAGTTCAGGATGATGGCGCAGAGTTTTTCGAAGCACTGGGGTTTAGGGACAGGAAGGCAAAATAGACTTTAAGCGGGTAGACTTAACTAGAAGAAGGTTATCTGATTGGTGGCTAAAGTCAAGGCACGAGCGAAAATTAAACTTTTCACTGCAAAGTACGAATCCTCAAACTCACTTTTTAAAGAAAATGAATAAATCTAGTTTTTGGTTCATTAAGTATTACGGCTTGGTGGCGCTAGCCACTGCCCGATCTAAAGGATACAGCCATATCCATCCATCCATCCATCCATCCGTCCATCCATCCATCCATCCATCCATCCATCCATCCATCCATCCATCCATCCATCCATCCGTCCATCCGTCCATCCGTCCATCCGTCCATCCGTCCATCCATCCATCCATCCATCCATCCATCCATCCATCCATCCATCCATCCATCCATCCGTCCATCCATCCATCCATCCATCCAGTTCGGTTCGGACTGTCTCGGTGGATGGACGTGTTTTTTGAGCGCTCCCTGATCGACTGCGGAGATAAGTGTTTTTGCATGTTTTGAGCTTTTATTTATAATTATAAGGCAGCAGTTGAAATCTTTGTAGCCCTAATTTATGGTAGGGCTTTTTCGGGGGCCAGTCACCAGGTATTTATTAGTTACAGCGTGTGTGTGTGTGTGTGTGTGTGTGTTTGATTTTTTATTGTTTTTTTCTTTTGCCACCCCATGGGGGAGGTGCGCGTACGTAGAACACGCAAATTTTTGTAGTAGAGCATAGACTTTCTTTTTTTCGTGGGGCAGGGCTCGTGTTTAGTAATTATCCAGTATAGGGACAATTGGTGTCAGAAAGACATGGTTAAAAAGACTACAAAGTGTTCAGGATGTGGAGTGGGTTTGAAAGTGGGCCCAAGTGTAGAAGCGGATGGAGAAGAGGCTGACGCGAAGTGTAGGCAATGTGAGGTCGAGGAAAAAATAGAGAAAATGATGGTTGCCCAGAGTAAACTGCTGATGAGAATCTCCGAGCTTGGGACTGCGTTGGCGACAGAGCAAGAGAAAACGAGGGCAATGGGAGAAAGGCTGAAGTCCGCTGAGGAAGCACTAGCCAAAGTGAACAGAGGCGCAGCCTAAGGAGAGAACAGTAGGGAATCAGCAACCAGAACAGCGGAGAAGAAAGAGCAAGCAAGTTTGGAAAAAAACAGGTTTAGCTGGTTCAATTGTCGCAAGGCCCAGCTTCAGCGAAGTAGTTGTGGGGCTGGGAGGGGAAAAAGCAGCTAGCGTCACAGGTGCAAGTAGCCCCCAGGTGCAGGACGCTCCAGCTGAAATGTCACAGCATGTGATAATCGCCGGGAACTCGAATTTAAATTGATGCACAGAAGCCATCAAAGAGAGGGTAAGAGGTGACAAGAGGGTTGCAGTAGGGGCGTTTGCAGGACACAAGCTGGAAGCAGTAATGAGGCAAGCCAGCGCAAAACTTAAAAGTACAGCTGATAGACGAAACCTCGTGATAATTTCAGGTGGTTTAAACGATGCCTTAAATGAAGATACAGCAGGACTAGCAACTACACTGGCGAAAGGCGTCGATGACATGCGCGCCACTCCCACTAAGGTAGAGGTAGCGATATGCACGATACAGGAGGTACCGATGCGTGATAGGCAGGTGGTTTAAACGATGCCTTAAATGAAGATACAGCAGGACTAGCAACTACACTGGCGAAAGGCGTCGATGACATGCGCGCCACTCCCACTAAGGTAGAGGTAGCGATATGCACGATACAGGAGGTACCGATGCGTGATAGCAACCTGCAAAGATCAGTTGTCAACGCAAACCAAGAGATATGACGGATGAGTCAAGAGAAAGGCTTTGAAGTGGTAGAAATAAACAGAGAGGTGCATTGGTGGGGTGGTTTTCAACGAGACAGACAGAACGGCTAGGTCTTGAGGTGGGTTGGCGACTTGCAGGACGCGCAGTAGCTTTTTTGGGGGGCAAGTGGGCCCTTCGGGGTGCAGGATAGCTAGTAACGAGGAAAACAGCCAGGGGGACTCTTTGACAGGTGGTATGGACAGATACGATTCCAAAGTGGCACCAGTATCTAAGATAGGTAGAGTCGGGGGCACAAATAAACGTAGCCACGAGCGCCGAGCCAATTCAGACTTAGGGTATATTAACATGCAGGGTGGTAGGAACAGGCTGAAGTGGGAAGAGATAGAAGAACAGCTAAGGGAAGAGAGGCCGATGGTATACGGCTTTGTAGAAACACATATCAGGGACATGGAACAACCTCCGAACAATCCGGACTACGCGTGGGAATATTGTAATAGAACAGAAGGCAGCAGAAAGGGGGGTGGTATTGGGGCATTCATTCATACAAGTACAGACTGGCAAAGGGTCAAGCAGGAGTGAAAGGAACATTTATGGCTAAAAGGGAAAGTGGCAGGTTAGACGACACTCCTTGGTTTCGTGTACTTGTGGACGCCAGTAAAGGCCAGAGAGGAAAACCAGGCAATGGTAGAGTGCATATCAAAGGATATTCAGGAGTTAGGAGGAGAGTGCGAGATAATTATACTAGGAGATATGAATGCACACATAGAAGTTCACCTAGCTGGGCATGCACCCAGGAGCAGTCGCCGCAAAGTCATGTGCATCGACGGAGACAGCCCGCGCAGCCGCTGTGCCGAGTTTTCCAGGCGTGGCGCATGTCGAGTACAAGCGACGAAAGACCCAAGCATCTAAAAGAGAGGCCATGGCCAGATCTGCAAGTTAGTTTCAGGCGCTGAGGTTCGGACATTATTTCAACGTCTGTCACAGGTTGTGGTTCGACTCAGCTCTGGCTACAAAAAGTAAAAACCTAGCATCAGCCAAGAACGCCACGTTACGTCCCTAAGATCACGCAGGTTTGCTCGTTTATAAGCTCTACATGGCTAGTGAAAACCTCTCCATTTTTACTGTTTACGTCGTTATTTTACACCTATAATGACATTTATGTATTTATGCAGGCAACGCAGGGTCTCAGTGACGTCGACTCGGCACTGACACCCAGGAGTGCGCCTGGCACAAGCACAATGGAGGCGAATGGGTTCAAACGCGGCCTTATCGGTGCTATATTCATTGGCTTCGTGATCCTGCTCTTGCTACTCGTGCTGCCATTGGGACCTCCGCGGCCGAAGATGTCCTCGGCTACACCAGAGGTGTCGGTTGCGTCGTCGCCGCTTCCGACATCGTCGTTATAAATGGAGTGGTGCACTGCATTAGGCTGATCCCGTCCGTGACGGTGCAGCTTGGACTACCACATCATCAGCCGACGTGCATGGCTAGGCGACGTGAGGTGACACCAATTCTTACTGCTCCAGAAGTTGGAATGTCGGCGGGGCTCGATAAGAGTCGTCTACAAGGATGACATATTCCCAGTGCGTCAGGAGTTCATGGCGTTCCTGGAGCAGTGTCTCTACGCCTACTGCGTTTAGATAGGCGTTAGAACGCTCAAATAAGTAGCGTTTGTTGGGTCTACTAGATAGTGCACTTAATGTATTGGAAAAAACCTGATGCTATGCCTAAGTTACTTTCAAGCGTTTGTGCAAGTGCGCTTATGCGCGCACAAATAAATGTTGTTTTCCTTCTCTACCCTTTTCTTCTAACAAGTACTGTCATGTGTCATGTTCTGGTAGGTCCAAGCTTCGTGGCGCTGCTAGTTTATTCATCACGTTTTGCAATCTCATCCAAGGTTTCAGTTCTTTAAAGCCTCGAACATCACCCGAATCGCAGTATCGTTTGATAAAGGTTACAATATCATGTAACCTATATTTTGTAAGTTACATAGCTGTTACAACTGTTTCATTTTTGTATAGAATTTCCTGTCACATAGAGGTCACAATGACAGAAACATTTCATTTTAAAAGTTAAAGCACTGAGATGGGGATTGTGACCTTTATATTGTAACTTAAAACGGCACAATGACTCATCCGGCAGGGGCCCTACACTATGGAGCGGAAATTTATTGATCAATCTGTCAACCTGCTCCCTTTGTTGTTAAAGGTTGGTCTCAGTAATTGAACAGTGGATAATGCACAAGCATAACAGGTCTTGAGGGCACAAAATCAAACCACTGTTGCAACGATTTCGAATTACGGGATACTGTAGCAAGCGATGGTGGGGCGCAGATTAAGCCGGCAGTTAAATAAAGATAGCCCTATTCCAAAACACGTAGGCATAGGCTTCTGCCAGTGGCGTAGCAAGGGGAAGGGGTTGGGTGGTGTTCAACCCCCTCCCCCCGAAAACTTTCGTCCAACTCCCCCCCCCCTTGCCACTTACCCAACTTATTTTTTTTTTCGTCGCTTCGCGCTGACATAATGTAGAAACTAAGCGCTGCTACTATAACAATATTATTCCTGAGTGCTTCTACAATGAATAATGTCTGCATACGAAAAAAACAGGCTACGGTGTTTCTCATAGCTTTGGCACTATGTGAGATTTTGGGCAGGAATCTCGGCCGCCAGTGTTTTGAGTTGGCTAGGCGACGGGATTAATGCTTATGCGGTGATCATACTTGTACCAGCCGGAACGATCAGGATTCGCAGGATTCGATCACTACGATAATTATAAATATGCCAGAGCTTCGTTCTAACGGAAAAAGTCCAGACACAGTTCCAAGGTTGATAGGCCATGTTAAAGCATATTACATTGTGACTCTTCATACGTCTGCTAAGATATACTAAGGCCAGAGAATAACATTTCTATTGCACCATCGCGTGTTCTGCTAACGTCACACAACACCACACACACACACACACACACACACACACACACACACCACACACACACACACAGCACACACACACACACACACACACACACACACACACACACACACACCACACACACACACACACACACACACACACACACACACACACACACACACCACACACACACACACACACACACACACACACACACACACACACACACACACACCACACACACACACACACACACACACACACACAACACACACACACACCACACACACCACACACACACACACAACACACACACACACACACACACACACACACACACACACACACACACACACACACACACACACACACACACACACACCACACACACACACACACACACACACACACACACACACACACACACACCACACACACACACACACACACACACACACACACACACACAACACACACACACACACACACACACACACACACACACACACACACACACACACACACACACACACACACACACACACACACACACACACACACACACACACACACACACACACACACACACACACACCACACACACACACACACACACACACACACACACACACACACACACACACACACACACACACACACACACACCACACACACACACACACACACACACACACACCACACACACACACACACACCACACACACACACACACACACACACACACACACAAAACACACACACACACACACACACACACACACACACACTCACTCACTCATAACAGATATTCTTTTCATATACCTAACTTGCCTTGTATTCTAGTTTACAATACACTTATACTTATCTTTACTATGCCCTGTCTAGTGACGAATTTGCAACACATGCAAAACTTGCAGGCCAATTACAGCCTTAAAAAATCCTACTAAAATACTCATCATGGTAACTTAGGTTACTAAATAAAAAGTTAGTGGTAGTTAAATCTAAAGCACGTACTGAGAATTTGCAGTGTGGGGAGCTGTAATGAGCACAAGTTTATTGTTCAGCAGTGTGGCAAAGAGCGCAGAGTAATGACACAAAACTGAAAAAAATATGCCACAAACTGTAGACACGGTGCCCCAGCAGAGTTTTAAAAAATATGCCAGCGCACGAAATTACGACGCAATGAAATGCATTTCTTATCCTTGCCTGGAGTTAGGCAATTTGTTGTGTTCTAAAAATTATTTTATTAGACATGTTTAGTTAACTAAGCTTTGAAGAAACAAAGATGGATAGAAAAGTTTGAATCAGGAGGTTGTAGATTGTTTAGCGAAACGTCCGATTAGACAGTTTCAAACAATATGTTTGCTAATTAATAGTGTTTCTCTGCTAAATACAAATGCTCGCTAAATACAAAAAAAACACTACGTGACGAACCTGCTCGCGCGCCAGTGCACACAATAATTCTATTGCTCCCCAACGTTTTGCATACGAACGATCTTAGATTTGCCGGAGTGTGCTGTCTCGACAGGGCCACAACGTTAGCGGTGGCTTTGCGACGAACACGTTTTAATAACGACCACAAAAACGATAATCATTGTGTCTGCTTATCGCTGTCCTGAAACGGTGCGAGGGAAGCGTGGGCGCGCCTGTGGGTTGGTCACGTGGTATTTTTTGTACTTCGCGGGTATTTTTGGTTTGCAGAAAAACACTAATAATTAACGGATATATTGTTCGGAACTCTCTACTCGGACATTTTGCAAAGCGATGTACAACTTTTTCATTGTTTTTTTATTTATTTTCGTTCTTTCAAAAATTAGTTAATTAAACAGATCTACTTAAACCATATTTTAGAACAAAAAAAACAGTCCGAATAACTCCAGGCAATGCTCAGCAACATGCATTTGATCGCGTGATAATTGCGTGTGTTGGCATGTTTTTATACTTCGGCTAAAGATAGCTGGGCCACCCTGTCTATTGATTCGCTTCATCTGTCGTTTCTTTTTATTGACATGACTAGAAGGGCACAAAGAGCTATTTATTTAACTAGCGACATGACGCAAGAGAAGATATGCATAGAATGGATAAACATGGGTGGGCATGTTATCACGTAAAATTACCAGCAATATGCATTACAATCATAATTTTTTTACAAGAAATAAAACACTCTGTGCAAGCAATGTCTCCCGCAGCAAACAGACACATTACATAAATCGGAATACTGTTGATTATCTTTTTCAACTGATACGAAGACTATCCTGCGAATCGTGATAATATATGCCCCATATGTTACCCAAAATTTGTGAAAATTGCCACATGCAAATTTGGGTTGTTGCATTGCCGTTCACACCTTTCGTATTCGCGAACCACATCTGCAAGTGAAAGGTGCCACCGAAAAGCAAGGATTAGGCAACCGGAGAGAACTAAATCACGCTGTCATGCTGTCAAAGTCATTTGCAGCAAAAAGTCTCATACAGTGGAACTTGCTTCCTCACAGCTGGACGAAAAGTAGCGCGTACTGTTGTTACCAAAACCGTCTTTTTTACTACCCGCCAGGGCGGTTCAGGGGTTATGGTGCTTATTGCTGGTAGCGGCATCAAATCCATGTCATTTTTTGATGTAGGTGAAAATTCTTGAGACGGCATGCACTTTGGTCTAGGTGAATGTTAAAGATCCAAAGTGGTGAAATTTTCGCAGTGCCCCACTACAGCGTCTCTCGTAATCAAATCGTGGTTTTGGAATGTTAAACACCATAGATTGATCATTAACAACTGTGTTTTTACTGTTCAGAAAATCTCAACCCAAGAACAACTTTAGCTAACTTTACTCCTTAATTTTTTAGCAGGCGCCTATCTATGGTTGATACTACACACATTCAGCTGAAGCCGTCCACGTTCCCGGTAAAGAACAGAGAGAATGTCTTCCGGGCAGACCTGTATTTCACGGTGGTTGTTCAGAGAGTGATGCCAAACAATATTTAATTTGTTGTAGCGTTTAAATACAACTTTAGGCGTTTCAGCGACGAGAAAGAGCGTTCTGATTCAGCTGTGCTCACCGGCACAGTTGCCAGAATCTTTAGAAGATGGTGCACGTTTGGGAAGATTACCTCTGGCTATCGGCAACCGCTTACAACGAAGACATGCTCAGCGTTTCTCGCTTCTCTCGCGTCCATTTCAGCGCCCATACTGCTAACCCCCCTTGCAACGCCAAAGTTGAGATAATGTTCGAGTACACGCCAGTAAACTTCTCGGAAGTGGTAAGAGTGGCAGATTCAGGAATGATCTGTGGAAGAAGAGAAGAAATCATCAAGGTGTGCCCATGCCTTTTAAAACACTCATTGAACTGGTTTATTAAACAGTCCAGAAAAGGCCATTAATACTGAAAGCCTGAAGTGCTCTTCAACGCTAGCCACTGCCACGTTACTTCGATGAAGCTGCCGACCTGTGACAAGTGGCATCCTCGTTTTTGCCACTTGTCAGTTGTGCACTGCAGTGAGCGTCGCCTTTCGGGAAATAATCATCAACCGTTATACCGAACGCCGTTTCGTCGCAACTATCGAGTCTCATAGGAGGGTGCTGATCAACCCAGCACACGAACTATCCAGCAATACGTGTATAGGCAGCGCATTTCAAGGGGGTGGCTTCGCATTGCTTGGAAGCAACGCGCTCAGCAAAGTTCGGGCAGTGACCCTGAATGTGAGAGACGAGAACTTTAGTGACGATACATGTCGGCTGGCAAAGTTCTGCCTTAAACACTATCGCTCGTTTCTTGCCTGGCGGAAAAATTCGCGAATATACCTTCCCTCCGCTTCCCTTCAGCGCCGGTAAAGGCCGCGCTCGCCCATCCCGGCTGCGGCGGCTGCATTACCGATGGAGGCGAAAATGTTGTAGGCCCGTGTGCTCAGATTTGGGTGCACGTTAAGGAACCCCAGGTGGTCTAAATTTCCGGAGCCCTCCACTATGGTGTCTCTCATAATCAAATGGTGGTTTTGGGACGTTAAACCCCACATATCAATCAATCAATCAGGCCCCGCTCGCCCAGCATCTTACTCTGCGCGCGAGATGTCTCACATTTGTGATTGCGCCCATACGGAAGGCTGGTAGTGTCTGTCGCGTTGTGATGAAATACCGCAAACGTGATTGATTGCGAAGGAGTTGGTGGCAGCAGTGAAATTCCAGCGACTCGTATTAGAATTCCCGAAAGAGATAACAAACATGCATGGTTGGTGCAGAGTAGATCACGTTGCATGCGCTGGCAGTTCTCGTAGAAGTTCACGCGTTCTGAGAAATTATTACGGTGCACTATGCTCTGAACAACTCAGGAGTTCATTCCTTCATCACTGGTGAACCAATCAATGAAGTTTTTGTGTGGTTCGAGGCTGCTCCTGTTCATGTCGGCGTAAGTGCTAGAAACACGAATGCACGCATGCTGCGTGGTGAAATATTCTTAAGTTTTCGAATCTGTTGACGTAGAGGGAAATGTCGGCTGCACGCTTGTAAACAATGGAAGACACCTTGCCGCAACTCTATCGTTTCAGGGAGCCGAACGACAAAAGTTACGACAAAAACAAAACAAAAAAACGAGAACATTCCGCATTTAATTGCGCGTATTTAAGTGTTTTAGCGCATAAACGCAGCGAACAAGATAGTTTTATGTGAGTAGGTATAGTCCGGTCACACGTGGACTTTCAATTGATACCAAGTGAAAAGTTTTCATAAATCACCTTGTCCTCGCAAATAGCACGATAAAATCTCTAGGACTGGAGTTCTTCTTTGCTATCAAAAGTCACAGTGCAACTGAAAGTCTGCCCGAAGAATACCATGTGCAAAATCATGTGACAAACGAACAGCATACCTTACAAAAAATTACTTATTGCGTATCGCAAGCACGCTTGGATTCACGTTGTAATGTAAAAAATGTTGACTTAAAGCTACCACTGCTTCAGAGCTGCTTTACATATAGAGATTAACATAAAAATCATTCCAATAGACATGCAGTGACAGACATCGACAGTAAGAAATTCGCTCATCAAAGTAAGCAAAGTCCAAATGTAGTTATGAATGTACAAAAACATGCTGCGTATATCTCTCATTCATCGTTGTAAGCGGAACCGTCCTTAACCTGTAAAATGCACTTCGCTCCGACGAGGACTACGCCATCTACGCCTAACAGAGATTAACGATTAACGATGTCTTCTCCGATGGCGTGGGCCATCGCAATAACGTGTTTTCGAGGACTAGTTCATTGAATGTTGTGACGAGAGCCTGTTGATCCTAACGGTCACTGTACCTGTCGTATACTGGATATTACAGTATTTCTTACAGTAGTGCCCCGCCGTGGTGGCCTAGTGCCTAAGGTATAGGTTGTTGACCCACGGGCCGCGGGATCAAATGCCGGTTGTGGCCACTACATTTTCGATGGAGGCGAAAATGCTGTAGGCCCGTGTGCTCATATTTTGGTGCACGTTAAAGAACCCCAGGTTGTCTAAATTTCCAGATCCCTACTCTAAGGCATTTCTCGTAATCATATGGTGGTTTTAGGTCGTGAAACCCCAGATATCAATAAATCATTCTTCCAGTACTTTTACTTACACTTTTCACAACCATATGCATGGGGAGAGGGGGAATCTCATGACTTGATATACATGTACACCATCTGTTTAACTACCGCTGATAGTGACGTCACAAAGGAGAGCAGTTACCTGTGCCTCCCCCCTCCTCCAGCCGGATTGGTGTGAGCTTCCCTCTCCCGCAAAAAATTTCTGGCTACGCCCCTGGCTTCTGCGCATGCGCAGAGGAACAAAATACTTCCCTATGTTGGTTACGTACTCGTGCTAAATAACTTCTTAAGTTGCTTTCATATCATTTTGCTTTCAGGCCGCGGGACTAATGTATTCGCTTGCGGGAAGCTTCGCCGATCGCGGAGAAGATGCAGCAGATGTTCAATGGCGACACGATAAAGGGTTGTGATCACACAGCAACCAACAAAATTAAACTAACGATTCCGTTGGTTGGTTGGTTGGTTAGACGAGAACCGGCGCATTCAGCATGGTATGGCCTATCGCAACCAAACCGTGGTGCAAGAAAATTACATTGCAAGACAGACAATACAATTTATCCGAATTTCCTTGCAGTCTTGTCTAGCAATTTTTAGGCGTGATAACTTGCTGGCCGTAAAGTATACTGCGAACGTCACGTCACAATATTGCACAATACACGCTTAAGCGTGTATGGTGTAATGTTGGAGAAAAAGTTGCCGGCTCCCAAGACAATGGGTGACAGCTCCAGTGAGTGCGCTGTTATGACCCCCATCGGTAGGCGCCATGCTGTCGCTGAGAAACGTAGCCGGGCAGCGCTCCCATGCCTGGAACCCCAGTTCTCTCGGAACCAGCATCCAGCGGCGGGGAGCGACAAAGGGATTAGAAGACGGTCCGTGAGCCAATGTCTCTACAAGCAGTTCCTCCGGGTCGGCTTATTCGGGTCGTGTCTCCTCGATTCAAGTATCTACTCTTTGGCTGCCCTTCCAGGGAAAGGCAGAAGAAGCGACCCGACCACAAAATTGTTCCGGGAGAGAACCCCATTTCCCCTCTTCTCACTGTAACTCGGACCGGAGGAGCATTGCGTTGGGAGATGCAATAACTATTCGGCGGACCGTGTGTTACTGACTGATGCCCTGTGGGCGGTGTCTTGTGTGTGTGATTGGTGTTTCAATCAAGGAGGAGGAGCTCTACAGCGTATATAACGACACTGCAAAGTGCTGGACGTCGCCCTGAACCATGTAACGGTTCAACCACCACGCTCGTGGTTTGTGAAAATTCTAGTCTCTCTATGCTGTAAATAAGTGTAAATAGTGCCATAAACCTGTTTGTTTTTCGTATCCCCATCTTGTCAGCGTTCGTTTCCTCCACACGAAGTTACACCACGCTACCACAAGAGACCGGGTAGACCCCGCTCGGCAACAGCTGGTAAACAGTGTTGGGAGGCGAAGCTACTACTGGTGAACAGCGCTGAGATCCGCAAGAGCACATTGTGAGATGCGTGAGCTTGCATTGAGTGACAATCGTAGCGTCTTCCAGCTCCTCTTCGACGTCATCGAAGGAGGGATGGCGTAATTTCTCGAAGCCCTTACAAAGCTTGAGGTGTATGCTGGAAAGAGAATACGGATTCGATGCGGTTGGTGTGGCGGTTGAAGTGGCGCTTGGGTGCTGCTCTTTGTTTCACCGATTTAAGCGTGTTTTACGCTGCATACTTTGATGGCGTGCGTGGTCTGTTTTCTACGTGAGTGGTGTGCAACTGGCGATACAGTGAGCAAGGACATCAGTAAAAGTGTGCGATCCACCGCAAATGAGCTAGTCAAGTGTGACCTACAGGTAAGCAATATTCTCCCTTCAGCACGCCATCTTCTTGTGTATATGCGTTCATGTTACATGTTTTATTGCATTCATGTTCATGCTTGTGCTGCTGTGAAAGATTGCTCGTGTCAGAAAACTCGTTTCATGTCTAAATGTAGTACATTGTTATCGGCAGTATTACAGCTGTGTTCGACCTTACAAAACGTATGTTTTGTATGTTACCAAACATCTGGCTTGCATAATTTGTTATCATACCTATTTATGTGAAGAGCAACGAAGGAAGGAAGTTCAGTCTTTCTTGCTGTCACAGTCTTGG